>ML058363.1:9376363-9886608 GCA_003013855.2 Liriodendron chinense
AAAATGGCTCAAATGGAAAAAGAAAAAAAAAGTGCAGGTACCAAGAAATCAGACAGTCCAGATCGGTTCAAGCAGTCACAGTCCAAGAACAAGGAGAAGTGCCGTTAGGAACGAAGAGCTCTACAAATTTCGACAATCTCGAGAGGCAATAGTTTCCGTTGCTTACACCTCTAGGGAACCAAAGGATCACGCAAGTTAATCTCGAGACATCGGTCAAAGCATTGGCCGAGCCCCAACTCTGATTCCTATATCCCGACACAAAATCCAGACACACAATCACAAGAGAACTCATGGCACAATAGATTCCCAAAAAAGTTTTCTTCTTTTTTTCATTAAAAGCATCATATTTCTTTTACACATATCATGTCATCTTTTTCAAAAAATACAAAAAATGCATCATCATCAATCATATATGCAAAAAAGGAATGTGTGGGTGGCCAACGCAATCAATCTCTACCCTCCTCCTCGGCCACATCAGGTAAGTCCTCTGACTCATAATGAAGTAGCCTCGCTCTCAACCTGCTCACCTCCATACGCAGGTAATGCACCTCATCCCGCTCAAGGGTACGGATCGCCGTCTCCTCATCAGACAACCTCTGATCAGCAGCCAATCTCCTCAACATCATCTCACAATGATACCGAAGTGCAGAAATCTCAGATAGCAGATGGCCATGAGTGGCCAAAAGGAAGCAAGGATCAATGAATGGGCGCTCCTCAAAAGGTTCGTATGAACCAGATGAAGAGCCAGCATCTCTAAGGATATCCTGCTCATCCTCATCAACAGTCTGATGCCAGCAAGGGATACGTCGATACAAAGACTGCTCAGCTACCCAGTACTGATATGGGGCGGTCGCCATCGGAAAGGCCCGCAACTCAAAACCAAGTAGATCAGCAGTCAGGTAACTCGCCAGGATCCATCAACCCGAGTCCTAAAGTCAGAGGATCTAGATGGAAGTGCTCGACGCCCGATACCCATGAAAGCGAAAAGAGGAACGTCCTGCTCGTACCCAAACTGCCGCAGGAACCGGACAGGGTGGTAAGAAAAGTAAGATCGAAAGCCTACCAGCATCAGAGGAAGGCGGTGTGCATGGCAAAGCACTGGAGGAAATGAAAGCCAAGATGACTCCCAACGAACATTCCAGTCACGAAGATCAGCAAACATCCTACGATATAAAGGCTCGCTCATCCTAGCTGTACGCGGAAGAAACTCCATGATGTGCCGCATAAGGTCTGGGCGACGGGTGTCAGGAAATGGTACAGGAACAGTCAGCGAAAGACGCTCCCATAGCCAAACCTGATCATAAGAAGGAAAAGAAGTTCAGCTAGAGCAAAGCAATTTCTAAAAAGCAAGAAGAAAAAGGTACAGAAAAGATACCTGAAGAAATGCACAGCAGCCGCGAAGGACACGAGTGCGGCCCAGGGCACAGTCATTCAGCCCATTAAACAGCTCGGCCAAGATGAGAGAAATGATCCCCTGCCGTCGGATAGCTCGGCTCATCACCTCAAAAAGCAAAAGAGTCTGGGACCTACGCCATCCCGAGAACAGCACCTCAGCTATCAAGCAGAACATCAGTGCATTCCGAGCAAAAGCAGATCCGGCCACACTCCAAGGACCCGAAAAAAGATCATACAGCAAGTCCAAGGAGAACACTACAGCATCCTGGCCGGCAGCTGCAGGCTGAACAAGATAGGGGATCCCGAACCAGTTCTGCGGTGTGGCAGTCTTCGGCGAGAAATACTGAGTATAATCCCAAGGTAGGCCTGTCAAACGCGCAAGCTCCTCCAAAGAGGGTCCCATCTCCATATCGTTGAACGCGAATAAGTTCAACGAAGGGACCCAGTCAATCATGGCAGCTCCGAGCATCCTCCAATCAATGTCAACTCTAGCCATATGGATCAGACTGCCGAAGCCATAGGACTCCAAATCCCGAATCTCATAAGCTGAGAAACCATCAAGCCAAGCAAGCAGCCGTGGCGAGCAAGAAGGACGAGGAAGTAGCTGACAAGTCCTCACTGGTACCCCCTCTAGAATAAAGGGTCCAGAAATCAATGACAGCTCATCAAGGATCGGAAGATCAACGGGCGAAGGAGAAGTAAAAGCTGGAACCTCTGCAGACTCGACAACCCCTGACCTGCCCTCAGTAACGACTATGTCTGATATAGTCGCATCACTATCTGAAACTGTCATAACCTCAGCCGCATGAGAAGACTCACCCACCTCATGAACAGAGTGGGCAAAAGACCGACGATCAGCTAAAGGACGATACTCTTCAGCAAAAGGGCTATCGGTGAAGATCACACCACACATCGTGGCATCCTGACCAATCTGACCATCAAGAAATACATCTGAACCATCGAAAGGGGTCTCAGCCACCCTGATCGAAAAATTAACAGTCAGATATGGACCTGCGGCCCTCTCCAACAGGAAATCATGAATCCAGTCATCATCCTGGCCGATCAAAGGGATCATCGAGGCATCCACACCGTCCATCATCAGGGGGACGTCATCAATGATCACATCAAGTCCACCCAAACAAGCATGCCGCGCATCTTGGCCCTCATCAAGAGCATCCAAACCGTCAAAGGTATCATCTGAACCATCCATCCCATCCAGACATGAGATCAGCCCATCTATGTCCATTATGGTCCCATCACCTCCATCAATCACATCATCCATATGGCCCACATTTAAGGGATGCATAGCCTCTCCTATATCCCATCTCATCATCTCATCCATGCCATCCATTTCTCCCATAATGAAGGCCCCATTCAAATCCAAATTTACAGTCATCCCACCATTTATGGAGTCATTCAAAGCTCCACCAACCACCAAGCTTAAGTCTTCATCAATACCCCCTCTTAATGCCCCATCTACCCCATCCATTAAAGGCATCTCCCCTTTATCAAAGCTCATTTGAAAATCTGAAGTGTGGGACCCATCATGAACAGTCCCTACAGCCCTTGAATCTCCACCATCCATTGTTTGAGAGAGGACAAAGTGAGAAGAAGACAAAAAGAGAAGAAAGGATGAGACAGAGAGGAAACATGGCTGGAATCGAAAAGCCTGGTGCAGGGAATGAGGAGACAGCAACAGAAAGCAGGGGAGGAATGTCCGAACCAGAACCCGCATGGACCGCACAAGAGGCGAGTCCTGAGCGGCCCGCTCTGGGCCGCCCGTACAGACACGCTCTCTCTCTCTCTCTCTCTCTTCGCGGGATTGGCTCCATGGTCGTTGGTAGGTGAGGCTGACAGTCCACATCAGCAGACGGCACCCTGAGGGACCGCCCAAGGCTTCAATCCCTTCCAGATTTCGATTGAGGTTGATCAAGATCATCTAGAAGGTACGCCACCGGTCCAATCACTGAAGCAGTGCGGCCAGAATGTGTCTGATCAAGTCAAAGAGAGGGAAAGATGATCAAGTGGGGGCCACAAGCAATCCAAGTCATTCAAAGACTAGATCATCATGATCTAAACCATGGAAGAACCTACATGAGCCATCAAATAGCAAGATCAAAGGTCCGATCATCAAGAAAGATGGCCGGAACCAAAATCTAATCACCAAGTGGGCCCACAATGCCAAATCTAGCAATCTGAGCCGTTCAAGTCATCATTCACACTATGAGAAGCCTTCTTAGACTCACAAATCATCAAAAAGAGGGGCTTTAAAGTAAAGCCGAGGTCTCAAGTGGGCCCATAATGCCGAATCAAGCAATCTGAGCCATTCAAAGACTAGATCAGCACGATCTAAACCATGGAAAAGCTTACATAAGTCATGAAACAGCAAGATCAAAGGCTTGATCATCAAGAAAGAAGGCCAGAATCCAAGATCTGATCATCAAATGGGCCCACAGGGCCAAATCAAGCAATTTGAACCGTTCAAGTCATCATCCATGCAGTTAAGAAGTCTCATCTTCCACAAATCATTAAGGAATGAGTCAAAAGACAAAACATCCAGACATCATCAAGGAATTTGAGACAAGTCAAAGATTGTATATTCATTCAGAAGATTTCTTACAGAAGAAGGTAAAAGCCAAAAGAAGAAGGTCATCCATCAAATAAGTTGAATACAAAAGCAGGCTACAAGTCGCCAACATAGTCGTCATCGTCCCTCCTCTCGTCCCGCTCCCGACGGTAAAGATCCATCAAAGGAGCTATCACTGAGCCTCCAGCATATCTGCGACGGCCCCCTGGAACATAGAGCGAAGGAAGCAGAGGCCCCTGGCCGTACAGCAAATAGCACTCGTCATAGTCACGATCCGGGATCGTGAAACGAAACCCGGGCTGGCCCGCAAGAGCATCAGCCATCTCGTCAGCAGGAATCTGAGCAGCTGGAGGAGGTGCAGAACAAGGGACCCGAGCCACCCCAGTAACCTGCCGAAGCAACCTCTCACCCAGATACCACTGAAATGATTCAGCGTCAGAAAGCATGATACGGAGACATGAAGCATCATATGCCTCCACGAGCTGAGGGGTGTAATAGAGAGGGAAGCTGGCGTACGGCATCCGAGCAAGCTACAGCAAATGAGGTCACCACGGTCAACTACAGTACAGAGCGAGGGATAAGGAAAGCAAGATACTTACGTCATCCACGGTCAACCCGTCTATGTCAGCACGCTAATTGTCCCCAGAAACTCGGGAGTTCCGCTGACGGTTTTGTTGGTGCCAGTACATGTGGCGATACAAAGAGGGCTCAATATCGTCCCGCATCCTCGGCGCGAGGTAGGGAAAATGGTCATAAAAGCAAGTCTGGGCAAGGGCACACCTAACAATTAGAGAGAGGAAGAGGGTAAATGTCTCCAAGACAGGAGAAAGAAGAAGTACCTCAACGATAGGCCAGAAACCTCTGTAGGATCGACTATTCTGACTGGTTTTATCCAGACCCTGGAGAATATGAGCCAGGATAGCCCCATTCCAATTGTAGGGGTGGTGTAGATCCTCAACCAAGCGAAGAAATTTAGGATCGACCCTCTCATTGGCATGGCAGAGAAGGAAGGACCCGAAGGTGTAAGTGATCATGGCCCGTGCTTTGTGGAGGGCCTCTAGCTCGGTAGTGGGGATGACAGAGGCAAAAGTGTTGTAGAACCATCGCATCTTTACTTGATGGCCTTGGAATTCATCATCGGGTGGGACATCACCGATAAGCCATAGCCAGTCAGTGGACGTGATGGGAGCCAGAGAGCCAACCTGGGGAACAACTGCCCCATGAAATGGAAAGCCAATTTGCATATAAATATCCAGGGGAGTTATTCCCCATTCACCACAAGGGAGCTGGAAGGTGTGGGTCTCGTCCCACCACCTCTCGCAAAGGGCCGCGAGCATCATGCGGTTAGCACTGTTGTTATGAAAGCGTAAGGTGAGGAGGCCAGCAAAAGGAGTACTAGCCAATGCTCGTTCAAGCAAAGGCTGTGGGTCCTTCACCCAGTTATCCTAGTGATCCCTGGTACCTCGACCCTCGATGGCGGGAAGAGGTTGGTGCTCCATAGCCAAGGAACACATGTGGTCCCCTCGGCGGATGATGAAGGCAGGATCATCCTCATCAATCACTCGACGACCTCTGGTACCTTCCGCCATTGAATCCTACAAGCTTGGCAAGGTAAGTCCCTATCCCTTACCCGTTAAAATCCAAATTATCATCCAGGAAACCCATGGGATTGGACTCACATTCAAATGCAAGATCTAAAATCCAACTCCATGTGTTACCTAGGTTATGTGTTGGGCCCATTGAAGAAAATAAGGCCCACCTTAAAGAAGGTTGCATGGCATGCCTTAGGCAAGAAAAGTCCATCATCCAAGGACATACTTTGGACAACAAATACACTCAAGTGTCATGAGATCAACAAGGGATAAGAATCCTACTTCACATGAGAAATCCCTCTTCAAAGTCCATATGTGGCCAAGGATTGGTCCACTTTTTATGCCAAGGCCATGATTCTCACTTAAGATGTTTCCATCTTTTTACACATGTACATGGACAAGTGGAGAATAGGAGGGAAATGGGCCCCCGAGAGCAACCCAAATGCCTCACCTCAATGGATTGAAGGGAGCACATAGCCCACTTGAAGAACATGAGGACCCATTCATGGGTTAACCATGGGCACCCCTATGTGCACCATCTTGATGAAAGTGTTGACCATGAGAGTACACATGGCGGTCTACCTACAAACATATGAATCAAAGAAGCTAATGGTAAAAAAGTTGATGCACATAGCCCACATGAAGAATCAAGTTGAAAATGCCCATGAAAGGGCAAGTTTGGGCAACTTATGTGCACCAATTTCTTTACAAAACAAGGGGACCATTTGAGCACAAGAGGGCATGGCTTGATGAGTCACCCAACCATCACGAAAATAGCTAAGAATGGTATACATAGCCCACTTGAAGATCAAAATCTAAAATGCCCCAAAGCATGGGACAAAATTGGGCAACTTATGGGTATCATTCTTTCTCACAAATTGGAAGAAAAATCACTCATCTTTGAGAATGATGGGGGATGACCCATTAAGCACCCCAAGGAAGTTCAAGTAGCTATGGTTGCATGGATAGCTCACTTGAAGGAGGATCATCCATTTGAGATTGATAACATCTAAGGAAACTCTTGAGGACCACTTTCCTCCCACAAGAAAAAACCATTTGAACTTAGTGAGATTGTTGGAACGACTCACTCATGGGACTTGTAGATGATCAAGTAACTCAAGTCCTCCATCCATCAAAAGAAAAAGCATGAAGGAAAAAAAAAATCCTACATGAACAAAGTGTAGTGGTGCACACATGGTCCAAAGACATCCAAGCTTCGATGAAGGCCCAAAAGCCCATCCATATGGAAAAACTCTAAGGAACCCACCACACTTTGTACAAGGATGTACATCATAATCAAGAGATGGTGGAAGATTTGGGCTACTTGTCCATAAAGGCCCAACTAGGAAATCTAGCCCACTTGAGATCCAAGTGAAGAATGGGCTCGTCACCTCGGTCCATACATATGTGAAGAAAGATGAGGTCACCTAAAGTGAGCCCCATGAGCCCAAAACTTGAGATGGGCCCTACCATGCCTATGGGCCCAAATCTTGGAAAGAAGATGGAAAAGAAAAAGAAAGCTCCAAAGAAAATGACAAGAACAAGAAAGTAAGAGGGAGCCCAAAATGAAGCATTGGGCCCATCAAATACACCAAGGGCCATGGCTTCACTTTGAGCCCATTTGATACATATGAAAAGAGGCCCAACTCCCATGGAAAAGATAGTATATTTTGTCATGCACACTTGATGGACATGACAAAATTACCCTTTACATACACATGAAGGGAGTGTGAAAAGAAGAAAAGGAAAAATGGAAAGCTTGCAATGTCCTTCTCCATGCACTACCTTCGAAATAGATTGGAGATCTAGAAAATGGCCAAATATACTTGGGCCCACCTTCACTCCTTTTGGAGTAGCTACATGGAAAAAGAAAAGAGTCATGAGAAGAGACAATGAAGAAGGAAAAGGACAAGAAAGAGAAAGGGAGTGGTCCATACCTTTACCACTCACCAAAGAGGGACCACCTTGCTGTCCCAAAACTTCTCTAAGGCCCACCACTTGAGAGAAGCAAAGAACCACCAAAAGGAGAGAGAAAACTTTGAGAAAGAAAGAGTATGAGAGAGAGAAGAGAAAAATTGCACGTTTGATGGGGTAGGGGTGCCCCATGTTATATAGAAAAGGGGGGTGCACCCCTTTACCCAACCCACTGAAGAAACCAGGGGTCAGAGGCTGTCCGGGCGGCGCCCAGGGGACCGTCCTACCCTCCACTTAGGTGAAACGACCTCTCCTCCTCTCTCCTTAGGAAGAACTCCTCCTTGGGAAGGGTGGTTGCAAGTGAATCTTGTACCTCCTTGTAAGAGTGAAGTAATGGAAGAGAATGGTAAGAAAAAGTAAGAAATCTCACCAAAATCTTATCTTGTGAGAAGTTGGTGAGAAATTGGCTTGATGATGTAGAAAGTTCCATGGAATTTTCAAGGAAAAGAAAGAAAAAAATTGACTTGGTCAAACAGTGATCTCAACCATCCAAGGTCATGACCTGATGATCTGAACCATTCAAGAAGAATCCCAAGAATCTCCGCCCTTGATTACTGTTCGCTTGTACATATTTACGGTCCGAAGACCTTAAACTACGTCGGGACAAAATCCCGAGAGATTTTCAATAAAAACCAGTGTTAATCTTGACCGTTCAAAATTGAGATTTAACAGCCTGGAACATTTTTCGAAAAATCACAAAAAAAGAATGGATTTTCAGCATGTATATAAAGTTTCTTTTTTGGGTCTGAAGACGTTAAACTACGTCGGGATCAAGATCCCGAAGGGCTTTTTAAATAAAAATCGGTAGCAGTCTGGATCGTTCGAATCAAGATCTGTTGACAACGGACATTTTTCAAAAAAAGAAAAAAAGAAAAAAGAAAAAAAATTATATGTTTTCCCTGTTTTGTACAGTTTTGCGGTCCGAAGACCTTAAACTACTTCAGGAACAAAATCCCAAGAGATTTCCAATAAAAACCAGCATCGATCCTAGCCGTTCAGGCCAAGATCTGATGACCTGGATCATTTCAAAAAAATCACAAAAAGAATGTACTTTCAGCATGTACATAAAGTTTTTTTTTGGGTCCGAAGACCTTAAACTACATCGGGATCAACATCCCGAGAGATTTTTAATAAAAACCGGCATCAATCCCAGCCATTCAAGCCAGGATTGGATAACCTGGATCATTTTCAAAATACCAAAAAGATTTTTTGAGTTTTCCATAAAAACCAGTATCAATCTCAACCACTTGATTTGAACTCTGGAACCTTTTCAAAAAATTTTAAAAAAAATTTTTGCCATCAATTCAACTGCACAAATTCATCCCCAGTGGTCTGAAGACCTAAAACTACACTCGGATTAACTTCTCGGGGGCTTTCTTTCCTAACCTGTTCCGGACATGGCTGACACTTGATCGTACGGGTGTCCGGAATCTTTTAAACAGGTAAGGGCTGAGGCAGGCAGAACTCCGCAATCCTGTTCGTGTTGAACGCACCGTGATAGACAACCTTGATTTGGAAGTCGCTGTTGAATCTGACGGATGTTCCCTGTTCTTAAAACTCATGAAGGAGATTAAGGTTGTTGGGAGGTGGAGCGCACCCTCACGGAATTGTGAACAACGTAAGGCCCCAAACTGGATTGACTAAGGGAAATGTGAGGATGTGGCTCATTTTGTGGCCGAAGGAGTCTGTCGGACGATACGTGGTCTATGTGCATTGCACATGAGGAACAGGCAACTTTGTGGGTATGTTGACTGAAAACCCTCAAAATCCCCTCATCCGAAGATGTAAAACTACGGCACTTAACTGTGTGAGACTCGTCTTGCTCGCTGACGTAAAATGGATCGGGAGCCTTACCAGCAGTAGAAGTTGGAAATGGATGAAAATTCCATACCTTTTCCCTGCATTTCAGAAAAATCGAAAAAATACAAAAACATTGCAACATCACCTTTTCAAATATCACAAAAATATTTCCCTTGCTTTCAAATCAAATATTTACAAAAATCACAAAAATATATTTCCCTTGCTTTCAAATCAGATATTTGCCAAAATCACAAAAAAAATATTTCCTTTGCTTTCAAATCAAACATTTTCAAAAATCACAAAAAATATCTCCTTTGTTTTCAATAAACCGATCTCTATCCTGACCACTCAGGTAAAGGTTCGGACCAAATACTTGCAAAAATCACAAAAATTGTCACTAGCCCCCAGCACTACACTTCAGGAGTCTTAAACTCCGCTCACTTCACAATTTGGGATGACAGATCCGATCGCTCGCAAATTGGAATCTTGACCAAAACTGGCGACCAAGCACCGTCTCAATCGCATTTATGCCCAGAAGAACATTTTGAAGTCTAATTTAATCATCGTACATTCTCATTAGCAAAGAAACAGCATCTTGGGATGATGGACCTGATCGACCACGGGTCGGGATCTTGACCAACCCGCTGACCGAACATCCGCATTAAAAGGAAAATCCCCAGGGGAGCACAACCCCGCAAGCAATAAGCTCAAAATTCTCTGCATCCCCAGCAAAAGCAAAATCATCAAACTGAAAGAGAATGAGCCAAGCCATGCATCCATCATCACATACGCATCTCCATGCATCAGCACCCATCGCATCAATCATCATATTTACCTGCTTTCAAAATAAAAGCCGGTTAGCCAAAGACCCCATAGGCATTCCTAGTGGAGGCGCATGCAAACCAGATTTCCATTTCAAAAAAGATAAAAAAAATATCTCTATTTGCAAATAAAAACCCCATGGAGTATCACTCCCCAGAGTGGGTATCTTTTCAAAAATCCAAAAAAATATTTTCCCAGTAGAGCGTTCTGCCTCCAAAACACCAGGAGATCTTCCATATATCTCGGTAGGAGCAGACGCAAAAATCAAATAAGATCCGATGTCTCGCGGTTTCCCCGGAGACCATCGGATCCAATGCACTCAAAGTACGGTCGAACTGAATTCCAGTGTCAGTGCGGTTGTACTACATGCAAAGATACGAAAAGATGAAAGCCAAAAGGCTCGGTCAAAGAAACCATTTGAACAGGTGGAAACGATGAATTGTAACCCAAGTACCAAAATCAGCAGATTTGGTGGAAAGAGTTCACCCGCACATACCTAGGCGTGGATGCCTGAAGTACCTTGACTAAGTCCAACTCGGCGTAGTAGAATCCCGTAAGACTATCTGACGCAAGGCGTCTAACCACTTTGACAATCAAGCGAAACAAGTACTCCTGGAGTGATCTGGGAAAACATCAAACATCATACAATCCGTCTCAGGGTCAGCCACCTCGTAAGACTAGCGACGCAGAGGCTCTGCTGTACCTTTCTGATGTTAGTACCGATCGGGAATGGAAGGGTTGCGATTGGGTACCCAGGTTGCAGCAAACTGCAGGGACAATCGCAACGTTTTCTCCAAACTCCCTCGGTATGTGCGAGTTATCAATTTCCAGACAATCAACTGACTCAAATACGAAGGATAACAAAGATTCCAGACCACAATCAAGGAAAGAATGAATTGCAAACTAAGCATCGAAACTAGCAGATCGGGTGGAAAGAGTCCACCCGCACATACCTAGGCGTGGATGCCTGAAGTACCTTGACTGAGTCCAAGTCGGCGTAGTAGAATCCCGTAAGACTATCTGACGCAGGGCGTCTAACCACTTTGACAGTCAAGCTAAACAAGCACTCCTGGAGTGATCTGGGAAAACATCAAACATCACACAATCAGTCTCAGGGTCAGTATCCGCGTAAGACTAGCGACGCAGAGGCTCTGCTGTACCTTTCTGATGTTAATACCGATCAGGAATGGAAGGGTTGCGATTGGGTACCCAGGTTGCAGCGCATGCAGGGACAATCGCAGCGTTTTCTCCAAACTCCAGCGGTATGTGCAAGTGATCAGTTTCCAAACGATCAACTGGCACAGATGCAAAGGCAAGCAAAGATTTCAGACCATAATCTACGAATGACCGGGTCAGGGGTGTCCACTCGCTTTGGCATTCGGTTGCACGCAACCTCTGCCAAAGAGGGGCATCTGTAGACACCCCACCTTCGGCTACACTGTTGGTAGAGATAGCTGGATGAATGGAGAACCATACCCTAAAATCTCAAGTCCAAACTCAGCCTTGTAAGCCCCAATCCATGGCCCAATTCAAGCCTGAACCCAGTCAACCCACTCTTAAACATCAGCCTGAAAAACCCCCCATAAGAAAAGCCAGTCAAAAAATCCTAAAAAAGTCAAACCCACTGAGTCAACCCACTGAGTCAACCCGTTGAGTCAACCCGCTGAGTCAACCCATCGAGTCAAAACGCCGAGTCAAATCACCGAGTCGATCTGCTGAGTCAACTCACCGAGTCAACCCACCGAGTCAAACAGCAGCCCCGAGAAATGACCGTACCACGCGCTGGAAATCGAGGAACGTCCGTACGAGCGGCCCACAACTGGCTGCCCAAAAATATTTACGGATTCTGCCACTGCCCGCTGCTATAAATACCCTCCTCCCCTTCTCATTTCAACACAATCCCAGCCAGAGAGAGCTCGCCCGTTCCGAGTTTCCTTCTCCACCCCTTAGCCCACCTTTCCACCAAGGAGAGCCCGAGTGAGGAGAGCCTAGCCCTGGTCCAGCCTAGCCTGACCACTGGCCCAAGTCTCCCAAGCCATCCAAGTCTTGATCCAGCCACTCGAAGCCAATCCTTGCGACACCTCCGTCCATCTAGCTGTTCCTTTCCAGCATCATCTCATTTGCATCTAGCATAAGTGCAACATTTACTTTTCTTCCAACCCCCCCTGCTTCACTGTAAGCACTTTGATTATTCAAACACATAGCATGCATCTCGCATAAAGCACCTGTCAGTTCGAGCGTATGCTCTGGGCTTGCCTGTTAGTGGAACCTGCCCATCAGAAACTCTTATTGTTCAGACCTGAATTTATGTACATATCACTACAAGCACTTTGATCATTCAAACACACATCATGCATCATCTCGCATAAAGCACCTGTCAGTTCGAGCGTATGCTCTGGTCTTGCCTGTTAGTGGAACCTGCCCATAAGAAACTCTTACTGTTCAGACCTGCATTCATGCATCATGTCATCTATGAGAATGTACGAGGATTAAAACAGACTTTCAAGTGTTAGTTCGATTCTGTGAAGTAGAGACCGTACTTCGGTACGGGCAGTGTGTGGGGTGCTTAACCTCTTCCCACCCTGTAACCGTGATCCCTTACCTCGAATCTCTGGCCGCAGATCAAAAGGAGTCATTTTAGAGGAAGGAATCTTCGGATCCCCTTCTCTAACGTTTCTACGGGGTCTAGCCGACTGTAGATTCGAAGTAACTGGCTAGTGGCGACTCTGGTCTTATATAAACTCATTTAAACACATCCAGCTTCACACGACAACCAAACAAAGCCCTCGAGAACGAGGCAAGCCAGTGGCACAAACGGCGATTCGCACTCAAGCATCCTCTCCTTCTTTTCCCAAAAGGGGAAGGGACGAGAACGTCGTGTGGGAGCGCGAAAACGGCGAGGGTCCACACTAAGGCATCATAGAAGGCTTGAAAATTCGTGGGAGGTGAAGAGGATCGTCGTGGAGCGTCTACAACTCTCCCAAATCAGGTTTTTCATGTTTTCCAGTTGCTTTCCATTGTTTTTAGTTGAAGTATGATGATGCTCGGTTAGAACCTCTTAGCTAAGGCTAAGAGGTGAAGCTTGTAGTTAATTATCATGTAGAATTCGTTTGATTTAAGTACTTTACTTAAAGTTTAGATTTTTAAGTTATAGTTTGAATAAAGTTGTTATTTTTTTATGTTTTATGAGAGTCATGTGCTTCGAACATGGGTTCCTTGCAATTCTCTGAAATTATCATGTTTGGATCAATTGGATTCAAATTGTAGTAACCCTAGAGCATGCCATGGTCTCTTGGCATGGCTATTACTTCGAAGGCTACATATTTGAGTTCTATATGATTCATTAGAACTAGAATTCGATTTTCTAATTTAAGTGGGGATTATTTGTGTTTGAATGCTAGATCTTCCAACTAGAAGAGAGATAGAACTTCGAATCTAGTTGTGTCTATGCTTGGATGAATAAATTCACATTTAACTGCTACAAGTGAATCCTTGAGGCCTTAGTTCCATTCCTTAATAGATTTTTACAAAAGTTACTGTTTTTACTTAGTTTATGAATTTGAAATCTGAAATTATTGAAGTTGAAGTTGCTATAATAGTTTGAATTGGTTTACCCTAATTCCCTGTGGATCTACTTCTGTCTTACCGAGATTATTACCACATCGCAGCTTTACACTTGAGGCAAGCGAACATGGTTCTAGATAAAGATGAACATGATAGAATTTCTCGAGAGCTAGACTTCTACCTGATGAGTGCAATGATTTAGTGAAGAGAGATTGTTGTCAGGCATCGAAGTATGAAATTGACAAATAAGTATGCAATTCCAATATTCTATAAAGTTTTACAAATTACAACTTACAAATTATATTTTATAATCCAAGTAAGAATTCTAAGTAAGAAAGTATTAACTTAAACTTTATTTGTATAGCTGACTAGTGGTCTATGTATGGAGTTGACCCGAATAAGAGGGATCCGACACTATAGAAGCTAGCCATGAGAATTCTTGGCCTTACATGTTCTTCAAGCAGCTGCAAGCGCAACTGGAGTACATTCGAGTTGGTAAGTTACTAAGTTTTACAAGTTATAGCTTAAAGTTCTATAATTTACTTCTATTTTCAAATTTCAATGCTTAATTGTTAATATTATACATTCTAAATGTTAGTGACATGCAAATTTACACGAAAAAAAGAAATCACTCAGAACAAAAGAAACTCAACGACATGATCTTCGTCCTGTAGAATTAGAACTTACGAGAGAGATTTCAAGCTAGGCGAGAAAAGTCTGGATTCTATGATCCTATCAGCTTAGATGATTTGGGAGGTAGATAGTAAGTGGCTTGTGGATACAGAGGATCCAGTCTTTGCTAGCGAGTCCCTTACTTAGGCTCAAGTTCAAGACGTCACTTATAGCGCTGCACCTGGCGAAGCTTCTCAACGGCGGAGAAGAGGAGCTGGAGGGGCGAGCAGTAGCACTAGCACGAGGCACGGGCCTAACAGTCAATGTGATGATGATATTGAGATTGAAGGAGTAGAAGAAGAAGATATTCAACCATTAGACGTGGATGAACAACTTTTGCGGACAGGTGATGAAGAAACAGAAGAAGATGATGTGTACGTTGAAGAATGAGATGACTCTGACGACAACGGCGAATGATGGTGATGGTGGTGATGTGCCACAATGGAAGAGGGAAATAATGTATATAGATTATAAATTATAGAGTATTATAGTAGATTATTAATTATTAGTTTGTATTTTGTAGATTTTGTTTATCAATAAAAGTATTGGGATTTTTCTTTTATAAGTTGTTAATTTGATATTAATTTTTTAATTATTAATAGCTTAGATAATATCTAATATTATTCACAAATTGAAATTAGTTTGAAAATTGATGGGAGTAATTTAAATCTTTATGAATTATGAGAAAGAAATAAATAAAACAGATTTTTCCCAAAAAATTTCAAATCACACAAGGGCAATCGCATAAGATCGCTTATGCGATCTGACAACATTGATGGTGGACATAAAAGGTGGGTCCCACATGATGTACTATCCACATTAAGTGGGCCCCACATGATAGATGACCCACAACAAAGGTGAGACCCATATGATGGATGGACCACATTAAAGGTAGGATCCATGTGATGGATGGTGGATATTAAATGTGGGACCACATGATGGAACGGTTGACATTAAAGGTGGGCCTACATGATGAATGACCCATATTGAAGGTTGGGCCCCGCGTGATGGACGATCCGCAGCCAAGATGGGACCTACGTGATGGATGGTGGACATCAAAGGTGGGTCCACGTGATGGACTATCCATATCAAGTGGGCCCCACATGATAGTGGTCCATAACAAAGGTGGGATCCACATGATGGGTGGTGGACATCAAAGATGGGCCCCTCATGATGAACGACTCATATTGAAGTGGGGCCCACATTGAGGTGGGCCCATGTAATGAAAGGTTCACATAAAAGGTGGGCCCCACATGATAGATGACCCGCATTAAAGTGTGGCCCAACATGACGGAACATGCACATCGAGTGGGTCCCATTTGATGGGCGGTCCACGTCAAAGGTGAGACCCACATGATGAATGATGGTCATTGAAGGTGGGCCCACATGATGAATGACCATAATGAAGGTGGGGCCCCACACAATGAATGGTCCACATCAAGGTGGGCCCACATAATGGACGGAGTGAGCTTCACATGATGGATGATCCACATAAAAGTGCAACCCCTCATAACGAATAATTCACATCAAGTGGGCCCCCCCTATGGATGCTCCACATCCAAGGTCTCTCATGATTGATGACTCATATCCAAAATGGGCCGTATGATGGATGATCCACATTGAAGGTGCACCCCACACGATGAATGGTGGATGTCAAAAGTGGGCCCCATGTGATGGACAATCCACTTCAAAGGTAGGGCCCACACTATGGACACATCAAATGTCGTCCACGTGATGGGTGATGGGTAGTGGGCATTGAGAGGCCCCACATAAAGGATAATTGGGCCCCACGTGATGGACGGTCCACCAAAACAACTATTTGGATTGCTCTTATATTAAAGTTGTTGTAATCTTAAAAAATAATACCAACTACCCTTAAAAAAAAGCTCTTATTTAAAAGTTTTATTAAACATGCTTATTTTAAATAAGAGTTTTTTTTAAAGATTTTACCAAATGAGCTTATTTAAAACAAGAGTTAGAACAAAAAAAGCTTATTGGAGTATCTCTTAGGGGGCATTTGGCATCTTTACTCTAATTCAATAAGAGCTTTTTGAATAAGAGTTACTTTAATAAGCTCCTTTTGTTCTAGCTCTTGTTTTAAATAAGCCCGTCTGGTAAAATCTAAAAAAAAAACTCTTATTTTAATAAGCACGTTTGGTAAAACTTTCAAATAAGAGCTTTTTTTAAGGTAGTTGATGTCATTTTTAAACTTTACAACAACTTAAATATAAGAGCAATCCAAATGGTTTTTTGGGTGGACCGTCCATCACGTGGGGCCCTACATCAATGCTAATTATCCTTTATGTGGGGCCCCTCAATGTCCACTACCCATCACCATCACATGGACTCCACATTTGATGTGTCCATAGTGTGGGCCCTACCTTTCAATGTATTGTCCATCATGTGGGGCCCAGTTTTGATATACCATTCATCGTGTGAGGTGCACCTTCTACATGGGTCATCCATTATACGACCCACTTTGGATATGGGTCATCCATCATGAGAGACCTTGGATGTGGATCGTCCATTAGGTGGGGCCCACTTGATGTCAACTATCCATTATGAGGGGCCACACTTTTATGTGAGCCATCCATCATGTGAAGCCCACTCTGTCCACTATGTGGGCCACTTTGATGTGGACCATTCTTTGTGTGGGGCCCCACCTTTATTATGGGTTGTTCATCATGTGAGCCCATCTTTGATATCAACTGACCATCATGTGGGCCCACCTTCAATGACCATCAATCCATCATGTAGATCCTACCTTTGACGTGGACTACCATTTAAATGGGACCTACTTAACGTGCATGTTCCGTCATGTTGGGCCACACTTTGATGTAGGTCATCTATCATGTGGGGCTTACCTTTGATGTGAACCTTTTATTACGTGGGCCCACTTTGATATGGGGCCCCACTTCAATATGAGTCATTCATTATGAGGGGGCCCATCTTTGATGTCCATCATCCATCATATGGGTCCTACCTTTATTGTGGACCACTATCATATGGGGCCCACGTCAAGTAGGTAGTCCATCATGTGGGACCCATTTGATGTTCACCATCAATCATGTAGGTCCCACCTTAGCTGTGGATTGTCGATCATGTGGGGTCCAACCTTTAATATGGGTCATTCATCATGTAGGCCCAACTTTAATGTCAACCTTCTATCATGCGCTCCTACATTCAATATCCACCATCCATCACTTGGATCCTACCTTTGATGTGGACCATCCATCATGTGGGTCCCGCCTTTGTTGTGGACCATCTATCATGTGGGTCCCACTTGATGTGGATAGTCCATCATGTTGGACCCACCTTTGATGTCCACCATCCATCATGTAGGTCCTACCTTTGCTATGGACCATCCATCATCTGGGGCCCAACCTTCAATATGGGTCATTCATCATGTGCTCCCATATTTAATATCAATCTTCCATCATGCGGTCCCACATTCAATGTCCACCATCCATCATGTGGGTCCCACCTTTGCTATGAATCGTCCATCATATGGGGCCCACTTGATGTGGATAGTCCATCCATCATGCGGGGCCACATTTTAATGTGGGCCATCCATCATGTGGGACCCACCTTTGGTGTTCAGCGTTAGGGCTGTCAACGGCATGGATCATGATCCGTATCCGATCCAGATCCGCTCCAATTTAATCAGATTCGGATCAATAATTGGATCATTGGGTCGGATACGGATACCCAAAGATGATCCGTTTAATATTCGGATCGGATTCGAATTAACCTTGATCCGGGCCGTTAACGACCTAATTAAAAAAAAAAAGCCGTCACCTTCATCTCTACTCTCCACGCACGAGCATCTCTCTCTCTCTCTCTCTCTCTCTCTCTCTCTCTCTCGGATATCGGGTCGGATCATAATCGGATCGGAAATGGTTTCAAAATATTTAAACGGGTCGGGTTCGAATCATATACTTGTGATTCGAATCGGATTCGGGTCGGATATATCCTTAATTGGGTCGGATACGGATCATCACTGATCTGGCTCGTATCTGATCCGTTGACAGCCCTATTCAGTGTCAATCATGTGAGGCTCAACCTTCAATATGGGTTGTTCATTATGTAGGCCTACCTTTGATGTCAACCTTCTATCATATGATCCCACTTTCAATGTCCCTCGTCCATCATGTAGGTTCCACCTTTGATGTGGGCGTTCATCATGTGGGGCCCACCTTTGATGTGACTATGCATTATGTGGGCTCACCTTGATGTGGAAATTGACCTTCAATATGAGTTGTTCATCATGTGGGGCCCACCTTAAAGATATTCTAAAGAAAAGAAGATGACAGGATAGAAATTACTCAAAAAGTTTAAGAAAACCTGTCCAAAAATTAATTAAAAATGTCTACCCACTTAAGCTAAATAAATTCTTAAAGAAAAAGTAACATTCTTATCAATTATTATTTAAGAGCATTTTTGCTAGTTTTTTAAAAAATAAGCTCTAAAGTGAAAGCTTTACCTAAAGGTCTATTTTCATAATAAAATCTTTTTTTTTAGAATAAACAATAAAACTTTTATTAATAGATTTTCCAAACGCCCCTTGTTGAAAAAGATTTTACTGAATTAGAGTAGAGATGTCAGATGATTATCAGCCAAATCAAAATACATGCCCAGGCCCGGACCGGCCCGGCCCGGACCATTGCAAGGTCCACGCGCAATCCGCGTAACATTTCCTCCTTTGGCTGAGTGGACGGCGCGCGACTTTCATCCGACGGCCGCGATTCATCCCGAGCTTCTCTAAATATCTCGCTTGTATCGCATCATTTCGTAAACCCTCGCTCCGATAAAACCCGGGGGTTTGTGTCGGAAGAAAGAAAGGGAGGCGCAGTATAGCTGAAGCTGCCTTCCCATTTTCAAGAACCCTCTCTCGAAGGTGCGTTTTCTTCATCTCCTTCCAAAACCTTACATTCCGATCCCTAGGGTTTCTCTTCCTTCTTCCATCAGATCCACGATCGATGCGATTCTTTTGCCTGAAGATTGCTGGAATTTTGAAATCTTAATTTTTTTTTTATAGAATTTCTGATGCTGATTTCCTGTTTCTGAGATGATTCCAAAGCTGTTTTAGGCGTTTTGGTTTCATGAAAATCGATTCGACTGCTAAGTTTTCATTTGAGTTGCATGATTCTCAGCTCGAGGACATTCAAAGTATGCTCGGTTTTCTGCTTAGTTTCTACAGGTGGGGCCCATGTTTCTGGGATCCAGACAACCCTTGGTATAAAAGGTCTAAACAATCTCCAAGGCTGGGAAATCCGAACTGCCTACGCCAGGCCATTTTACGTGGACCGTTCTGGCATTGCTCCCTCAACCACATCTCTGCAGACGAAAAATTGAGAGCTCAGGATTGTATCACTAGGAAAATCTTTTGATGATGTGGTCCATCTACTGTGGGTCTCAACACGCCAATGGTCTGAATCACTGAACCATGGGCTACACTTGTAGAAAGTGAAACCCGATTATACGGTTTGTATCCTTGGGTCAAGGGTCATATTATTCGTCTCTGCATTTTATAGTCTCTAGGCGATGAATGATGATCAGTAGAATACTGATGTTTAGGGAAATATTTTTAAAAACTGAACCTCGTGGTCGGATTTGAAAGAAACCTTCCAAAACTGTCCAAACTGTTCGGTTTGAATGGTTGCAGGGCATGGATTAGTTGAAAGGTTAATATTGTTGTACTGTGCATATTTTCTCACATGTGATTTTTTTTAATGGCACCATCATGTGGGTCTCAGCAGACATAATCTAGATAACTGAACCACTGTTGAAATCGGAACCCGACTGTACTGTGCATATGTGAAGGATTTTCTTGTAGTGTTTCTGGTGATTGGTCAGTAGATAGCGATGTTGTAGGCAATCTTTTGGGAAATGGTTTGAAAGACATCCAAACTCCACCCGTGCACTTTGAATGGGCTGGCATCACTCAAGTGGTTCCTAGCAAACTGCCAGGTTTAAATTATTTTTGCAAATTAAGAATTTGTGTTGCTAACATCTGTTTTTTAACAGAAGATCTTAAAAGACGATAGAAACTTGTTATTAATATGCACACACACACACACACACACACACAGAGAGAGAGAGAGAGAGAGAGAGAGAGAGAGAGAGAGAGAGAGAGAGAGAGAGAGAGAGTCCTATTGTTCTATGGTAAAACTCCTATTATTTACCACAAAAAAACCCTGATTTTACCTCTCAAGTGTTTTACAGTAAAATCTTCTATTTACAATGAAAAAAAGCCCGTGATTTCAACTCTTAGACCCTCTTAAACAGGGTTTAAAATAGTTTGAAATCAGCCCAGTACGTACCAGTTTTGGTAGCTGTTAGAGTGAATGGGTGTATCTTATTGGGTGGTCCTTAGACTACCTTTTTTCTTTTTTTTTCAAATATTATAATTAAAGGAGGGGGAGGGGAAAATATCTCTATTTTTATTCCCTAAAACATGGTTTGAGAGTTGTGATGCTGATTGGGCTGGGTTTCTGATGACCGTCGGTCCACCATTGGGTTTTTGTACTTTAGTTGGTGGTGATTGGGTGAGTTGGAAGAGTAATAAGCAGTCTGTTGTGGCTTGATCTTTTGCTGAAGCCAAGTATAGGTAGGTCCACGGCGCATATGACGAGTGAAGTTATTAGGTTGAGGGCTCTTTTTTTTTTTTTTTTTTTTTTTGAGAGGTAACAACAAAATTTTTATTAAAAAGGCTCACAGAACGAGCAAAGAATACAAGAAAATCCCAAAAAGGCAACATTACGCCCAACCTTCTAGGAAACCGGAGGTCCTTCTAATAATCTCCTCAGCCTTCGGCTGGGAGTTGCTAAAACAACAATCATTCCTCACTCCCCAAATATCCCAAAACACTGCCATAACAAGAAGCCTCCACCTAGCTTTACCCAATTTCCCTACTCCTCCCCCCTGCCAAGCCCAAGGAAGTTCCTGAACCGAATTTGGCATCACCCAATCCACCTGGAAAGCAGAGAGGAAATGTCTCCACACCTTCCCCGCAAGGGGACAATGGATGAAGAGGTGATCGATGGACTCTGCATTCGCCATGCACATCAAACAAATGTTGGGGAGGATCATTGCTCTCTTCTGCAAGTTGTCAATGGTCAGAATTCTCTTCCTTCCCACCAACCAAACAAACACCGCCACCCAAGGAGGAGCTCCGTAGTGCCGATGGTGGAACGGGTGGTGGTGAGGCCCATGCCCCGGTTCCGACACTAATAGAAAAAAGGACTTGACGGAGAAAATCCTGGATGCATTCCTTGCCCATACCAAGGTATCCTCCACTTGAGTCTTGACCTTTGCCAAAGAAAGCGCCTGAAGAAGCTCAATGTATTCTTCAACTTCCGTATCAAGTAAATTCCTACGACAAGGAGGTGACCACACCACCCCATCCCCAAAAAGGAGAAACAATCCGCAATCGTAACAAACTGATCAGGAGCAAGAGCAACAATTCTTGGGAACCTCAATTGTAACGTTTGATCATTGTACCAGTTATCGACCCAAAAACGGATGTGTCTCCCGTTTCCCACGGAATTAGATAAGCCCCTTCAGACTAAATGTTCAGTAGCCGCCACTCCTTTTCAAATGGCCGAAGCTCGGTACATGGAAGAGGATTTCACGAACCAACTGTTATCCTAAGTGCCATACTTCGCCGCTACAACTACCCTCCACAACTTATTGTTCTCCACTCCGAATCTCCTCACCCACTTTCCCAGTAAAGCTATATTCATATTCCCCAAAGGCTTGATGCCTGCCCCGCCCTCCTCAATCGGCTTGCAAACATCTTCCCACTTGAAAAGGTGAAATTTTTTACCGACATTATTCCCTTGCAAAAGAAATCTTGCCTCAATTTTTCTAACCTCAAGAGAACCAAATTCGGGCATCGAAATAAAGATAAGAAGTAAATTGGCATGTTCGAGAAGGCGGTCTTGATTAGTGTTAGCCGCCCCCCCAAAGACTTACTCTTCCGTTTCCACCCAGCAAGCTTCATGTCTATTCTTTCAATCCCCTATCCCACAGGTGAATGGGAGGTTTCCCTAAACACAAAGGCAAGCCAAACTATGTGGTGGGAAAGGATCCGATCTTGCACCCAAAGGTGTCCGCTAGGCTTTGCAACTCTCCATCACCAATGTTAATACTAAGAAGTTCCGACTTCGCCACGATAACCTTTAGCCCTGATACAACTTCAAAGCACACCGTCAACTTGTGAATATTATCGATTGCTCTTGACTCTGCCTCGCAGAACAGGAGCGTGTCATCCGCGTATTGAATGTGAGAAATCTGCGGCCCATTTCTCGTGACTTGGAAACCTTGGAACATTCCCGCCTCTACCCCTCTACGTAACATCGCACTGAGGGCCTCGCCAACCACCACAAACAAGTACGGAGAAAGAGGGAGAAAGAGAGTGCCCTGCCTCAGTCCCCTAGAGGACCTAAAAAATCCTTTCGGGGACCCATTGATAAGAATAGAATTAGAAGAAGATTCGACGCATGCCTTAATCCAAGCCCTCCATTTTTTACCGCACCATAATCTCCCCAACATGTAGTCCAGAAAGTCCCAATCGACGTGATCATAGGCTTTTTCAATGTCGAGCTTGCACACTAGCCCGCTTTTTTTTTTTTTTTCCCCCTGTATCTTGCATCTATACATTCATGAGCTATCAAAGCATTGTCCAGAATTTGCCATCCTGCTACAAAGGCCCCCTGATTATCTAAAATTACTTTCGAAAGAACCTCCTTGAACTTAGATGCCAAAATCTTGGCAAGGATCTTGTAAGGCGCTCCAATAAGGCTAATCGGTTTGAAATCCTTCAACTGATCGGCTCCCTCGGCTTTCAGAATAAGCACCAAGAAGGAAGCTCCCAAAGTAGTGGATAGGCGGCCACGCTCCACAAACTCTGCCAAAAAACTCATCATACCCTTCTCGACTACATGCCAATATATCTGAAAAAATAGAATAGGAAATCCGTATGGGCCTGGGGCTTTATCCCCACACATAGATTTCAAAACTGCTCGGACTTCTTCCTCCTCAATTGGCTTTTCCAAGGACGTCGCTTCTTCCGTCGTGATCTTATTAAATTCAATGTTGTCCAACCTTGGTCTTCCCCACTTATCGGCCGAGAGAAGGTTCGAGTAATAAGATATGATCCCTTCTGAGATCTTTTCCTTTTCAAAGGAACGAACCCCGTCGATCACCAAACTCCCGATCCTATTTCTCCTCGTCCGAGCACTAGCAAAATTGTGGAAGAATCGAGTGTTCTTGTCACCTTCTTTGAGCCAAACCGCCCTAGATCTCTTCCTCCACTTAATCACTTCCTCTTTGGCCTTTTGCGCGTACATGAGGGATAGCTCATTCCTCCTATTTTTATCCGCCTTCGATAGGGATCCATCCTCTTCTAAAAGGTCAAGAGCATGAATCTGTTCCGCCATCTTCTCAAACTCAGCTTCTCTTTCCCCTAAAACTTCCTTTTTTCACAACTTTAGCTGCTCTTTTAGGAGTTTGAACTTCCTACAGATCCTATACCCAGCGTACCCATCTACCTAAAATGATTCCCACCAATTTGCCACTAGCCGATCAAACCCCTCAATCTCTAGCCAAGCCGCTTCAAACTGAAAAGGCCTAGGTCCCCAATTAACCTCCGGCACTTGAAGAACAATCGGCCGATGGTCAGAAGCTACTCTAGGTAGCCCGCGCTGGACTGGGATGGGGAATTTCTCCAACTAATAGTCAGAGAGCAGGAACCTATCTGATAATCTGATATTAAGTGAAAGTGTAGCATTTTCGAATGAAGTCTATTACCCAAAAAGAGAAAAACATACCATGTTGCCAACACCATTCACTGTTTGATCTCCAACAGCCTCATAAGCTAAATGAGTGCAAGGATAAACCTAACGGCATGTTGGAGGGATAGTGAATGATGGGTGATGAGAACATGATTGTAGGAGAGATGTAGAATTTAACAAATTTGTTATCAAATTTAAAAAATTAATATCCATAACAAAAAAAAAAAAAGATTTTTGAGTTTTCTAGGGGCAAATGACACTTCCATGAGCTTTTATAGTAAATTTAGATCAAAGATCTGACATGCCATGCGTGTAGAGATTGGTATGGATCCCATGAAACTCCACACTCTCTACCTGTAAGGTGTCATATAACAGCCGCTACGTAATGGTAATGGCATGTCCTGTTACCCTTTATGAGGTTGTAATCCCCCCCCCAAAACAAAAAAAAAGGACTATAACAGGCCACATAGGATATTTGAATTTTTTTTCTCCAAATAAAACTGAACTTTCTTCTCATCCTCTTGCATGCAACGTCTCTCTCTCTCTCTCTCTCTCTGTGTGTGTGTGTGTGTGTGTGTGTGTGTGTGTGTGTGTCTATTTGCTCTCTTCTTCTCTTGCTACAATTTCTCTCTCTCACTCACTCTTGTGCTTCCAAATAAGGGTCACTTTTGGCTGAAAAGTCACTTTCTAAAAAGTGGAGTGATATGGATCATATTCTAGTGGTGCATGACACTTGATACACTTGTACTCATAAAATTGCATACATGGCATATCTTAACTCAAAATAATCCAATTAAATTGTAGAACCCACTGTTGCTAAGTCACAGTCCCAAAATTAGTCTGTTTGCAATAGGACCATTGGATATTTTTAAAACTTCACCATCTAATAAATGTCCATATCGGTTCACCATCCAATAAATGTTTGCAATAGGACTATTTTCTTTCGGCTTTTCAGGTGGATTGGATTATACCAAAATCGGTTCACGATCCGTTATGGGCTTGGCACGGAGGAAAGGGCAGAACGGCTCCTAAATCTCATTGGCGATTACTTATTTTGGCCATTTTGTGGGCAATTTGGGGATCTAGGAATGGCCGATGTTTCCTGAATGTTGAAGAGGGGATTCCCGTTGTGATTGCTAGAATTTCATCCTTAGTTAAAGAGTGGGCCGACTCATCGCAGGCGGCCCCATCCCTCTCTTTGCATTAGTCTTTTGTTTGGTTGTTTTGGGCTTTGTTTTCTTTTCCCGCTTTGCGGGTTTCTTTAATAATATCATTATCTTCCAGAAAAATAAAATAAAATAAATGTCCATAGATCTCATAGTCGAATGATGAAATGAGCATAATTTAGGGCTGATTGCATTACTGGTATGTGTGCCATTGATTAGAGGGATATGGAAAGGATTAAGTAATGAAAGAGGAAGTCTTGTCACAATCATTGGTTCATATAGAATCCATGTTCGTGGTGTATCAGGGATATGGAAAGGATGAAGTAATGCAAGAGGAAGTCTTGTCACAATCATTGGTTCATATAGAATCCACGTTCGTGGTGTATAAAAAAACATTCTCTTCGCCGAGGTCTACGGTTCCCTAGTCCACGGTTCCCTAGTCCACTCCCCATCGATCGATTTTTGGGACTATGGGTCCCTACTCCACTCCCCATCGACCTGACGTGTGGGACTACAGTTCCCTAGTCCACTCCCCAAGGTCTGGAAAAATGAAGATTTTGTGTTGTTTGTTTGAGGCAAAATTTGTTAACAAAACTAATCAGCTTAGGTTACACCTAGTATGTTAGGGTGGAGATGCAAAACCGTGTCCTAAAGTCCCAAAGGAGGTCCAATTTCTTTTCAAGCCCTTTTAGATTTAAATAAGAGACCTTCCACGCCATCCAAACCTTCCACAAGAGTACTAATTGGTGAAAGTTTTGACACATGAAGAGTAGAGAGAACGAAGCCAGATTATTAACATTGGAAGAAGAGCAATTACAACTTGCCTTTAAACGTAGCATGGAAGAGGCGTCTAGATATCAATGATGTTCTCCAAGACAATATGATGCCGAAGCAAGATCGAGCACGGGCAAAAAGAAGAAGAGTAACAAGTCCAACTCTAATCTTACTGTGCTAGATTGCCATCAGTGTGTTTTTTTTTTCTCAATAATAAAAGCCAAGGGCTTGTTTGGATTTGTGGAAAGCGTGGGAAAAGAAACATTGTTTCTTGGGAAACCTTATTTCTAGGAAGTTGTGGGAAAGGTAACTTTGTTTTCCATGTTTGTTTTTAAATAAGATTTTCCTAATAAATTTGAGGTGTGTTTCTTAATTCATTGTTCGGTCAAAAAAAAAAAAATCCTAGTGGTTATTGGCATGTGCCAGATTAACACATGATATGGAATGCTCAATGATAGACTATGGCACTTGTGGGTGCTTAAGCTTAATGGTGTCATGCCACACATGATACATGAGGGTGCTTGAAGTTTTATGATGGCACATGTGACACAAGCGACACATTAGCACATTTTACACATGTGGGCACTTGAAGGTGGATGGTAGCACATGTGCACATAGGCAAATTTGGCATGTTGTCACACACATCACATATGGAGTGATTGAAGATGGACAATTTCACATGTGGCACAGTGGCACATGTGTGAGCTTTGCACGTATGGGCCACAAGCGAAAGATGGATGGTGGCACATGTACCACACAACTGAAGAGGGACAATGCAAAGTTGGCACATATGACACATGCGAGGTGCTTTGTACATGCTGGGTCCAAGTAAAGATGGATGTCGGCACGTGTGACAAAATAGAAGATGGAAGGTAGAATATTTGCATATGACACATGTGAGGTGATTGGAGATGGGCGGTGGCACACCTGTGTTTAACTCTTGAGAAATTCATTTTCCTACGACCATGGGAAAGATGCCTTTCTTAGGGGTAGAAGTGGGAAAATAAATTTGTTGATTTTTCAACAAAAAGTGGATGTGAGAAATGGTGTTTCCCACCAATTCTCAGACAAAAGTCTTCACAAACTATAGAAAATGTGTTTCATAGTAAATAATTGATTTTCGCTGTAAAAGAAAAATTTCTAGTGATATGAAACATTGGACTCTAACCTGAGTGATATGGACTGACTTCCTTATCTGATGCACTGCACTCAAATTAGGGATGTGGCACAGCAGAACATGATCAAGACCACTCATTGGATGGGTTCCTCACTTTCATCGTTGATGAACCGTTGTCCATCTGCAAATCACATAGATTGGATGATTCTACAATTGTTGAGCTTCTTGTGTTCAGTTCTGAGCATTTGCCAACTACTCCAATTTGGTGTGTGGACCTTTTTTCAAAACATTGGTTTTAGGGGTCTTTATTTGTGCAATGATCAATTTTGGCTGTAATGAAAGATTTCTAGTGATACGAATTGGAATTGAACGTGTGAGCAATAGACCAGCTTCCTTATTGGGTGCACTGACTCAAATTAGACGTGGCATAGCAGGTCATGCTCCGGACTACTGATTGAATGTGTCCCCCACTTCTACTGTGGATGAACTGTCGTCCATCTGCAAATTACATGGATTGGACGATTCTACCTATCCAATTGTTGATCCTCTTATCAGCCAATGTCCTTTCGGCCATTGCATGAGTAGGCCAGATCTAGAAAGTTTTTTTTTTTTAGTGATTTGTAGATACGTGTTTGATAAAGAATTTTGTGGTTGATTTCCCAATTTCTTTCTCCCATATGCCATGGGATGCAGATGTTCTCAGGCCCAGCCTTCTAGCTATTGGTAGGAGAAATGTAGTTGTGGTATACAACTTGTTTGCTCTGAGTTTGTCCCTTCTTCCAGGCTTTGTATTTCCGGTTTGGTTCCAGCTTCATCGTTGAGGTATTTGCTTGTGTAGTTGTTCTTTTTTTTTTATTATTATTATTATTTTTCCTCTCAAAAAAAAAAAAAAAAGTTGATCCTCTTATGATTGGACGGTGAATATCATCTGATCATTAAAAAAATCTACCATGCAGCTCACCCATGGGATGCCTAGATCATGGACTGTTGTGCTGTCCAATTTGAGTGCAGCTCCCTTGATAAGGAAATTGGATTCATTCCTTAATATGTTTTATAGTAAACATATAGAAGTGTTATTTTTAAGGCTATGTTTGTGTTAAGATGGATTGCATTTGTTAATCAGTTTCTGCTGCTGATCTTTGTTTTTTAGGTCTTTTAATCTATGATTGGTTTTGTTTTTGGAAATCAGTTCCCAATGGGCAATGACATAATGGGTTTAATTCACTTATAAATGTTAAATATGTGTTGTATTGGTTTCCCATCTGTGTCTTGTGCTTCCATGTTAGTTGATTTTAAGGGATTTTTATCAAGAGATTAGTCTTTTTTATTTTGCTCAGCCAGTTAATTATGATGTTTAATTATTTTTGTTTAATCGGTAAAAGGTGTTGAGTATATAATTTTTTGTCAATTTTTCTTGTGGTATCATAATTATTTCGAGATCATGTTCTATTTGTTTCCCATCTCTGTTTTGCCCTTCCATTTTAATTGATTTTAAGGGATTTTTATCAAGAGATTAGTCCTTTTTATTTTGCTCAGCCTGTTAATTATGATGTTTAATTATTATAATTATTATTATTTTTTTGCTGTTTGATCAGTGAAGGTATTGAGTATATATTTCTTGTCAATTTTATTTGTGGTATCATAATTATCTCGAGATCGTTGTTGACTCTTGATAAAAGAACGTCGTCGTCATCATCATCATCATTCATCATCATCATCATCGTTGTCATCATCACCATCACCATCACCCAGGATATCATTAGTATAGGATAATCTAGGTTGTCATTATCATCATTGCACCATGAAAGGACCTTGGAGCATAAGAACTATTGCTCAATCGAGTTATTGGAATGAATACAAAGTTATGGTATTTATAGACCTCTTAAGTGTTCCTTGATGATTCTAGAGATCTTCTCAAGCTCATCTAGATTGATCCTAGAAATCTTCTCAATCATATCTAAAATATCTATGTGGATTACTACATTGATTACAAGAATGCTCTAATGGTATATGGAAATTACAAAGAACATCCTCATACAAATTACACAAAATTTCAATGTATATACTACTATTTCCTAACAATGTTTACTTTGTTTTCAAGCTGAGAATTGTTATAAAAGTTTCAATGACATCTTAGTTACTTGGGACTCTTGAGTTTCTCTTTTCTTTTCCAACAATCCAAACAAGCCTTAGAAATGGAATCCATTTTTCAGGGGTGCTCGTGGAAATACTCATCATCATCATCATCATCCAAGCCTTATCCCAATTAATTTGGGTCGACTACATGAATCCTGTTATGCTATTCCACTTTATCATGGGCCCTAGGAAGTTTTAATGGTGGTTGTTCAATAACCATTGTTTTCCTATGGTGTGGTCCACCTGAGATTTGGATCTACCTAATTTTTGCGCTCATGCCCTAAAAGGAATTCTGTCCTTGAAATTTGAGCTTGCTAACTCTGTCTGTAGGCTATGAGCCTCTCCAAATTTTGAGGAGAGAGAGGAAGAGACCATATTTCACCCCCCTTTTCATGTAATAAATTGTGTTTTTCTATCCGCTGATGATAATGGTCCATCATTGACATTTGTTTGTCGAATGAGGGCTATCAAGATTCAAGGGTGGATTTCATATAATTGCACTCCACATACATTAATGTTCTATATTATGCATATGATAGCAATTGCGGTAAGATTTTTTTTTTTTTTTTGCAGGTAGATAAAAGTTTGTTACTAATAGTACTTGCAAAACTATCATTTATCTATATACTTTTATTCTATTTAAGGCTTGTTTGGATTCATGAAAAGTATGAGAAAGTAAATGGTGTTTCTTGGGAAACCTTATTTCCAAGGAACTATGGGAAAAAGGAACCTTATTTCTAAAAAACTGTGGGAAAAGAAATATTGTTTCCCTCGTTTGTTTTTCAACAAGATTTTTGTAGAAATTTAGGATCTATTTTCAAGTTTGCTGTTTCGTAAAACAAAAAATCTTCTTGAAATTTTTTTTTATGTAGTCACTAGCATGTGCCAGATTAGCACGTGGCACATGTGGGATGATTAGAGATGAACATTGGTACATGTGGGTACTAGAAGTTGAATTGTGGCATGCATGATACATGTGAGGCACTTGAAGTTGTATGGTTACACATGGCATAAGACGCATTGGCACATTTGACATGTGGGCGCTAGAGCTAGATGACAGCTCTTGTGCACATTGGCACCATTGGCATGTGGCATATTTGGAGGATTGAAGATGGACAATGGAACATGTGGCACATTGGTGCACAAGTAAGATGAATTATGTTAAATTTGGCACAATAGCACATGTGGGGCACAAGAGAAGATGGATCGTGACGCATGTGGCATATTAGCACATTGGAGATTCGTTACACATGGGGCACAATATAAGATGGATGGTGGCACATGTGGCTTAGCGGCACGTGTGGGGCATGATTGAAAATGGACACTGTCTCATTTGGCACAATGTGGCACATGTGAGGCAAGGTGTTCCATAACGGTAATAGTGGTCATAACGGTCACTGCTGTTACTGTTACTATACGAGCCGTAATGGTTGTTATGGCCCCCGTAATGGCCATTATGGTATTTTTTATTTGAAAAAAACCCGTTTCGGGATCGTTATGAGCAGTTTTTTCTGTAACAGCCATTACGACCGTTTCGGCCTTGTAACGCATAACAGTAATGGCCATTACCGTAATGTAACCGTTTTTGAATACCTTACTGTGAGGTGATTGAACATGGATGGTGGCATATTTGGGCTTTAACCCTTTAGAAACCCATTTTCCTTCCACCGTGGGAAAATGCATTTCCTAAGGGCAAGGTATTCCATAGCGGTAATGGTGGCCGTAACGGCCACCATCGTTACCTTTACAATGCGGGGTGTAATGGCTGTTTTGGGGGTTGTAATGACCTTTTTTTTTATTGGAAAAAAAATTGAAAAACTTGTATTGGCCCCGGAATGGACCATTACGGGGCCTTTATGGGGGGGTGTAACGGCCTTCACGGGTCATTTTTTCCGTAACAGCCGTTACATCGTTTACGACCCCGTAATGTGTAATGGTTGCCACCATTACCTTTACTATATAGCCTTTACGGCCCCATAAACGGCCCTGTAACGGCCTTTATGGCACACTATGCCTAGGGGTGGGAAAATAAATTTATTTATTTTCCTAAATTTATTTTCCAACAAAGATAGAAAGTGGGAAATAGTGTTTCTCACAATTTTGCACAAAGAAAGGCTTAACAAACAATGGAAAGTGAGTTTCACGGGAAACACTATTTCCTTTCCCTTCCTCTCCAAGAATCAAAACAGGCCCATTAGTTGGAAATTTTATGCCAAGAGAAAAAAGAAGTAGAAGAAGAAGAAGATGGATATCTTACGATAAAAGTTGATAAGAGTTCATAAACGTTAGTCATTAGGGTTTTTTTAATGCTATTTTGTTTTAAAGAATGTTGTTTCTGCTCCTTTTTTTTATTTGGCCCCTTCCTTTATATATTTTTATTGCATGTGCACTACTTTAAAATTTAAATGCAGTAAAAATATTCAATAGAGAGTGACCAAATCGAAAATTGGAGTAGTAATAGAACGTTATTTTTTATTTTTTTAACTTTTGTTTCTATTATCCCATTTTCCGTGTAAGGATATTTTTGGCTTTTTGAACAGATGTGCAGGTGAGTGTAAAAATTCAATATATTAACAGTGTAAATGAAATGTAAAAATGCAATAGGTCCCTAATAATAGTTTTTTTTTTTTTTTTTCCAGATTGGTCCAGGTTAACTGTACAAAGAAATGGGCTATTTTAGGCCACTAAACACGTGGACCATACCAATAATCTGACCGTTTACGTGGGCCTTTTTGAGGGTTATTAATACATGCTCTTTAGGGCTAGAATGGGCATCATAAGTGTGGAATTTAGACATCAAAGACCACTCAAAACATCGGTGAGAAAGAACGACCATAATAGTCCAACAACTGGGCCACTTTGAGCATCAAAATTGATGATGGTCACTTCAGTAGTCGACGAATTGAAGCATAGTCAACAAGTGGGCCACTTTGAGCACCAAAACTGATGATGGTCGCTTCAGTAGTCCACTATGGGTGCAAATTTTTGTGCAGCTATGGCTGACAAACACGTGGATGTTTTCATGGGCTATGGTTGGCTATTTTCCAGATACAAGGACACCCCTTCTTCAGAGAAGTTTGCTGTTGAGTGTTGGTGACTTTGTATACAGTCCCACATGAGTATTGGTGACTTCTTTTGCCTCAAAAAAAAAAAGTATTGGTGACTTCTTTTTAAATTCATGTGAGAAGTTTGCTGTTGAGTGTTGGTGACTTTGCATACAGTCCCATATGAGTGTTGGTGACTTTGTATACAGCCCCACATATATTTCTCCTTCACGATTTGTGCTTGTAGCCGCCTTTATTTCCCAGTTTTCTGGTTACTTATATGTGTATGATTTTTCAGTATACACATGATGAGGGTTCATGGCAAGTATTTATGGTTGCATTTATGTTTTCAAACTACGTATAAAACCATTATGATCTTTTTGACTCTTTAACTGTGTGCGTTAATGTTCTCAACTTGATGTACAGTACAATCTTTGTGATCTTTTTCTAATCTTTAAGCATATTGTAGTCTGGGTCTCCTTACACTATATCTGATTGAGTTGCCCTAGATGTCTGTGATCTGCCAATTAAATTGTAGAAATTGTTGGGTCTATATATCGAGATTCATTGAAATTTTATCAATCTCAGTTAAATGCTTTATCAGGTACGTTTATTTGGAATGTGTTTTCATCTGTATGGTTCCTTATACAGGGTCTTGCTAATCAACTATCACAATATGTTTTCATACATATGGTTGATTATTTCCTTTCTCTTGAGCGTGTTATTTGCAAGAACTGTAAATGGTTTAAAAGATGTGCCTCATTTCTTTCATAAAAAAGACCAATCTATTTTGTCATTATCATGGTTTTGGTTTGATCTTCAAAAATGAGAAGTAATGTTTCTGCTGTTACCATGTGCATATTTAGGTTCTGAACAATGGCTTTCGCCAATAGAGTTGGAAATTTACTCAAACAAGTTGTGAGCAAGAACATTAGACCAGAGCTGTCTGCACCAAACCCATCGATATACCAAGCAATTCGATGCATGTCATCTTCCAAGCTCTTCATTGGAGGTGTGTTTGATCTTTGTACTGTTGATAACAGTGAATATTCTAATTTTTATTACCTTTTTTGATACCTTTAAAATCTGTCTCAGGGCTCTCGTATAGCACTGATGAAACAAGTCTTAGAGAAGCGTTTACTAACTATGGAGAAATCATTGATGGTATGTTGCCGTTTACCTTTTTGGGTGCATATTCATAATGTCTTCTAGCAAACCTGATTAGGATGATGGTTCCTTGCAGCGAGAGTTATCATGGATCGTGAGACAGGCAGATCTAGAGGCTTTGGGTTTGTTACTTTCACATCTAGTGAGGAGGCCTCTGCAGCCATCTCTGCCATGGATGGGAAGGTATGACTTCAACTTGTACACTCAAAGACTTGATGTGTGTGTGGGGGGGTGTGATGCATGTGCATGCGGGTGTGCGCATGCGGGTTTGCATGTGTGTCTGTGTCTGGATAAGTATACATGCATGAAAAAGAAAAAGAAAATATGGGGTCAGAGTTGTGCCCTTGAAAGACCACTCCCTGCCTCAATGTAGATCCCTACACGTGGCCCATGTCTATGGGATCAGGACTGTTGTTGGGCCAGCACCCAAAAATACATATTGGTTGGATGTCATGTGATCAGAAGTCTTTTGCCCATTAAATTTGGATTGTTGTTATCATTTTCTAACTTCCCATATCTATGCCAGTAAATGGGGGTGTAAGGAAGTTCCCGTTGTGCCAATCTTGGGCCGTACCCTGTCAGACTGTCTGGATCTTATACTTGTGCAATATTCATGGTTCTATGTCAAGGAAACAATGTGAACTAGATTTATTTTTTTGAACATTGTCAATATTATTAGAAAGGCCAAAAACGAAACATACAAATGTACAACACAATTACAGCAACCACCAAGAAAGTGGAAAATAGTTCACAACATTTAAAGCCGAAGCCCATTCCATAACCTGGAATCTGGCCCTACTAAAAATGATTACAGCCGACCCTTTTCTATTTCTGAAACATCGATTGTTCCTTTTTCGCCAAAGACCCCATATTCCACTAGCATATTCAACCTCCAGATTGTTGACCCTCTCTTACCATTTTCACCACTGTGCCAAGATAAAAGAAAAGATTCTATTGAGCGTGGAATCACCCAATCCACAATGTGAACTAGATCATCAACGCCCTTTACATTTTTCATTCTGAATCATGCGATCTGGATTATGATAATTTGTGATCCGGTCGCTATTTTCATGGTTTTATATGAAGGAAAACAATGTGAACTAGATCATCCTCTTTTACATTTTTCGTTCAGAATCATGTTATGATCATTTGTGATCCGGTCACTATTTTCACCAATCTGAAGTTGTGATTCTCTACTTTTATTGTTGATTAGGTCCCCATGTAAATTTATGTTCTGTATTCTTTGGTTTAAGCAAATTAGGTGGACAACATAATACCCATTCAGGAAGGATCTACAGTAAGGGCCCATTTGGTACCATCAAAGTTCCATCTAAACCGGCCATTCTGGATAGATCTATCCAACTAAGGCCTGTCTGGACTCTGGATAGGCTATTTTGCTGTCCTGACTACTGTTTGTTAAACACCTTGGAATTGGATTGGATAGACAAGCACATGTGGTGCTTGTTCTTATCAAGCACATTGGCACATGCAGACATGCAGCGTCTATGTAGGTTGAGTGGCATGTGGTACATGTGACAGTTGCTACATGATGCATGGTGGTAATTTTGGCACGTGGGGTGCTTGAAGATGTATAACAGCACGTGGCATGTGAGGCCCTTGAGGGATTAGACATGGCACATGTGGGGTGCTTGAAGATGAACGGTCTCACGTGTGGTGCCTGGGCTACATATCTATGCAAAAAATAAATACTTCATGCACCTTATGTGGGATAGGCTAAAACCAACCTAATCAGATTTCCTTGCACAAGTTAACAGTCACTTTTTTGGATAGCCATGAAATCAATGTTATTGGAATTTGTTTCCAAGGGAGCCTCATAAGTGATGAATAGTGCTCCTATAAATTACATTACTGATCATAGTCAGAAGCATCCCAAAGCGTAAAAAGTAAATATTTCACAGAGAAGGAAAAGAAAAACTTTTTTCTTCTTTTTTTGCACCAGTTGATATGAGCTGCCTTCCTTGGGGTCCTTACTACATAGATCTGTCACATTAGGAATTCTTTGGCTTGGTGTAATCTTCCTCCAGGATCTTCACGGTAGGATGGTTAGAGTGAACTATGCAATGGAGAGGACAGGAGGGTTCCGTGGCGGCGGCGGCTATGGTGGAGGTGGTGGATATAGTGGTGGTGGATATGGTGGAGGTGGTGGATACAGTGGCGGTGGCGGCTATGGTGGAGGTGGCTATGGCGGCACAGGTGGTGGATATAGTGGTGGCGGCAGCTATGGTGGTGGGGGTGGTAATTATGGTGGTGATGGATTTGGAAGCAACGGTGGCGGAGGCAGCAGCTATGGTGGAAGTGGCGGTGGCGGTGGCGTCTATGGTGGCAGCAGCAGTGGTGGCTTTGGGGACAGTGGCAGTGGTGGAAGTTTCGGTGTTGCAGGGGGCAGCGGTGGGTATAATCATGCTAGCACCACCATCCCTGGAAGCGACAGCCACGCTAGTGGTGGCGTTACTGGTGACTTTGGTGGGAGCGGAGGTATTACAGGCACTGGCAGCTCTGATCATTACAGCAGTGAGCAAGGCCTCACGAATGATGGAGGTCATAATGAGGACAGTCCATTGGAAGGGAATTATAGAGATGATGATGATGAGCCCGATGACTACGCCAACAGGCGTGTTTGACAAAAAGAGTGAAAGATGTTCTGAAAGGCATTCAGCATTGGAACTTTGGTATATAAACCAGTAAGTAAACAAAAAAAGTAGAGAAACTGCTGTGAACTGCAGTATATGGATTTATTCAGTGCTGTTTCTTTCATCTTTATTACAGTCGAGTCTAATTACTTTTTTTCCCTCCCTTTTGACTGCTGCTGCAAGTATGGACAAGCTTCCTGCTACTTTTGGTTAGTTCCAGTGTGACAAATATTACCGAGATTTTGAAATATAGCAATAAATCACAACAACATTATTGCAAGAATTCAAAATCTTGGTAGATTTTAAAATTATTGTGTTTTTTGTTGCCATATTCTCAGTATATTATCCTGTAAAATAGTAAAAAAAAAAACATGAAGAAATATGTTTTCTGAAGTTGTATTTAAAAATTTAAGATAAATATTTTTAAATATTTTATTTTCGATTGTAGGCATTTCTATACCATCCAGTTTGTCCATTCGCAGCAGTTGCAGTTTCAGCTGTTGAACTAATTGCGGTGAGATTTTCCCACATAATATCCTGAGAAAAACCTCATTTGAAAACTTCCGGGCCAAGAAATTGCCGTGGAGATATGTCCCTATGATTAGGGGTGGCTATGGACAGGCCAAGCTACACTTTTAAGACCCCAGCCTAATTCTGCGACCTGATCCGAGCATGAAAATTTTGTTAGGCCTGGGCCTGCCGTAGCTGATCCGGCCTGAGCAGAATATTTTGATAAAATCCCCCGTTCCCACTTGAATTTTCCGAATCCATAAGCTGTTCAAGTGGGCCACACATGACCAAAGATATACAGATGAGGAATGGAACCAGTGGTCTACATCTAGGATTGATGGATGGTCTACATTCAAGATGGATGAGTTGCCTAATGGAGGATAGAAATGACATTTAAAGGATATGACATGCACATAAAATGCTGGGTTGATATGGGTCAGGATAAAATGACTTCAAGCCCCACCTGGATTGGGTCCATGCCTAGGCCATGGACCAAGCAATATGTCCAAGCACAGCCCAAATATGGGTTGGGCTGTGTGGGCAAACCAATCCAATCCATTGCCGCTTCTACCTTTGATGTCTGTGGGACCTCTCAGCTTGTTTAGTAAAGGCGTTGGGTCTGTTTTTATCTTGATTGTTAAACCATCTGTTGGGAAATTTTTTTTTTTTTTTTTTTTTTTTTTTTTGTGGGCAAGAAAAGAATTCTCTTAATACCAACAAAGGGTGGAAGTTCAAGAATACCAAAGGTGAAAGTCCACAAGAATGCTAAAAACAAAGTAGCCGAAGTCCAAGAATACAAAAAACAAAGAAGCCAAACACCTGTTGGATCCTAACTAGGGCTGTACATCGAGCCGAGTCGAGTCGAGGTGGGCCAAGCTTGGGTTGATTCGCCTGTGCTCTCCTCGAGCTCGAGCTCGATCTCACCCTCGAGCTTACAATTGAAGCTTGCATTGTTTGCTAAAACTTTCGAGGCGAGCTAGTGGATCGAGTCGAGTTGAGCTTGCTCCCACCTCAATTTATTATATTTTTTACCACAAAATACAAATTAAAAGTCAACAACATTAAGTTCAAGAAGTCACACATATATTAGGGGAGAACTCTACAGGTGGGATCCCACCATTAAAATGACCTAGTTTTTTCTTTGGCCAAGTATCACATGCATTGAATGCAAACCACTAGTAATATTTTATGAACCATAATTAACACAGTACATGCATAGCTCACCACGTGAATGGACTGCCCTAATTATTGCGTGGACCATCTTCATGATGAGGCCTAACTGATTTATGGATCAAATGCACCACCTCCCTTGTAAAATTGCAATCAATAACTGCATATTGCAATCAATAGTTGCATATGGTATTTGGTCCAACCATAGCCCCTGTTTTGTAGATATGTATGGCGTGTGGTCTCACCGTAGCACCTGTATTTGTGTAGCGTGTAAAACACACAACCACCATGTGCTCACCATGTTTTCTACTTAAAATTACCCAATCCATTGGATATGCTCAACAAGGAATGTTTTTACCTGAACAAAATAGTAGGATTAAGAAACCCCCCAATGTGTAAGGGTTTTATATGTCCTAAGCCTGGACCCTAATATGTGTGTGGGGGAGGGGGGAGAGAACCAAGAAATAAGAAGATTAGAGTTTTTATTTTTTAAACAAATATCTATATGAAACGAGTCGAGCTCAAGCTCGAGCTTAGTCGAGCTTTAATCGAGTCGAGTTTCGAGTCGAGTCGAGTGACCCAATGGTTAAACTTGACTTTATTTTTAACTCGAGCTCTTAAATAAAGCTTGGCTTGACTTGTTCTACTGAGTCGAGTCGAGCCGAGGCGAGCTTTTTCGAGTCGAGTTGATCGAGTTTCTCGAGCTGAATCGGCTCATGAACAGCCCTAATCCTAACCTATTGGTGCCCATGGTGTCAAGACTCAAGACAGTCCGCTGTGACTCCTATTTGACTTGGATTCAGTAGTACCCGGTCTGGTTCAATACCCCAATTCACTCCTAACTTGGGCGAGTCTGGCAGAGTAAAGCCCCAACTGGGTGAGTCTCGACTCATCTCAGGGTCGAATGTGTTTAAAGTATGTTTGTCATCAAAATAAGGTTCTGTACAATTGTGGGGCCAATAATGTCTAGCGTGCTTGTAACTTTGCACAGATGAACCCAGTGATTTGGTTATCCAAATATTGATACAATGGAGCCCCCTTTGGACGGCCCCAAAATATCCAAATGGGAAAATCCTAACCGTTCAATGTTTCCAGAAAATAGATGTTTGATAAAAATAAAAAATAAAACGGTTGTGGTCCAGTTTGAAGACAAAGATTTGATGATTGATACCTCATTTTAGACAGGGCTTGAATGATTAAATGAAAATTTGGTAGATTGTATGTGAATTCCAACCATGGGCTACTCATTTTAATGGTCCATTTGTTTGTCATCAATAGGACATTAGCAAGATCCCTAGCGTGGGTCCCCACTATTTGATAGTTTGAATGGGGCTACAAGCATGCCTCATGTATGATGGCCATGTTCCAATAATCAAACTTTGGCCAAAAAAAAAAAAAAAAATCGAATGCCAAACAGCAATATTTACAGCCAACAATGTCCGTGCACCCAAAAGCAATACATGGATTTAAATCTAGAACGTCGAAACCCTTGCCTTAAGTGGATTTTCCTGGCATCCGAACGACACTTGGTCTTGTGACAAGGGTGGACCCAACCAGTGAAAGCCCAATTCATGAATCAAGGAACTTCTTTGATTTTTTTTTTCCTTGGACATATTGAGAATTGGGGTCCCTTTTGCTAGTTTTCTAATTTACAGGTGGGACAAAAGGCACAGTCCAAATGTCTCAAATGCAGACTAGTTTAACTAGACAACTAAAAAACAGGGGTTTTTCTAGATTTCTTAAGTCAATAATAGGACATTTGCAAATACCATATAAAAATATCTGGTTTTCAAATAAGAACATTTTTAATTCACCCCTATTGTTATTGCAGATACTCACATTCTGCTTTTTTTTTTTTTTTTTTTAACTATCATTTGGCAATTATTAAAAATGATGAAAATGCCCATATGGAAAATACTACAAAATTCTCCTTCATGGGAAGAGCATAAACCCTTTTATTCTCCTCCATGTGAAATATATTGCAAACTAATTTCAATTGGAGCATGTTTTTATTTGGAGAGAGAGAGAGAGAGAAGTTTCAGGGAGGGGGTAGTTTTGTCATTTAGTCAAAACGTAAAAAATTTAACTTGCATTTAAAAAAAACTAACATAAAGTGGGTATTTGTAATAATACGAATTATTTCAATTTGGTCATTTGCAAACGTATTATTTTTTATGTGGGTATTTATAAATACCATATTATTTAGGTAGTTATTTATAAAAAAATCCATTAAAAATTTGCTCAATTTGCGATGGCATGGAGTGTGAAGAGAAGAGGGGAGATAGATTAAGAGGCAAGTGTTGGAAGAGGAAGAGACGGGGTGCGAACTGGCTCATAAAGAGCAAGGCCTGGGTGTGGGCTACACAGGGTCATGGCGCTTCTCACTCTCTACACAAAGAATGGGCTAGTGGGCCTTGTAAAAATCAAGGGAACACATCTATCTTTTAACTATTTTCTTTGGTGTGGCCCATCTTAAGCAAAGCCAGCTTGGTTTTCAGCTTTAGGTCTAAGTGGGGATAATGCATCTAATGGTCAGAATGGATTTGGTATACATGTTAGGTGGGCTCAGAAAAAAAAAGAGAGGGTTCCAGCACCCTTTCTAATTGTATGGAGATATTATTTACAGAAAATAGAATGGTATGGTAACAGGGTCTACTATAGTGTTTATATAAGATCTACTCTACCATTAGGTGCTTAGTCCCATATTGGGCTCAGAAACAAAAATCAGGCTGACCTGTGATTTGAGTAGGCCACATAAAAGAAATAGTCAGAAGAGGCATACACCCTTAATTTTTGCAAGATCCACCGTGATAAATATATGAAATCCACTCCAACCATTAGATTCCACACAAAAATAAGCACACGGCCCAAAATTCATACTCATCAGTGATTCATGTGGGCCATAATAATGAAAACAGTACAGACGATATGCAGTGCCTTGTACACTATTTCCAATCACGTGGTTTACCCCCAAACACATGTCGAACTGATTTTTGAGAACTTGGCCTAAACATGGGGTGATGCACTCGGTGGTTGTGGTAGACTTTACATAAACATCATGATGGGGTCCACTCAAGCCACCAGCAACGGCTGTGATGGAAATTAGTGAAATGATAAAATATTGATTAATGAGGCAGTTTTTGAAAACCTTATATGAAAGTCACCAGAATGTAAATTTAATATTCATTAGGTGGTTTTTTTTTTTATTTATTTAAATTTCTCTCTTTTTTACCTTAAAATAGCAAGTAACTTTAAAGTTTTTGATATTTTCAAAATCTCCCGTACGGTTACAATATAAAGTAATTTGCTGCTGTATCATCACTAGAATTTAAAAATTGGAGACTCAGATTTCCTGCCAAAGCCTTTCCCAATAAGTTCCTTCTATGGGAACCTAGGTGGGGCCCACCCTAATGTTTATGAAAAATCGACCCAGTCCATCCGTTTCAAGAGATTATTTTAGGACTTTCCACAAAAAAATGAGTCGAAAGCAAGACTCAAGTGGACCACGTAAGAGGAAAACTGGGAAAGAAATGCATACCGTTGAAATCTTCCTCAGCTCGACCGTTGATTTTTATATGACATCCAAACCATTTATAAGGTCGTTCCCACTGGGAAGAACAGAAAACACAAAAAACTTAGCCTATACAAAACTTTTGTGGCCAAACATCAGGGTGGGCCCCACCTAGGTTACCAGAGCAAGAAGTTCCTCCCAAAGGCTTTCATAGAAAATCTGCGTCCCCACTGACATGTAGTAGGGTGAGTTCGGTCATTCCATTATAATTTTTTATTTTTAAAGCTTTGTTTCTTGAGTTTAAACCGTTCATTAATCTTCATGTTGACATGTTGAACCGTCCATTATGTATCGTTTAATAATTCAAGGAATCACGTCTCGCTACCTGGACGATAATCGGATGGGACTTAGATTCGGTAGTGAGGCCCTAGGGACCTTTTAAGGAAGGGGGGGGGGGGGGGGGGGGGGGGGGGTTCCGTGTGATTTGGATGTCTCATTTTTGGGCTTACCTAGGAAAATGGATGGACGGCGTGGACAAGACACAGGCATGGTGTTTACGTAATTCAATCAAATACAAGGCCACATTATGATTGAGGGCCTGCATTCGTATTCTTGTGAAATTAAGAAGTGTGGATGTGGCAAAGTTGTACTCGACTCAATGTTTGATTAAACACTAGTAGGGCTCTCAATGGAGTGGGTCAGATCCGAGATCCGATTCGCTTCAAATCCATATAATGCGGATTTGGATCTTAAAATAGGTCCGATTAGTTAAATGGACCGGATTTGGATCTTAAAATAGGTCTGATTACTTAAATGGAGCGGATATGGATTCACAGGAACATATCCGAGTTTGATCCGAATCCGATTAAGATCCGGCTCATTGTCACCTTACTGTATATATTATATTCATGCTGGCCATCCATTTTACAAATTATTTTAGGCCATGTTGACGATGCCATAGTAAATAGTGGGATTTGCATCATTTTTCTACTAAATTAAATATATTATTTTATATATTTTATACCATATATTTTTTAAGATTTGTAATGGGGTGGATTTGGACCTAGATCCGACCCGAATCTGATGGTTATATGGATTTTGGATCAGAAATGGATCTAACAATTTATAAATGGATCGGATATGGATATCACCTTTTAGATCCGAGTTGGATCCGAATCTGATCCGAATCCGTCTACAGATATATGGACTTGGAGCCGGATCTAAGTAGATCCGATCCAGATCCGACCCATTGAGAGCCCTAAACACTAGTGACCTCGCGTTGAAATGACTATGTTTGACCGGATCTGGAGATCCAGCAATTGAGTCAGCCACCAGTTATGATAAGGCGATTTACGAAAGGGTAGGGGTTAGTCTTCCTGATTGATTCTTTTTGCCTTACGACTTGAGGACTTCTCTGTCACCGATAATTGCAATCAATATTTCTCAAATGAATAAAGATGGATAAATAAATAAAAAGAAGACTAAAATAATATCAATTTTATTAATATGTGAATGAAACCATTATAATTGATAGGGTATTAAATAAACAAATAAGAGATAAATACATGATCGGTCTATATGAATAGATGATTGAGGCAAATGGTTAACATGACATGACAAGAAAGATGATCGTCCAAGTAGAAACTCAATTGATTGGGATCCAACAACTTAAGGTTGTGGATATTTAATATAATCTTATAGTATTGTAGCGATGACGTTGGACAATAGTGATTTATGCTAAGATTAGGCTAAGATATGTTTTGCTAGGATAAAAGCAAAGATAAATGTAAAAGACGATAGATTACATTTGGCATGGGTCTTGAATTCTTTATTGTGTGCTCTTTTTATAGGTTATCGAGGCGGCAAAACCCTTACAGGGTTTCCTTACTGGTCCTAAATCCTTTGGATTTACGTCATGCATTCTAAATAGGTCCGTATAAATATGAAATCGCCGGTTTTCATCTCCTCTTTTATGAAGATATTCCCCTATCGGACTTTGTTGCATTTAGATTTGGGATTCAATTAAGGGAACCTCTATCGTTGATCCCTGACTTGAAATCAATCATGGTCATGCATCTGAATGACCCGATCGACGTTGTCTCAACCCTTCTACGGTCCTACTCTTTTTTTTATCAAACTGGTGGGATCAAATCTGTCATCGAGCTCTCCCATTTCCTTTATTCCAAAGGCATACACAAATAAGGACCTTGATCTGCTAGTCTTCATTCTTTCCTGATTTGGGTCCATGTTGCGGCTAATCTGTGTGGATATTGGCCCGATTGTCGGATATTTAGAATCTTCGTAATCACTACTAAACCTCCAAACGTCTCTGGAAAGATCTCTTATTGTAGAAGGATTGTGAGAGATGGCCTCACCGAGTATATCATTACCCGATCCATGATAGGGTTCTTTCCCTCGGTAGGATTTTTTATAGACTTGCTAGGCACGCTGCCTCATTAATTTGGCATGTTATTTATGGTCATGTGTCATCCATTGATTCGTTTTCCTAAAGGCATGTGTATGGTTCTGTGTCAGTGCATTAATAATAGAATTCGTATCGCCAAAAGAAATCAATCGAAGATATCTTCGGGTGCAAATATGATTTCTGCTAGTATTGATCCCATAGAGACGATACGTGGTGACTTATTATTGGTCTATAAGGGAGCACTGAAAATGAGTGTAAACAAATGGTGGGGTCCATAGAACTTTTCGAGGACTGACAGTACCCAGATCTCTATATAGAAGGGATCACTGCCAAATCTGAATCCAATTGGAAGCATTTGCAACTTCTCTGAGCATGCATATCATCTATGACATTCACTAAAGCATACGACCATTGTATCACGCGCCAATAGAGGTGGGCACAAACCGGGCCAGCTCGATAGTTCGGCCCCGTCCGTATCGAAAAAGTCCGGTTTGGACCGGTTTGAAGTTGAGTTTGATCCAGCAACAAGCCACTCTAATGAGGCCCGTTTAATAAACGGGCCGAACTCAAACTTCTGTGGCGCTGGCCCGGTCCGGCTCGAAGTTCGGCTCGGCCTGGTTTGGATCGGCCCGGCCCGGCTCGGCTCGTAAGGTAACAGCTAACAGGACTAGCAGATCAGCGCCGTTACTTTCGGAGCGCGATTAGGTGCGTGCTTATCTTCAATGGGGAGTTATTTGATACTCTGGCTGCGTATAACGCCCGATACACAGACACTTAGAGATGGTATACATGGCCTGTATTAGCTAAAATTAAACCAACCAAATTTTGGAACCACGTGTTTCCAAAATATTCTCCAAACCCAAATTGGGTTGAAAAATCTTGACCTTTGATTCGTGGATACTTGTATTTATGAAATAAAGATCACTTGATATTTTTCATTTTAACCGTCCAGTAAATGCCCGGCAATCTAATAGTATGATAACCCGATAAAAGTAACTTTTAGTTCTTGTAACAACTAAAATGGGACCTACAATTTGAACGGTTTGGTTTGAATTACTTGTGGATTAGCACTTTCATTGAAACAAATAACAAAAAAAAAAAAAAGAGTTGCCGCCTGTTCAAACTTGGCCCGGCTCGGTTCGAAATTTTAGACCAAACCGATCCCAGCCCGAACTAGACTTTTCTGGAGCAAACCAAACTTGGGCCACATGGGTCAGCCCGAAACCCAAACCGGGCTGATCCACAAACTGGGGTGGCACAAAAACAAACCAAACCAAACTCGGGCTAACTCGGCTCGGCCCGGATCGTTGCCCACCTCTACGCGCCAGCCTAACAATACGTAGTTACACGGAGGCATACTTACAACTAATTGAGCACCACGTGTGAGACATGTATGAGATCTACACCGTGCATAAGGTGTGATGCCTCATGTTCACCTTAGAAACTAAAAATTGGGTCCCTCCATGTCTAAGGTAGGCCACACTGCGAGGAAGAGTTGGGATAGGACACATAATTGTGAATGGGGTTTGCAGAGGTTTATGTATGTAATCCATATAATTTATATGACTTTTCTCACCTATATAACTCTACCCAACAAATATTAATCTATTTGAAATCTTAGTGAACCTCACCACGTGAATTTAGAGATTTTATGTAGACTTTACACAGTTTCTTTTAATGAGGTTCATCTTAGCTTTGGATCAGTGTGATGCTTGGGATCGACATCTAAAAGGAGATGGTACATCTGTTGGATGGAGTGGATCTCATCTAAATAAAGTCTTTCATCCACGTTAGCTAATAGTCATGCTCTTGTTTTGAGATTTTTATCCAAAAATTTCTTGCAACCCTTTATTTTTTGGAAAATAAAAACCTTTAAGGCCTAATTAGTTGGGTGTAATTACTTGTAAATGGTGGTAAAATTGTAATAATGAAAAGTACTCGCTATTGGGAAGAGGTAGATTTCCATCTAAAAATGGGGTAAAACTCAACTTCCGTGTTTCCAAACCCAAAATTTTTTAGCCCCATAATGATGTATGGGTCCACGTCATCCATTTATTTTTTTAGATCATTCTAGGGCATGAGCCTAAAATTGAGGCAAATCCAAAGCTCAAGTGGACCACACCACTAAAATAGTGGATATTAAACACCTGCTATTGAAGCCTTCTTGGGAGCTACAAAAGCTTTGGATCAAGCTGGTATCGGTGTTTTCCCTTCATTCATGTCTCTGTGACCTTAGGAATATATTAGATGCAAAATAAATATCATGGTGGCCCCTATGTAGGTTTTAATAGTGGGTGTTAGATTCCCACTGCTTTCTGTGGTGTGGTCCACTTGATCTTTGGATTTGCCTCATTTCTGGGCTCATGCTCTAAAATGATTTACCAAATTAATGGATGGTGTGAATAAAATGCATATATCATAAGGGGACCATAGAGGTTTGCTAGTTTTTCCACGTACATAATGGTTTAATGCTTAAGAATCAACTAACGAAGGTAAAAGACCTACTTGCCATTTTTTTTAGATCGGAGGAGAGATACATCGAAAAGGCGCAAGATCTAAAGAAATTGAGTTAGATCGAAAAGACGTAAGATATAAAGAAATTGAGAGTTATGCTTGGTGCACATGCATGTGCAATAAAGCTCTTGTACATGCCACACATGTGTCGACACGAGATCTAATCCATTCATCATGTTAGTGCGACATTTTACATTTATTTCCAAAAAAAAGAAAATCTGGTTCTATCTATTTACGCATGGCTTGACACTACCCAAACTAACAAACAAGATGTCACCACGTGTAGGCACTCATATGGAAGCAAAGAAACAAACATACTCGTACCAGGAGAAAACCACAAATACCTATCTATTGAGAATACATATCCTGATGGGAAGACCAAGCATCCTAAGACTTACACACGATTAAAATCCTAAAGCTAGTCATCCACCTCATGACATGTGATTGGCAGGTGTAAGACATGCTCAATTAACAATGTGTTGAGGAAGTCTCGTTGAAGATTTGTCATTGTTAGACTCTCGCTTAACCAATTACTGTACGATAAGACCTTTGCTAGAGAATTGTTATTGCAAGACTCTTATTCTGAGAGAGAATTATGTCCGGAGAGCATATATGACTTTCTAAGAACTACAAAATCGGACATAAAGACTAGAAATCCATATGAAGATGGATACATCGTCTCTTACGGTAGCATGGTGCTTAAATGACTCTAAATCATAATAGAACACATTAAGATAAAGATGTTGTTAGTGCCTTGTTTTTGTCAATGACGTGATCTAGGGTGTCTTAAGTCGGTTGAGCTTCCATAGGAAGACATTGAAGACCGAAGGCTCGAAGACTTGAAGCATCAAGGACAAATACAACAGGTAAAACATGCCTTGATAAATCTAACCTTAGACCACCTTTAGTATCAAAACAACATTCCTCTAGATGATCCATGCCTAATAGGAAAACCTTGTTTGATCATCCAAAGCCTTATAAATTAATTTAAACATGTCCAGCTAGGCTTTAGAGGAATTTCAGTAACCTTCAGTTTGACCTAAAAAATCTTTGATCTAACCGAAATCAGCTAAAACAAGTCGAACCAAACCAACCTTCTGCTGGTTTCGGTGCGACCAAACCTAAACTTCGGTCCGATCTAAGTTTGAATTTACATTTTTCAAAATGACCCTACTTTAACAGTTTTCATCAAACTGACCCTGCAGTGCTAGTTTCGATCGAATCGACCTATTTTCGGTCCAACCAAAGACTAGCTGTTATGGATCCATTGGAGCCTTTTTTCTATAAATTTAGCAACCGAATCTTTGTGGAAATGATGGATTTTGGTATTTTAGAGACCCTACTATATCTCAAGCTCTACCATACCTCGTAGGCTCTATCCTAAAAAGATTCATGCTCTCTTCTTAGTGATTCTTCATTCTAATGAGCATTTTAAGCTTATTTATAAAAATAACATGATCTCAAGTCTTCTCTAGAGTTTAGACATCAATCCCATATACAAATCCTAATGTCTATCAACCTCTAGAGTATCTATCTAGGTGAATCCCCATTTGGAAACCAATTAAGCCATTAGTTGTAGGAGATTTAACCAAATTCCTCCCATTACCTTGGTGACCTTATTGGAGCATCAAATGCAAGGTAAGCCGATCATTTGAAGCTGAAGAAGATTGACATCAAAGTTCGAGAAAGCAATTGAAAAGACGATTTAAGCATGAAGAAGCATCTCAAGCAAGACGCATCAGTGGGGCTCAATATGAAAAATAAGGTTCTCAATTTAGAGTTTATACACTCATTCCTTGTATAGGATTGGGTGTAGATTTTGTGAACCAGACTCAAAGAAATTCTTATTTATGACCAAATTCACCAGACGTGAAGGCATATGTGTTAGTCTTCGTGGGAGCCTTCGATGAGAGTAAACGTAGGTCTTTGGATTAGGACCGCTAGTGGTTGTTGGTTAGCTGATAGAAAACCAATATAGTCTCCGAGGGAGCCAATAATATGGATGTAAAAGTGGTCCATCAACACGGGTATGTACGTGTAGATTCTTTTGTAGGACTGGGGTTGTTGGTTAGCTAATAGAAAATCAACCAAGTCTTCGAGAAAGTCTCTGACAGGAGTGTACATGTAAGTCCTTGTGTAGAACTGTAAATGTTAGAAGTGAATCTATTGGAAACCTCCGAGATAGTGAAATCCGGTACACTTGAGGAGAGTGCGTTCCGCCGAAAGTGGAGCAGGGAAACCGAACCATTATACATGCTTGTGTTTGTGATTGTGATTGTGTACAATTCTATTCATACTTATATGTTTGATTAGTTGAATTCTATGAATGCTTGAATTAGATTGTATGCTAGGCTCTTAACCTGTAAAGCGTACACAAGTTCACTATCTAACTTATAGACTAGTAGCTTAAATGTTGCATATATTGTAGTCTATGTGATTAGACCCACTTGGGTAGAAAGCCTAAATGTTATTTGCTTTAATTGAATTGAATTGGTAAATTAGTTAATTAAGCAAAAAAATTAAGTAGTCCTAATCACCCTCTTATAGGACTTGGCAGTAATTCTAAACTCTACTAAGCTTCCGCAACGCATAGCATGTTGGTGTCATGTTAGACTATCCCACACAATTTCAAATTCTACCTAATTGGAAGACTACTTACGGAAGCTACTACGGACCACCGTTTCTCCAAAACTATAAAAGTAGTACAAAAAGGAGAGCTTAGGGTCTCATGCCGACACAATGACACAACCTTTTCAGCTTTATACTACGTATCTTATCTTTTGTCTCTCATGGACACCTATTTCAATTAGTTTTAATTCTAATTTCTCCACTTTTATCCAGCGTCATGCTACATCAAGCTTGGAGTTTTTAGCCTAGTCTCTTCGTTTAGTTTTCGCTTCTATCCAGTGCATTGTTGCATTAAGATGGTTAGTTTAGTATAAATATCCACAACCTTGTCATCGGATTCCCTATATTGTTGAATTCTTACTTAGTAATTCCCTACTCATGACCTGTGAACCATGCACCACGATCGTTTAGGTTGGAAGATCATCAAGATCATGGTCATTCCCCAGTCTAGACTATCGTTGGTAATCTCTTCTACTTACTTTTCTTTTGCCAATTGTACTTGATCTATTTTTATATTAATAAATTGACATTAAGTTATTTTTTTAGTTTTTTATCTTTATTGCTTCTGTTGAGGAACGTGACCATGTTAGTGCACTTTTTTGTGGCATACTAGTGCACCCTATTTGTCAATTACCTAGGTCCTAGTGTCTAGGTGTTGGTTGAGCCTAAAGAATATAAAGACTGAAGACACAAGTGGACAGCTGCATCAAGGAAGAAGAAACAGGTAAATTAGAAATGCCTTGATGAGCCAAAACCCTTAAACCTTAACCAAAACTATACATTTAGATGACTTGACTCATAGGTAAACTTTTAGTCATCTTAAAATTGCCTTACGTGTCCCAAAAGACCAGTCAAAGGAATGCCTAAGAGGATCATGAACTGCTGTAAAAATGTAAACCAAAACAGCAGATTTCATGTGTTGTCAACTGACTATCAGACCGACCGATTTAAGCTCAAAAGAAGACATCAACAAAACTTCTATCCAGGCCTAATTTGGCCGACTGACGCCCATCATCGATTGACCGATGGCATTAGATCGGTCAATCGACAAATAGCCATTGACTGCTATTTTCTAACCATTGAATCTTTTTCTATATAAACGGAGCTTGACTTTCGGGCTATTTAGAGAAAAAATTAGTGCATTAGAAGTCACCCACATTACTCACATCATTAAGCTTTAATCCTATCATACCCAAGTCATCTTCCTTGTGATTCATCATAAAATAGAGCATTCAAAACTCATATAAAGATGAGCTTGTTCTCTCTCGATCTTTAGATGTTTTAGATACTTACACCATAGGTATATCCTTAGTCTAAACATCTCTAAAGATTCATATAGGTAAATTCATCTAGGCAAGGATTCAATTTATCTCTCATCACCTTGGTCAGCTCAAGAAGATCAAATGCAAAGCGATTGATCGTTAGAGGTGAGCATTGGCAACAAGATCGGGGGAGCTAAGGGGAGCTGATTCGAGAATGGGAGAGCCAGAAGAAGCAACCCGAAGCGACGTTATAAAATGGGCTCAATTTGACAAGTGTCAATTGTAAGAGTCCAGTAGCACTCCTTCCTTTTGGTAGGATTGAGTGTGAATTTAAGGTTGATGGTTAGCCTATTGAAAACCATGCAAGTCTTCGAGAAGAGCCACCGACACAGGTGTATATGTGTGGGTTATTGGTTAGCCTAAGAAACCATTGTAGGTTCCTGGATTAAAACTAAAGGATTGTGAGGAACCTTATTTAAACTCCTGAGTTGGGTGAAACCTACAAACACTCGGGTTGAGAGGTGAACCTGTAAAACCACCGTTCAGGTTGAAAGATGAACCTATGCAAAAACCTCGTGTAAAGGTTAGAAATAACCTATTTAAAACTCCTAGGTTGAAAGGTAAACCTGATTTAAAACCTCCATAGTGAAATTCGATGTTCTCATGGGTTGGGAATGGCAACCGGAAGTAGAGTAGACAGGTAGTCGAACTACTATACATCGCCGTGTTTGTAATTGATTTGAGCTATTATTATTCTAGCATTATTAGCTTAATTGTTAATTATATGAATGCTTGAATGAAATGAATGCTATGCACATGATAGGTAGGTTCACATACACAACATGTAGCTTCACTCTCTAGACTAGGTGCTTGATTAGTAACATCAATTGTAGTATAGACAATGCATATAGATCAGTTACTTGATAGTCATATCATTTATAATCTACGTGCTTAAGCTAGTTTGCTTAATTGCTTAATATTTTCTAACCTATAAGATTATTCCTGCTTAAGCTTGAAATCTAAGTGTTAAAGTCTTTGTTTTCAAGGCAAAAAGAATCCATCCAAACTCCTCTTCTTAAATCATCTTATCACCTTACTAATTAGAGACTTAGTAATTAGACCAATCTTCATAGACCTGGTCCCATTCCAGTTATATTGCCGCCTGGGGTCACAAGACGTTTAGTTTGATTCGTGTTGAATAAAACTTTTGCACGCTCATTACTTAACATATTCACACACGTTTAATCGAAATCAGGCCATTTATTATACGTGTGGCCACGTGTCCAAATTAAATAAAAGCATTATCAACATATGTGCCACAATATTAGAAATAGGTGGATGAATTGGAAAATCTTCATCCATAATTTTTTTTTACAAACTCTAGCCCACTTAACGGGTGGATCAACTTAATTCTTAGGCCAAGGAAACAATACAGCGGTTTCATTCTGGTGGATGGATTGGATCTCGGACCTATCATGTCATGCTAGCACGTGTGTGGCACATACATATAAGCTTTATAGCATGTCGGTGGGCTTAGCAAAGTCAAATTATATTTTAAAAGACGATTGCAATTGGCACTTCACACATATGGACACAGAAATTGTACACGTCGTATATTAAACCAAGTAAAGCTGACTAGATCGACTAGCCCTAAATAGCCAAGCCAAAGGACCAAGAATAAATTGATAGTGGTTGAATGATTGTAGCCTCAAATTCGTGAATGCTTGTTTGTGACCCTTGGATATTTTTCATTTTTAATCGTCCAATAAATGTTCATAGATCTAATAATAGAATAAGATTAATTTTGGATTTATAATACCTCTACATTGGTTACCATAATTTGGATAGTTTAGGTTGACTACTTGTTCACCACGTATGTAATTTCTAAGTGCCTATGTGTTTGACTTTGTTAAAGTTAAAAAGGACTTGAATTGTGTATTGTAGTACACACCATCGACAAGTTCTGTGGCCCCGTATGTGTTATATCCACACCATTCATCTAGTTTTCCAAATCATTTTAGGTATGATTTTAAAACTGAGAAAGATCCAAAGTTGAAGTAGACCACACTACACCAAAACGGTGGGTATATTGATTCCCACCATTGAAACCTAAGTAGCACTGCCCACTATAATGTTTCTTTGAGATTCAACCTGTTCATGAGGTCACACAAACATGGATGAAGGGAAAAATTAAATATCAACTTGATCCAAAACTTCTATATTAAATATTAACTTGATCCAAAACTTCTATAGCTCCTAAAAAGTTTTTAATAGTAGTCATTTGATTTCTATGCTATAGTTTACTTGAGCTTTGGATTCGCCTCATTGCTTTAAAATGATATGAAGGAATGAATGGACAGAATGGACATAACGCATACATCATGGTGGGGTCCATGATGTGTTTGTAAACGATACAATTTGATTTTAACATTGTAAAACATCCATTAGTGTATGAAGATTGAGATGAAAAGTTTAGTGTTGCGGATGAATGGTTGGAAATAATATAAACTAGATCATTTGTCTAAGTCACAATGATGTGATAGTTAGGATTGAAAATGAATGATTCGATAGCTTATTTTGTCCATAAAGAGTCATCTCAACAGTTGATTTGGTGAATGATCACGTATGCAAGCAGATGTAAAGATTGATAAATGATCACAGACACAAGCAGTGGAGACTGACACTCACCTTTAAAACCTTCTTTGGGCCCACCATTATGTTTATTTGCCATTCGACCTGTTCATAAGGTCACATAGACCAAAGTGAAGGCAAACACAAATATCAGCTTGATCCAAAACTATGGTGGCTTGGAAGAAGTTTTCAATGGCAAGCATTCAATCCTCACTGCTTTCTATGGTGTGGTTCACTTGACCTTTGCGTTTGTCTCATTTTTAGGCCCATGCCCTAAAATAATCTCGGAAAGTGGATGAACGGTGTAGATATAACACATACATCATGGTGCGCCCAGAACTTGGTGATCTCAACACACCATCGAGGTTGGTGGTGTGTGGCACACCATGCAATCTAGTTCAGATGGGGTTTGGCAGGGACCCTAACACCAGCCAACTAGCTAGTGTCAAAGCTCTGTGAACCCCACCACGATGTATGTGTTTTATCCATGCCGTCCATCCATTTTTTCCAGCTCATTTTAAGGCATGAGCCAAAAAAATGAGGCAGATCCAAATCTCAGGTGGACCACACCACAGAAAACATTGTTGATTGTTTGGTGGGCCTACTTTAAAATTACTTAATTTGTGGTGGCTCACCACATGATCATGAATCCTAGCATATCTTTCATGATCGTGTGCGGTGGGATCCACTCTAAAAATGGTCTTATCATGCGTGGCCCATCACATGATCATAAGACACACATCATACATCAATTTTTGGTGGTGGGACCCATCTTTGAGATACATTGAATTTTTGTGGCCCACTACCACATCTCTAGATTATGTGGATCTTTTTACAATCTTTCCCATATTGATATGAGAATAAACAAAGTAAGTCTGATGACATACAAATAAAGTGGGGCCCACCTTTTATGGTTGCATCAAATCACAAGGGAGAGGAAAAGGGGACCACTTGATTGTCCAAATGGGACAGCGTGTGGGGCCACATGGTTGTCCATTGTGGACAGCAAGTGGGGTCCACACCTCTATCCATGTGGACACCCCACATGCCTTACCTGTGGCAACGTGTGAGGGTCCACATGGTGACCCGATTTCCATAGTCTGGCCCGTCTTTGATCGGTTCCACGGTTTGTAAATGTAGGGTCCACCATGGAAAATCTCAGTCATTAAAGGAATAAAAAGATAAACAGAACTTACATGATGGCTTGAGAGTGGTGGAAATCTAATCATGGCCTCTCTCTCTCTCTCTCTCTCTCTCTCTCTCTCTCTCTCTCAATCCGCCCTAACGAAAAGAAATTAATTACATCCTAACCATTTCCTGTAATTTGATTCATGATACACTGTAAACAGACAGACTTAATTTAAATCAATTGTATTCCATGAATTTAATTTCTAAGTAATTTCCGAAAGGTTGCTTATCATTCCTCACACTCTGCCAGAGTATCAAAGCTCATCTCAAATATCGACTTCCACTTCAATAGCAAGTTGGAGAAGAACTTTGATACTCTGGCAGAGTGTGAGGAATGATAAACAGGCACTAAAAATTGGCCAAGTGGAAATTGGTTAATTGAATCAGCTTGTTGAAATCATGGGCCTAACATAGATGATGTGAACATTCCAGATCATGTGCATGCGCTCCTGAATCAGACTGCACAGGTTTCCCCACCTCTATGTCCTGCATAGATGATGTAGAAGCTCTTCCTACATACAGCGTAGGAGTTGATTTTTTTTTTTTTTTTGGGTTAGTACACACACCAATGTAAGCTACCCACCTCAGTGTTGAAACAAGGTTATCTTCACTCAGTCTACCACTGTCCCAAATGTGTGGGTGTTGGAGATTTTAAATATTAGAAATGCACCTAAAAGATGCTCTAATGAAGCGCACACACAAAAAAATAATAATAAAATAAAATTTGTCGACATTTTTGTAATCCAATCTATTGGAGAGGAATCAATATTCATATCATGTGGGTTCCTCACACGTCACACTTCTCAATCAGCTAGCCACATTTTCTCATGATGAAAAAATAACGTAGCTTAATCATTATTGGCAACAGTTGCTGATAAAATAATTGGCGGAAACAAGCAATGTCAGTCAATGGTTTTTGCTCACTTTTAATTTGCTTTGCCGTAAAATAGCTTTAAAAAAATCCAAAGTGAGCAGTCCAAAAAGTTTGGCCTCGTATTAGTCCATGTGGAAAGAGTAAATGAGTCTATTTACAGCCCTCACATGAAACAGTATGAATTACTGACTTAATCCAGGTTAATCAAATGGAATTCTAGTAACTACAAATAATTTACAGTACAACGCTCTTTTTGTTCTAGCTCTTGTCTTAAATAAACTCGATTGGTAAAATCACGTTTTCAAGTCCGAAAAAAGCTCTTATTTGAAATAAGCACGTTTGGTAAAACCTTCAAATAAGAACTATTTTTAGGGGTAGTTGATGTCATCTATAAAGATTACAACAACTTTATTGTTAGAGCAACCCAAATGGTTGTTTTTGTGAATCTCAGCATAGATGAACCATGCCCCAAATGACAAAATAATGGATTATTACAATCTTAAAATTTTAAGACATTTGCATCATCCATTACCTCATAGATTAGATGTGGATCAACCATCATATGGAGTCAGCCTTTGATGTGGACCGTCCATTATATGAGCCAAACTTTCAAACTGGGTCATCCATCCTACAAGGCCCGTCTTGGATGTGGATCATTCATCATGACGAGATCACCTTGATGTAGGTCATCCATCATGTGGGGGCCACCATCAATGCTAATTGTCCTTTTCGTGGGGCCCGTCAATATCCATCACCCATCACACATCACGTGGAGTCCATATTTGATGTGTTGATAGTGTGGGCCCTACCATCGAAGTGGATTGTCCATGTCTGGGGCCCTCTTTTGACATCCACCATTCATCATGTGAGGTGCACCTTCTATGTGGATCATCCATCATGTGTCTCACTTTGGATATGGATCATCCATCATACGAGACCTTGGATGTAGACCATTCATTAGGTGGGACTCACTTGATGTGAACCATCCATTATGAGGGGCCATACTTTGATGTGGGCCATCCATCATATGAAGCCCACTCCGTCCATTATGTGGGCCCACCTTGATGTGGACCATTCATTGTATGGGGCCTCCACCTTCAATTGGGTCGTTCATCATGTTGGCCCACCTTTGATGTCAATCACCCATAATGTGAGCCCACCTTCAATGATCATTATCCATCATGTGGATCCCACCTTTGATGTGGTTGCCTATCAAATGGGACCCACTTGATGTGCATGTTTCGTCATGTTGGGCCACACTTTAATGCAGATCATCAATCATATGACGCCCACCTTTGATATGAACCGTTGGCCCACCTTGATCCGGGCCCCACGTTCAATATGAGTCGTTCATCATGAAGGGGCCCACCTTGATGTCCACCATCCATCATGTAGGTCCCACCTTTGTTGTGGACCATCTATCATGTGGGGCCCACTTTATGCGGATAATGCATCACGTGGGGCCCACCTTTGATGCCCACCATCCATCATGTAGGTCCCCACCTTTGTTGTGGACCAGTCCATCATGTGGGGCCCAACCTTCAATATGGGTCATTCATCATGTGGGCCCACCTTTAATGTCAACCTTCCATCATGTGGTCCCACATTTAATGCCTGCCATCCATCATCTGGTTTCCCACCTTTGATGTGGACCATCCATCAGGTAGGGCCTGCTTGATGTGGATCATCCATCATGTGGGGCTCACCTTTTAATGCAACCGTGCATTATGTGGGCCCACTTTTAATGTAGACCATTGGGGCCTACCTTCAATATAGGTCGTTCATCATGTGAGCCTACCTTGAAGAGACCGTAAAGAGAAGAGAAGATGATAAGATGGGAGTTACTTCGAAAGTTTAAGTACAAACTTGTCCAAAAAGAAGTCCAAAATGCCTACTTGCATAAGCCTAATAAGCTTCGTTTCAAAAAGTAACCCCTCTCCAATTTATAAAATTGAACCTTATTTGCTACTTTCTAAACAAATAAGCACTTTGATTTACTTTTACCAAATAGTCTAAAATCTTGGTAAAAGTCTAAAAGCTTATTTTTTTTTAGAAATAAGCCAATAAACTCTTATTTGTAGAGATGCCAAACACCCCCTAAGTATAAAATATGATTAAATATTTGGCTGAAATTCTAAATGGGTCATTTTTATTTGTCCACAGTCCAGCAGCAAACTAAAGGTTACTCCATTACCAGGAAGGCATAGTGCAGATAAGATATACAATAGAATCCCATAAAGCGTTTGGATTTGGATGTATAGCTCATGCTTTTCTTCTAGGCTTTTCCCGAAGTTCTTTTCCTCATTTGCGTCTTTATCTGGTTTCTAGGCCTAGTGCAGATAAAGATATACAATAGAATCCCATAAAGCGTTTGGATTTGGATGTATAGCTCATGCTTTTCTTCTAGGCTTTTCACGAAGTTCTTTTCCTCATTTGCGTCTCTATCTGGTTTCTTGTTATTTCAATTCACACCTGGTAGACTATTCTTAGTTGGAATTATTCGGTTTACTTCTGCAAAGAGCGTCTTAAGTATTAAATGAGGGGTATTTATTATGTGCCCCAGCTAAGTGATGTGTCATTTTTAGGATTCCTCATGGAAGATGTAGCTCGTTATAACTAACAAGCAGATGAATTTTGTTTATGGGCTTCTAGAACCTTTGTTGAGGAAGTGGCTTAATTCACGTCTTAGGACAGATGCCCCTCTTTGGTTCAGATGTCCGATGCTAACAAGTTATAATGGTTCTTGATACTTACAAGTTATAACCTGTTTCATTCGTACCCATTGTGCTTGTATGTAATTACAGCTGAGCACGAATCGAGCTAGTTCGGTTAGCTCACTCGATTCGGCTTGATTCGGAAGGAGGGTTTGAATAGAGCCAAGTGAATTTCATTGGCTCGTTTCATAGTTCGAGTTTGAGCTGCACACGAGCATGCCCAAGCTTGGCTAGTTCGCAGCTCTATATATATATATAATATATATATATATATATATATATATATATATATATATATATATATATAAACTTAAAACCTGAAAATCCTAATCCCTCCCCAATTTTCTAACTTGTAAAATACTAATATCATATAACAATTTCAAAGAAACGCCCCCATAAAAATCCTAAGCTCATTTAGCTTAAGGCTCTAGTCGACTCGGCCCGAGCCGCCGAGCCAGCTTGAACATAAAAGTCCAGCTCGATGGCCAAGTCAAGCCGAACGCAAGCCAAGCTATTCAGTGACCGAGCCTACCTCAAACATGGCTGAGCTCGGCTCATGCTCATGCTCAGCTCTATATGTAATCACGGCTTACAAGCATTTGAACGACCGGTCTTCGAGTTACTGGTACTTTTGTTCACTTTTTTCGTCGGTCGGTTTCTTATCTCTTTGACTATTGGCATGACTATTGGCATGACATTGACATTATTAGTGTCATAGTTGGTCATGTGTACTCGTATTTTGATCTGGGTTACATCATCGTTTCAGGCAAGACTGAAACCTGTACATCATCATGACTTGACACCAAATCTCTGCTCTAGTTGGGGTGTGTACCAGCTCATGTAATGAGCTGGATGCAGTCATCTGTTCTTGTAATGCCACCAAAATTACTAAATGTAAGATCAGAAGTATGAATAAGTCACTCCAGTGTAGCTTGGGGAGAAGATTTGTAAAGGTTTAGTATCTAAGAAAGTGTGATAATGTCAGCTGGAAAGCATAGTCTATCATTGAATTGTTCAAAACTTAACTAACAGAGTCACAATGCTGGTCACTCAGGTAAAAAGTATCAAACTTTATTAAGTTTGTCCAAACTGATTCTGGGATGAGGCTGAATCTTACCCGTGTTCTGGATGGGGAGGACCAGTTGGCAGTCTGCACTTTTTACATGCGAACTAACCCCGATTGAAGATCCTCATATGACGCTACTTTCTTTTTCCCTTGAATGGAGGATGGAGCATTGATGTTACATATTTCACTGTTGTTCGTTTTCTCTAATTTTCCCAGACGCATATAAGACATCATAGAGTACGTAGGTTGAAAATCATAATATAATTACATGCAAGTCGAGAAGAAAGCAGTTATGGTCTTTCTTTTCTGATTATTGTTAGCCTGGTAGGTTTCTTTAACTAGTTTTTTCATTCTTTTTTATTTCTTTTCTTTTCTTTTCTTTTTTTTTGGTTTGTCATGCAACGCACCCACCCTGTTAGCTGCGCAATGCACCCACCCACTGGTGGGGTTAGCGTCTCTCCTTAGCACTCGAACCTGAGACCTGCTGTTGAAACGCCTAGGCGTCTTCCAGTTGGGCTAGCCGGTGAGACACTTCAGTTTTTTCCTGATTACCTGTATTACAACATTTGTGGCATTTTCAATCATGTAATTTCTGCCTGCATATGATGCCATGATTGTTGTCATTGGAGCAAAATACACAAGTAAATAAACATAAATGTAGCTGTATATCTTATCTGCACTAGGCCTTCCTGGTAATGGAGTAACCTTTAGTTTGCTGCGGGACTGAGTGGACAAATAAAAATGACCCGTTTAGAATTTCAGCTAAATACTGAATCATATTTTTCTATGCAATCCAGAGCTTATCACAGAAACTCTTGAGCTAAGCATTGTGCAACACCGCTCTGTTTCCACACAAAGCTTAGCTCCTGTACCAATATTTATTGGAAGTAAGGTGCATGAAAAGCCAAGCAATCAAGCGAATCGTTCAACTCCTTGATGGTTAATCCACCTGAACTTGTCCCTTGCCAGCGTTGTAGCACCTAGGTGCAATGAACGGCCAAAATCAATGGAATTGAGCATATGATTACCAGATAATGACAATGCATATCCTAAGCGGAACAAAACATGTTTCTGTTCAGACTGATGTAAATACATACATACATTTCATCACCCCATCCAGGGCTGAACAATCTTAGGCAGTGAAATAAAATAAAATAAACATGCCGCATGCCCCATATGTAGGCAGCTGTGTCCATAATCAGTTTTAGAAAATGCAAATACATAAATTTTCACCATATTAGCAAGCAAGATAAGAGTGTGTGGAAACAATCCGAGCACTTTCAAGAGACAGAATGAGAACCTTTTGAAAATTTCTATCCAGGTCTTGCAAGGGTACTGTCCGCATGAAAAATGATATTAGATACTCCAGTATATGCATGAAAAAAGATATTAATTTAAAAGTGATTACTATAAAAGGATGAAGTGGACGTGCAGAAAGTCCCCAAACACATTCAACTGTTCTGACAGAAGTAAAAGCCAGAAGGTTACCTTCTCATTTTCGGATTCCTGGTAATCATGTGTGTTTGGGGAAACACATCCTAGTAAGCAGAGTATTCAATGTTCTCTCCCAAATTTAGAGTTGATGTACTCGTTAAACAATTCATGCATATCCAGGTATCGACCAAAAGCTTCCTGATGAAACAAATCCAGATTTGTGTCAGTACAATATTATCTGACATGAAAACTGCAATTAATTGGTGGAATGATTCAGGCATCTAAACAAGATGGCTTTTTTCTTTTCTGTTGCCAAATCAAAGCGGGGTCATTTCACAATCAGGAGTTGAAACCCAGGCACTGCAAATGGGGCTCTTAACTATATAAAATGGGATTAGAGATCCTAGAGCAAACATGAGCAAACCCCAATAAGATTTTGAGATCTAGGAAGAGCATACATTTCGTGATGGTTCTCATCTTGTTCTTGACAACCATTCTTTTTTTTTTTTTTTTTTTTTTGAAAGGTGAGATTTTATAGAAACTGAAGGGAAAACAAAACAGGAAAAAACTGGCAGCGCCAGGGGAAAAAAACAAAACTAAAAACCTAAAAAAGCTAAAAATACAACAACAAGCAGCATCCAAAGCTGAGAACGCAAAGACCCATGCCTAGGCTAACCCAAAACAGAAAAAATTGCCCCTGAACCCCAAGAACTGGAAAAAACAGGGCTAAGGCGCCCAATCCCTCAAATGCTGAGAAACTCTTAGAAACACTCCTGCTTCGCATTTCTCCTATTACGAAAACAGCGACCATTTCTTTCAGCCCAGATGGCCCACAGCACCGCAAGCAAGGATATGCGCCATTTCCTCCTTCCGAGCTTTCCGCCATCCTCTCCATGCCAAACCGGGAGGAGCTCTTCAATCGATCATGGCATGACCCAGTTAACAAAGGCTAAAGACAAAGTCTGCGCCCAGATAGAAGAAGAAAGGCCACAGTGATGAAATAAGTGATCCACGGACTCAGCTTGCGAGTAGCAAAGGAGACATGTTTGGAAGCACCATTCCATGTTTCTGGAGATTGTCTATGATGAGCACCTTTTTCCTTCCTACAAGCCAACCAAAAGCCGCTACTTTCGGGGGAGCACCATACTTCTAGATATGCATTGTGGGGGCTTTAGGATTTAATGCTCCATTCTTCGACAAATTTAGGATAAAGGGATCACACCGAAAAAGCTCCTGAGGCAGCTACCCTCCATCGTAAGGAGTCTCAAGAGTGGATCAGAATATTGGCCTCCTAAAAAAAGAGAGTTCGATCTCCAAGAACCATCTGATAGCTCAAGCTTTCAAATGGCGTCGCAGTAAATGATGCAGTCATGCAGTGCATAAGATGAACGGCCTGGACCACCACCAATTGGGCTACCCAGAGGGCATGGAGAGAATTAGAGATTCAATTAAGCCAACTACTTAAAAGGCTTCCATATCTTATTTTGAAATGCTTCCTAACAGACTGATGCTTAAAATTCTCAAAACACCCATAAATGAAGAAAAAAAAAAAGAGAGAGATTCTAATCAAGGAAAAAGCCACACATGATATCAGATGCCTGTCTTATCCACTTTCTATTTCCAGTGTCGGTTTCTTCACCAGATTCCACCACCCAGCACTGCTACTCAGCAACACCCAAGGCACCAACCCATCAAATATAGCCATTGCTGTTGCACCCTTATGAAATATCCCCACCAAAACACCATCCCAACAGACAGACAAATTCTCTTAGTTACATGACTATGGCAAAAGCATCCTTCTCCCTCCCCATCCTCTTCCTTGCTGTACCGATTCAGTCCTTCACCTCAGCTAATAGCCAACCTGTAAGGCTGTTTTGAGTTGCAGTAGCTAATGAAACAGAAGTTCAGTCTTTCTCCAATGTGGCTCTTTCTTTTTCTTTTCTTCCTTTTCTTTCCTTTTTTTTTTTCTTTTTTTTTTTTTTTCAGTTTGGCTGGGTTTTCTCTGAATATGAACTAGATTTTTACTAATTGGAAAGTGTTTATTCAAATGCAAAATGGATTTTCATAATTAGCTCGTTTTTCTTCAAATTTGAACTATAGTTTTACTAATTGGAGAGTTTGGCTAAAAAACTGATCTGGGGTTTGAATTGATTGATTGATACACGAGTTTTCTTCAATTATGGTGTAAATTCTTGTCAATGACTGTGTTTCATTGAATCCACCTTGGTCATTTCTTGGCATCTTCCTGAGGTTCAAAAAATTCTTCGGACCTGAAATTGATGTTCATTGACTCCATCCATCACCAGTTTGTTTCAAGTTTTTTTTTTTTTCTTTTTTCTTTTTTTCACCAGTTTGTTTTAACTTTTAAGTTGTTTCACAAAAAGACATGGTTTCCCTTGAGATCTGCACTCGTTCTCCATTTTTTGGAAAGCTCTTTTGATCTAAAAGCTGGGTTTTTACAAATTATCATCGATTGAACAGGTTACATCAACCCTCTCTTAGGGTTTCATCCATTGACTGTTTATTCAAAATCTTACTTGGGTTTTCCTTGATAGAGAATTTTTTTTTTTTCAATGCTCAGCTGAATTTTCCTTAATTGCAAGCTCTTTTCTCATAAGACCTGGAACTACATCGATCTTGAATTTATTAATCTTCCATTTCTTCGTGAGATATGATCTGGCTTTTCGTCACTAAGTCAGTTTTTCTCCAAACTTTGAAGTGGGTTTTTTATTAAGAGGCCTAATTGTTCTTGAAATCCATATGGGCTCCTCCAGTTCTGAAAGGCAGCCCCCCTCTGATGATCTCTCTCTCTATTTGTAGTGTGATTTTAGAATCTGGGTAGATCTTAGTATCTGAATCTTTCAATTGATTATCTTGATCTCATATCTGATCTGAGTTTAAAGAAAGAGAATAGGAGTGAGATCTACAATTCATTGATGTACTTATCTATTTATCTAACTTTTTGCAGGAGGAACTCTGAGGTTGGTGCATGGACTGGTAGTTCACGTTAATGATCTTTGCATTTTTTTATTTTTATTTTTGTTAATGATCTTTGCATGACAATACAAATAATGCATCTAAAAAAAGTTGGAAATCACAGGGAAGAAAACCAACATGCATGCATCCATCAACTGAAACAACCAAATCGCACGAGTTTGCAGAATGAAAGCTACAGTAGCGATGCATGATTACATCTTGAATACTTAAAACCCACCAGAGTTGGAATCATGCGCACTCCTCCAGAATTTCATACAACATACCACTAACTGAAATTTCTGGATATAGTCTAGTGATCTGATTGTGACATGAGTGACAAAAAAAAAAAAACTGCTTCTCCCCAGTATGGTAGGACTTCTTTTAAATTTTGTTTCCTGAAAAATGAGTAAATGAATGCAAGTCCTAGAACCAGACCATCATCAGTATTGTAAAAATAAAAGAAATAAATAAATCAATCAAAAGAAGTATTGGATTGATTGGTGGATATTGTGGCAGAGACCTTGGTGTGTTGCGAAACCTTTGTCGGATGAAGCAACATTGCTAGCCAACATAAACTATGCCTGCTCTCAAGTGGACTGCACCATGTTGCAAAAGGGCTGCCCATGCTTCTACCCAAACAATCTCATGTCCCATGCTTCTGTAGCCATGAAACTTTACTACCAGGCTAGGGGCAGGAACCCCTGGAATTGCAACTTCAAGAACTCAAGGGGCTATTCCTGTATGTTAGAGAACATGAATGAATGTTACCTGTGGTGATTGGATGCCTTACCATTTACATGAAAGAAATAAGAGAAGGTCATAAGCTAAAATGGAAAAAGTCAGAATCAATTATTAATTACAGATAACTGTTTAAAATTATATGAACATCAAGCTACCAGGAACAATTTGTTCAAGCCAAAATGTTATTAGAGATAGCTGAGAAGGTTGTAAGCTAAAATTGGAAGACACATGAACAATTTCTTCAAGCCAAGCAGAACTTCTCAAAGATAAAATTTAAAGTATTATGCAGGGATATGGACAGAGAATTGATTGATAAGTGGTGAGTCTGATGACTGCAACGTGATATTTTTTTTCTTTTGAAAGATAATATATATTGGTAGTAGCAGGAAGTCCTAAATATGTGGAGCTGAAAAAGTATGATGCCTAAAAGGCAAACAGAAGTAATAAATCTTACCGGCAGTTTTTTTTTTTTTTTTTGAGCAATAAGAAAAGAATTTATTGAAGAAGGCCGAAGACAGAATATACAAAAAAGGGAAAACTATACAAAAACCTCACCAACTTTACACTTCCACCCAATTAGCTGGGACCGACGCAACATCTTTTGAAACCATAGCCCAATCTCTCACATGTCTTACTGGCAGTTTTTTTTTTAAAACTGTGTCTTACTGGCAGTTGATGTCCAAACTCTACCAAAGTAGCCAAATGAGATTCTTCATCATCTAAGCCTTATTCCAATCAATTGCATTGGCAACATGACAAGATGAAGTGTTCATAGAGTAGGACCTTTAGTTATTGACCTTGGAGACAATAGTTTTAGTGGGTCTATCTGAATTTTGGAAGCCTGAGGGGTCTATCCAAGCTATATTTGGGCAACTGTAGACTTGGAATTAAGAAACCTCTCGGCTTGAGCTTTCTGGATTCTTTGAGCAATTGCAGTAGCTTACTACTACTGGACATAAGCAACAATCGTCTCAGCGGTCTGTTGCCCAACTCGGTAGCTAACCCTTTGACTGAGCTGAGCTTGTTATGACTAAAAAATAACATGATATTCGGAAGCATCCCATCTGGCTTTCAAAATCTTCTGGGCTTAACAACATTGAATATGGGGCAGAACTATTTAACAGGTACTATTCCCATTAGTATTGGGAAGCTTTACAATGTGGTGGAACTTAAGTAGAAATGATCAGGGAAAATTCCGTCTTCCTTGAGCAACATTACACGATTATCCTGACTCAATTGACGGCTAACCCTGGAACATATTGTCAAGTGCTTTGCTAAGCCCACATACATGAAAAGCCCTGCCCATCCATCTGCAAACACGCATGCCGACATGGCATGTGTGCCAGATCTGAGCTCTGTCAAGCGAGCCACACTGTTTAGATCTTGAAAAATCAGTCCATTTCACTCCTCAGATGGACAGACGAAACTTTTTTTTTTTTTTCTAGCAATGCATTTGCTTGTGTATTATGGCCCACTCGCAGAGTGAAATGGCCTATACTTAGACCAGAAGATCTAAACAGAGTGGTTGACCAGAAGATCACAAGAACCCTCTTCATTCAATGTATTTATTCCTGAAAGGCAGGCCCATTTCTAATGTCTTCTAATGTAAATGAGTGTTTCCATAGCTGCTTAGGAGAGTAGGTGCCTGAATGAATACTTCCCATGCATGCCAATGTGGTGCATTTGTCATATCCAGGCTGCTCTGCACCTTGTACGCCTAGCATACCTCATGTATACATACGAAAACCCATACGAAGATTTTCTAGATCCAAGCATGAAAACCCTAATCCTCTCTGCAATACCAATCTCTAAAAACCCCCAAAAATCCCAAACCAGAAACAAAATCATCAGAAAGTAAGCAAAACCCATTTGTCCCATATGAAAATTTTCAAGATCCCAACATGAAAACCCTAATCCTCTGCGATACCAATCTCTAAAAACCCTCAAAAATCCCAAGCAAGAAGCAAAATCATCAGAAAATAAACAAAATTCATGTGAGATTTCCCAAAACAGAACGAAATCCTCTCCTTAAATCATCGCAAACAAAGATCGAAGAAATTAGGTCTGGAAAAGATAAAATAAAAGATAGAATAACAAATCTGAAAGCGAAAATTACCTTTCGAGATCTGCTGCAGAGAGAGAGAGAGAGAGAGAGAGAGAGAGAGAGAGAGAGTCGCTTCACTTCTCAGTGCAGACACCACGCCAGATCCAACATCCAATGCCGACGTATGAAGACGCGCATACATGCACACCCTGAGAGAGAGAGAGAGAGAGAGAGAGAGAGAGAGAGAGAGAGAGAGAGAGAGTGAGTGAATTGTGTTACACGCATCTATAGCATCTAGCCACCCGATAGCACTATCCACCAAAGCCACACAGGACACCACGATCCAGAAAAGTGGTAAGATCTACAACCCAATTCCATTTAAACCCAACGCAGGATGGCCAATAGTTCAAGGTACAATCTCATATATGTGTTCAAATCATACAAATCAGATTTCCCATAATTCCCTCAAGGGAATTTCAATTGCAACATTCCATGATTCTAAGCATCCTAGTGTGCAAAACATGTGATTCCACTAAGGCATGCTATAATACATGTTCATGCAAATCATACACGATAGGGGACATGTTCAAGTGATTTTAGAGCATGTTACGGAGTGCATGTGTGATTTGGAGCATGTGTGAAGAGTTAGCATGTTATGTGATTGTATATAGGATTCAAAACATGTCATAAATTCTAGCATATCATCCCTAATTCAATACCTGCGAGGTGGATTACAATGCTTAATATATGATTCGCGGATTAATCGACACAAGCATTTAAGATTGAGACTATGACTAGATTAACAATGCTGATGGGAAGCTTGAAGGGCATATCTTTGGGATTCTTGATTCTAACACCTCCGATTTAGGCGCGGCTCAACGAAAACGGCTCCTAGGGCAGAGAACTGGGGAAAACCCAAGATACAACTTCGATTAGGAGCATCTACATCGATTTTCCCCAAATTAAAGTTTGAATTAGGGATTTGAAAAGGGTTTACTCACCTCGGGATTCAACGATTGGCTAAGTCAGTGGGATTTAGCGCAAATCCAAGGCTCCAACGGCGTCATGCCTCGCACACAGCCTCCGCACGCAATAGGTGGCTCTACACGACAATCTAGGCTCCAAAACTTAGCTAGAGGAAATGCGAATTGGTCGGAGATGATCCAGGATGGCTCGCACGGTCCAAGGCGACAAGAATCCACTCTAACACTTCCGTCTCTCTTCCTCTCTCTCATTTTCTCTAAAACCCTAAAATCAAAAGAAATGAATGAAGAAAGGGGGTTTGAAGGATATTTATAGCACCAGACAATTTTTCCCCAAATTCACAACTTAACGCGAACCGTCAGTCGGACCGACGATTCCGTCGATCTAACTGACAGGAACCAATGGTTGGTAGGTCGAACTGACAGTTATGAAACTATCCTGATTTGAGTCTGTCTCACCTCTCTTGGGTCCTAAGGGTTGTGTGGTGGGGTTTATTATTAACTCTAGGTTGGGGAACTGAAGTCTAGGGTGAGTTCGAGCGAAGGTCCAACCATTTGAGCGCCAGAGACAAATCGAATGTATTGTGTTCATCAATCTCCAACTCAAATACTCAATTTGATGCATTTTTAGGGCAGGCTCTACCTAATCGAACATTCAGGCTAATGAACTAGGGATACAGGGCATTCGGGTCCCATAAGGTTAGGGTTCGCTCTTATTGGCTAGCATACAAGATCCATTTCCGTCACGGGTTACCAAGTTTAGGGCTTTACTTGGGGATTTTTAAGTCTTCGGGTTTAGTCACTTGCACGCGCACGTGCAAACATGCGCAGTTATACACTTATTCGAAAAAAAATTACCGGGTAACACCCGAGGACATCGGGTACCCGAGTATTGGAGGGACAGGGTATTACAACAAGCCATTGTGTACTGCGAGACGATGGTAACGTTTTCGCAGTATAATTTAAACGTTTCAGATGTACACTCATCACCTCTATCAGAGCCAAGGATTTTGATCTTTTTCTCTAGCTAATCCTCTACTTCAGCTTTGTATTTAATAAAATAGTCAAAAGCCTCAGATTTATGTGAGTTAAGATACACATATGCATAACGCAAGTAATCATCAATAAAAGTAACCAAGTATTGGCATTTATTTATAGCACGTACATTTAAGGGTCCACATATATTTGAATGAATTATCTCAAGCAGACCCTTAGACCTAGCCACTTTGGGAAATGGTCTCTTAAAAGTCTTCTTGGACACAGTGTTCACAAAATGACAAATCGACGTTGCATAAAGAACCTAACAAACTAGAACGAACTATTCTTATCACACGATCTTTTCCAATGTGACCTAACCTCGCATGCCATTATATAGATTCAGATACAACAGATTCATTCGACATAACAAATAAAGCAACCGGTGCATCATCACATTCTATGTCAAGAATAAATACATTTGAAGCAAAACCGCACCATGCAAAGATGACATTACACAATCTTAATATAACTCTTGTTATGGAAAAACAAATATCAAAACTAACAACTTGAAAATAGAAATTAAACTCCAACGCATGCCCGGTGCATAAAGAGTATCACGATGAATTATCTGCAGCCCACCCTAGCACGTCTTCAGCAGCGTTACTACCTATATATACATTGTAACTGCCAATGACTACAGGCTAGAATTCCTCGAGTTCTCAATGATCTCACATCATGTGCTTTATTCTGTCTGAATCCAAAATTCACTCATTAGATAAAGTATTGACGGAGAGGATTCCTGAACAAATGTTGGCAAACAAAGTTTTATGAATTATCATCTTTTTGTTTGCACAATGACGAATGTAATGGCTAAAGTTCTTGTGAATAAAGCAGATCAAGTTGGACTTTTTTGCTTCTTCTTTTCTTTCCCCTTCTTGGGACTAGGAGGAAGGGTCACAAGTTTTTTGTTCTTAGTCATTCTCCTTCTCCTTCTTATGAGTTTTGGATCATCTCTTGTTAGCCTTCTACTTGTAGGTTTATACTACAAAGGCATTGACCTCACCTGCCTGAATTGCATTCGTTTCAACCTCACGTACCAGGTGGCTATAACCGTCTTTGAATAATGTTTTCAAAACATTATGGTTAATGATCCTTTTGATTGGGGCCCACGACTCATGCAAGGAACGGTGCATTACGATTATCTTTTGATTCTCCATCAATCTACACCCAATGTTCCTAAGGGCACCTATCATTTGCTCCATTTTTCGAATATAATCCTTAATGGAGCAACCAAGTAGGAACCTATACTCCTGGAATTCAGTTCCATTACCCTAACGCGTGCATCTGACTTCTAGGCATAGGCATTAGTCAGCGCATTCCAAATTCCCTTAGCGGTCTCATGCACCTCATATGTAAGTATGAGTTCCTTATGAATGGTGTTAATCAATATATTACGACCCGAGCGATTCTGCTTACACCACCTGTTGTAGCGCTTTATCGCAACCCTATGTTCTGCCAAGTTTCCATCTTTAGGCATTAATGATTCCTCTCGAACCTCGTCCAAAGTGTGAAATGTCGTCCTCGTCAAGCAGGCATCTCAAGGTGCAGGACTAGTCTCCATAGTTATTGCTATCAAATTGTTTACCCTTGAGTTATTCGACGATTAACATTTAGATGGTCATCTCTACATTACAAAATGTATCACTACTTAGGGTATTGGTATAAATCATCAACGTTTCTACATATTATGCAAATTTTCAAGTTACAAAAGTGACCAATCCATCTTAGATGAGATCTGAAAGTTCATATACATGAATGGGAGGTGCAAATCAATCGAGTTCTCTAAAGTAAGATGAAAAGAGATGTTTCTGCGACAATCTATTTGTGTAACTAATGTAACCCTCCATTATGGGTGCATGCATCATTAGGGGGAGGACACAAGCTCTCACTTAAGCTATGCACAACCTTTGATCAATGGGGATGACTCTGACACTAAGCTTGGTTTCTTAATGATAAAAGGAGCATTGTTCTAAACACATCAAGGCTAAGTATACACATATAATGCCCTTATCATAAGAATTAATGGAAGTGCTAAGATGAATAAGGAATCCAATCACCATTGATCATTACCATTCGTGATTGGTCCGATCATCACCGTTAATAATCATCGTTGATGATAGATTCTTTCATCCATGTTGATCATCGCGTTAGATGATGATTCCGATCACTAGCAGACTCATGATCAATAATGATAGTACAAAAATAAAGAGGGATCTACATTCTCATGCACGCAAGAGTACACTTTATAATCAAGGAACACGTGAATTTACATATTTTGGTCATCACATTCCAAAATGTGCGGTCCACCTAACATTATCACATATATGGACATGGTCACTATATTAAATTCCATAATCAAAATAATTTAAATCCAAAATTTTATTATTCTACATGTTTTATTTTAATCCATATATCGATCATCATAATCATAGGAGATTTAAACCGTTGATTACAAAAATGGATCGCACCATCAATTAGATCTCTTTGAAAGAGCCCAAGACACTTCTCAAAACTTGACCTAAATATGCCCACAAATGGCCGATTAAATGCCCTTACATAATCTTATTAAGGAAAGTAATTTAGGCTTTGAATCGGGCACATCTCAATGTGTGCATGTACTAATTTTCCTCCCTTTTATATTAATCATGTTTACACATCTTGGGATAAACAGGAATTTTTTTTAAAAAGAATACGCAGAAAACGATTGATAAAAAGACATTAAAATAAAATTATGGAATAGAGGGCCACTTACCTTTCAATGTGATCTATCCATGTAAATTAGAGATCTGCTGTAAGGTCACTCTTATACCACTAAAAGACGGCCCTAGATAGGTGGGCCCATAGGATCTAATAGTCTACACAATCTTATGACCTTTGCAAAAGCCAAAGATGGACAGTGAATCGACAAGAGGTTTGCCTAACCACTACAGGAGAAAGAGGTCTAATCACCCCTTTAATTTTACGGTTAAGATGGCCTCGAATAACAATCAATGACTTTAATCGTTAATAAGGCGGGCCAAATGGACAGACTTTGGACACACCATCTCTCTCTATTCACTCTCTAATAAGTCACGACTTTAGGATGTGATTAACAAGAGAACCCCTCCCCTTTTATAATGAAGGGTCAAAGAGTTTAAATGAGACTAGAAATTATCTTGTCTCATCTAATCTTACCCTATACCAATTTCTCAATTTTAAAATTGAATTTTAACCTCAAATATCTGAAATTCAATTCAAAATTCAAAGAGAAATCCAAAAGGATAAATAGGAAGAAAGTGTGAGTCCCACCCATTAGTGGTTGCCTACAAGTGGGCATCACAGGTCCAGAAGCAACACCACTTGTGTATGGTCTTGGCCAAGCTCCAAGGAAAGATGTTCTCAAACGGGTTAATTGAACTCAAATCTCATTTTGAAAAATATTCTAGGGCCCAAAAAGGTTAATAACGAAAGTAGAGCCATCTTCAGCCCCGTGGAATTTGAAAGATTCTTGGGTTATTATTGTCGAGAAACTCTGACATAGAGATGATGTCATAGAAATTACTCTACAAACTCAAGTGCACAAAAACCCTTCCAAGTCACTATGAAAAGACCTAGAAACCATCGTATCTCCCTGAAAAGAACCCTCATAAACTGAAAGTTCTAAGCATCGATGCGATTCTATTGACAAAGACCCTCAATTCCACCAATTTGACATTATGAACCCTAAAAATCCTTCGAAAAACACAAATACTACAGGACCTGTCAATTTGATTTGATCATAAATAACACTAATACTAGTTATGATGATGATCTTGTTAGTCAATGGTGATTGCAAACATGACCACAAGGCTGCAGTAGCGTATGAAGTTCAAGCACAACTATACCAACAGCATTAATGATGATACTACAGTAATGGAAAGAAACTTACCCCACAAGCAAAATTCATTTCATTTGTACACTACACTCAATCAATGAGGTAAGCCTTCTGTGGAAACCACAAGCAAAGTTCATTTCGTTTGTACGCTTCACTCAATCGATGAGGTAAGCCATCTGTGCAAACGAAGTTACCAATAAAAGAGAAATGAGATGTGGAATCTATGTTCAACATCAAATCAACAACTGTCCAAGTCAGCAATGTACCCTGCTAGATGCACCAATGTTAGACAACAAGATTGTGCATAGTTTTATTGGCAAGTTTGGCAATGAGAGCATACGATTAGGTAAGCATGTCATGGTTACAACTGAAATCTACATTCAAGATCAAACCTAAAATGAGAATCTGAAACCTACATTCATGATTAGATCCACAATTATCCTCCAAATTGGTTTCACAATGCTTTGCAATATACACTGCTATATGCACCCAAGTCAGCAGGATTGTACATAGTTTACATTGGTAAGTTCCCCACACCAAGCTACCAAAGGCCCAGCCAGAGGACCATGAATGGGACCATGATAGCAATGAGAAATTGTAGCATACAAACGGTTTAAGGACTTGTCATTTCTACATCTAGGTAAAATAGGTCAGCTGTTTGCAGGTACAGAAATCCACAAAATAGTACAACAACTTGCATGAACATGCGCTGTAAGTCATCTCTCTGTTACTTTTGAGTAGATTGCAAACTAGTGAATCTAATGTTTCATATGAGCTTTAGGTTAAGCTTTATTCTGTTCCACTGCTTGATAGAAATGCAGCGTCTTCAAGGGCAACACCTTTTCCTGGAATAAGAACAGAAGAATAGATGGCATTAGCAATGTAAAGAGTAACTATAGTATTGAGTATGGAACAGGAGAGAAAGGGCTGACAGCTAGTAACATTATCAAAAGGAAAGAGTATGAAATTAGGGTTCGAATTGTATTCTCCCTACAGCATATTTGTGCAATGTCGGTGCAGTTCATCATGTGGGGCCCTGCCATGTACACAGTGTCCTCGAAATTGGGCCCATGGTGGGCCACATGTGTACAACAAAATGAACTGTTGAAAAGAATCAACAGATGGTCCAAATCAACATGCATGTGTGGCCCATTTGATGAATGCACTTGCTTACTTTTGGGCCACAACACTTCTACGCAATGAAATCACTTGATAAACAGCCCAGATCTCACACAAACACTCATGTTTAGGGAGATCAAGATTCCAGATCCTACTCTTGCAGATAGCCTTAGCAGTGCTTGAGACAGAAAACCCGTCTAACCTGAGAGTTTTCCTCAGAAGCATAAGGAAAATGAAGGCCTGTAGAGCATCTCTGCAGAATTTCAGGGCATTTCATCCATGCTTTGTGTGCCTCAATTGCTTTTATTTTGTAAAGGAAAATCTGAAATGATAAGAACAACAAGAAACTGGTTAACCTATGCTCATAATGACAATACAAATCAAATAAAAACTGAATATGAAACAGAGAATATTAAGCCACTAAGAGAAAAACAGTAGTCCCTAAAGTGTGGAAGCGGTGTAGGAAAGATGGGTCGCAGGGTGTGGACTGTGGAGGCTATCGCTGCTTGCAGGTTTATTTTTTTGAAAGGTGAAACTTTTATTCTGTTAGTCATGAAACGCACGCACCCGGTCAGTCACACAATGCACCCACTGATGCAGTTAGTATGTCTCGAACCTGAGACCCACTGATGCAGTTTGAAACGCCAAGGCGTCAACCAGCTAGGCTAACAGGCACTTGACCTGCTTGCAGGTTTATGGAGCATCTGGATTGAAAGAAATAGCAGATGCTTCAACGATAGGTCCAGGGATGCGAGGTCAGTCTTCGGAGTGGCTCAGTCCCTTATTTTGGATTGGGCGGCCACGTCCGATAAGCTTGAAATGTGTAATCTGTCAGTTTTGGACTGGTCGGTTTTGTAATTCTTTGTTTTGTTTTTTGCAGCTTGCCGCCTTTTTAATAAATCTCAGTTACCCTTCAAAAAAAAAGTGCAAACCTCAGAGAGAGGGACAGTTGGCTTCTCCAGCTCATCTCCTTTGATGTTTATGCCAGTACCCTGGCATTCCGGGCAAAATACAGAAGAAATGAATGACCCTGTAGAGTTTTCATCATTAATTTTCCTTCTGCTGGATTTGGCTCTGCTCTTTCTCCCAGACTTGGAATCAACAGTATCTCGGCCTTTTGAATTTGTTGATTGATTACTCCATATCTCCAACTCACAAAGCAGAAGCCAGTGTATGAGGCAGGAAGCATGAAACACATGAAATGCCTGCAGAGGCAAAAAGAACATAAACAACTCCCAGTCCAGATAAACTAACCTGCCCTCAAGTATGTAGATCTAAAGAAGCATATAAAAAGCACGCAAAGTTTATGATTGAAAAATGCTTACCCCATTTGTGTTTCTACTGCTGCAAGCAAGGTTCCCAGTCTTCCTATTCAAAAGGGTAGCAACATCTTTCCCAGGAAGCATCGGTTGTTTGCAGACATCACAATCTCTTTCAGCTGCCAGACGTTGTTGCCTCCTCAAATCACGCCTACATTCCCTGCTCAACACTAACCTTGTTTCTTGAAGCTGACCTTCACACTGCCTGGACGTTAAGACATTCTCTGATCGATCCTCTTGCAGAAACAATGCCTTTTCAGCAGAACAAGGTGGAGAAAAAGGATCTCCTCCATGTGATCCACAATCATCGCTCTGCATTTCATGAACATCGTCGGGTTCAGAGAATGATCGCCTTCTCTTCTTTCTGTTGCTCCCAAAGTTCTCGATTTCAGCACCAAGACTCGAGGGCAGAAGGCCTAAGTCACTCACAACTGCTTTCCGACCTAAATTGTATGTGTATGAGAAAATAATGATGGAAAAATCACAATCCGGAGCCGATAGCATTTCCCGATCACTAGAATTCCCTTCTCCCAACCAAGCACACCATATTCTTCTAACCTTTGGAAGTAATTTCATTAGTGGTGAGTATCTTTGAGGCAATATGTCCATACCCGATAAACCTTACCCCTAAAATAGAAACTTCATCATTCACGAGAACACCTGGAATAGTCAGATGGAGACTACTGTCATCAGCATTCGCAATTTCATCACAGGCATTACAAGGAAGTCCAAGAATAATGTCGTTGGGTTTCAAACTAACATTTCCATTATTCCCATTAAGCCCAACTCCGTCATTGTTATCAGCATCCAAAGTACCGTCGTGTCCATTACTCATAATAGTTCCAGCACTGTCACTGTTAGCAACTGAAATCCTATCGTGGTTAGAATTCGAAACCGTTAGCTGTCGTTGGTCTTTTTCAGATGATTGATGGAAGAAAAAGATGCCATCATTAAAAGGCCAGGGTGTGGGTCCGAAGAGGGTAAGTTTCGCACCAGCATACCTTTGAGCATGAAGGTTTCCTTTGAGGTGATTGAGCAGTGTGGTTTCACCATAACAGGGGGAGAGACACAACGTGCAAAAGAAGATGAACCGTTTCCCATTTTCCCTCAGCTCGACGTACGGATGCCCCTGATTCCGAATACTGCGAAGCGTCACCTTGGCCATCTCTTCTTTTAGACTGGAGCCGCCCACCTTTCTCAACACCAATTCACTTCCTGCCGCCATTAAAACCTTTCCAACCAACGTCCTTCAGCTGTCATTCAAGTCCATAAATCTGCAGCTTACAGAACTGCTCGCTACCACATATCAACCCAAAGCACCAAATTCCGCCAAAGGAACCGTTAGAAAAACCTAATTCCACATTTTTTTCAAGAAATCGTTCAAAATTCCCACAAATCCACCACACAAAACTTAGAAACCATAAAAAAATTTAAAAAGGAAGCCTCAGAAAACCCAAGGGGTCGTTTGGATGTCTGTAAGTTCTGTAAGTGGGAAGTGACTTTTACAGGCATGACTGCCAGAGAAATTCATGGGGCTGGGGGTGAGGCCAACGTTCTAATTTTTCAAAAAGAAGGATAAAGGGGCAAACGCACCTTTGTGCTCTCTTGAACTGTGACCGATCGATCGAGAGTGCGTCCCACCAGATGGACGGTGTAGAGAGAGACGTACGTGGGTTTGGAGGATGAGAATCCAGCGATTTCAACAGAAGGAGAAGGGTTTCCTGCAGGAATAGGGTTTCTGACTCCTTTCCCCAACTTAACGCTTTGGACGCTGATTTCTGCTGAAGCCTTTCCCCCGAAGTTCCTGGCGCTGGGAAGCTAGGTGGAGCCACCGTTATGTTTGTCAGAAATCCACCCCGTCCATCCGTTTTTCAATATCATTTCAGGACATGCGAACAAATATCAGATGGATCCAAAACTCAAGTGGGCCACAAGAGATAAAATAGTTGGTATTAAATGACCACCGTTGAAACATTCATATGGTCACAAAAGTTTTGTATTAATTTTTTTTTTTTTTATTTTTTTTAACTTTTTGTGTGGTTTTTACCTTCATCCCAGTTGGGACGACCTTGTAAGTGGTTTGGAGGGCATATAAACATTAAGATGGAGTCAAGGAAGGTTTCAACTGTAAGCATTTCTTTCTCCAATTTTATGCCTCTCGTTAGTTTTAGATCCCTGGTTTACTGGGGCATGTCCGGACTCTGTTGGCTACAAAACAGAAAATCTCTATTGGCAGCCTGCTTATTGGTCTATGCCACAGTAGGTCGGAAAACATATTACCAAGTGGATTGTCATAGACATCATTGCATGCTTTAAATTGTGGGGGCCACCTTGATTTATGTATTTTATCTATTCTATCCATTCATTTTACCATATAATTTTAAAGCTTGAGCACAAAAACGAAGCATATCCAAAGCTCAAGTGGAACACACCACAAGTAATAGTATGAATTAAACAACTACCTACTTTTGGAAAATTCTTGAGAGCCATGGAAGTTTTGGATCAAGCTAATATTTGTGATTTCCCTTCATCCATGCCTGTGTGGTCTTATGAGCAGGTCGGATGACAAATAAACATCGTGTGGGCCCTAAGAATTTTTCAACGTTGGAAATTATTGTTCCCACTGTTGCTTGTGGTGTGGTCCACTTGATTGTTTGATATGCTTCAATTTTGAAACCAACCCCTAAAATGAGTTGGAAAAACAAATGGCCATGTGTGAATAAGCTATTAACTACATTTATCCACAGTGCACTCAACAGAGTTTATTGGGCATGATAAAAGCATTCTGAGTAACTTTGTACACAATTTGATTTAGGTGGACCATGAAATTGGAAGCAATGTACAAGGCAACACTCACCCTCTAAATTGTTTTCTTTTGTGTAGCTAACTTAAGTCATGAATATAGCTGAATTTGAGTAGTGCGCCTAAATTTTATTATGTCATGTGATAGTTGAAGTGGATTTCATACAACCGTCATAGTGATCTCTAAAATAAATCAATCGTGAATGATTTCCTCCAATTGTTTCAAGGGTAAATGTCCCTCTCAAACTATTTCCTTTTAAATGGGCCATCTTAATCATGAATAATGTTGATTTTTGGGCATTGTGATTAAAATGGAACGATCCACCTAGTGATCGGGGTGGATTTCACTAAAACACCATAGTGGGACCCACTTTAACCAGCCACATGTTAACAAAGTAGATAAAGTTTCTAATAGGCTGGTGAGCAGGAGACTTGGACACTCTCTCTCTCTCTCTCTCTCTCTCTCTCTTTTGTGTGTGTATGTATCTATTTATGCATGCATGTATGTATGTATACATACATATACATATGTGTGCGTCTATATATGTATTAATGTGTGTGTATGTACATGTGTATATACATATACACATACATGTATAGAGAGAGAGGGGGAGAGAGAGAGAGGAATGCTCACCCGTGCACTAGTTCTTACGAAAACTCGTAAGTACTTTTTGAGAACTCATCTCACATGATATGAGCCCTAAATCTAAACCGTCCACATTATGCAACAGCCTAAGAAACTCCCAAAACCTAAAATTTACCTTGATCGAGAACTTTAGTGGGCCACAGTAAAAGGAAATACTTTCCTCCCTTGATTTGCCTCTCTTTGCGGAGATGGCCCACCAAGGTTCTGGATCAGGGTATATTCATACATACCTAAACATATTTACATATACATACATTCACACATACACATGCATATACATACATGTATATTCATAAGGTCACATAAACTTGAACTGAAGAGAAAACATAAATGTAAACTTGATCCAAAACTTATGTGGCCTTCAAGAGGTTCTCAGCGGTAGGTGTTCAATCCTCACTGCTTTCTGTGTTGTGGTCCACTTGAGCTTTGGATCTGCCTCATTTTTTGGATCATCACCTAAAATGAGTTTCAAAATGGACAAACGGTGTGGATAAAACACAAACATCATGATAGGCTTGATAGAGCCCCTGACAGGGTCATACGCCTTTAACTAGGTCTTTGTGGGGTAATACCCAATCCACGCTCACGTGAGTGGATTAGGTGTTGCGCAGTGTAACACCCGTGCATCTGTTTTCCCACATTATTTTAAGATGTGATCCCAAAACTTAAGCATATCTAAATCTCACGTGGACCACACCACTGGAAACAGTGGTGAATGCCCATTAAAAGCTTTTTATGAGACACAAAAGAAATTGGATCAAACTGATCTTTACATTTTCCCTTCATCCATGCCCGATTGATCTTATCAATATGCTTGATGGGAAATAAACATTACGGTGGAAATTACTGTGGGCCATATGAAGTTTTAATGACTGGGGCATTAAGTCACCACTGTTTCTGATATTATGGTCCACCTGAGATTTGGATCTTCTTCATTTTTGGGCTCCCACCCTAAAATGATACTGCAAAACAGATGGATGGCATCGATATAGAATACACGAGTTAAGTTGGGCCTCATGGTAAGGGTCGCACTGCCACTAGTGAGGTCCAGGACGTACCTAGTTGGCTCTAGTCCGCATCGAGGCCAACTGCCAAGTGTGCCACACACCACCAACCTTGGTATTATGTTGTTGTCACTAATTTTTGTAGGACCCACAATGATGTAATTGTTATATCTACACCATTCATTCATTTGGTGAAATTATTTTAGGACACTAGTCAAAAAATGAGGCAAATCCAAGGCTCAACTGGACCGCAACACAAAAAGTAGTAGGGATTGAAACATAACTACTGTGTACACTGATGAAGATACTCTTCTCTATATCATAGTCTATTTAAATGTTCGTAAATCGTAATGTTCTAAGTGACGTAGGTTTGTTTGTGCAGTGGGTGTAAATAATTATGCCTACATATATTCGGGGTTCTTACATGAGGCACGTTCCTCTTGCTCGAACGCTCCCAATGTCCCATTCTTCCATAAATCTAGTATTTTTAGTTGAAACCCCTTATTCCGATTTTCCTCTCGCTTTTTCTTTGAATTCCTATTTTTTCCATTTTTCAAATTCGATTTTGGGTTCCTTTAAGGTAGCTGGATCGATTCATCCATGTCCAATGGGCAATGAATATGGACGTCGTGAGTTTTTTGCTGACGTGGTGGGGAATACACAGCAGGTTAGTCTAACTTCTCCTCGTAAGGTTCAGGGCTTAAGGATTTTGTTGATATGTCGACACATGTGTGGTGTAGCGCAGGAGCTTTATTACAGTCGCATGTGCTCTTACCAATATCTTTGTATCCTCGGTCCCATTTATGGAAGTAGGATTGCGTGATGTGACACACACACTAGTGACCAGTGATGTGTTGATGTCAACAAATTTTGTGAGCCCCACCATGATGTATGTGTTATATCCACACTATCCATCATTAGGAGATTATTTTATGGCATGGACCCAAAAAAGAGGCAGATCCAAAGCTCAAGTGGATCACACCACAAAAAGTAGTGGAGGCAATGACACCCACTTTTAAAGCCTTCTTAGGCCTATCATTATATTTATAACCTGTTCATAAGTTCGCATAAACCACACAAATACTAGCTTGTCCGAAACATCCGGTGGCGCCCAAGTTTTAAATGGCAGGCATTCAATCCACACTTCTTTTGTGTGGTGTGGCTCACTTGAGCTGTGGATTGTCTCAATTTTTTTTTGCCATACCTTAAAGTGATATGGCAAAATGGATGGATGATGTAGATATAATACATGCATCATAGTGGGGCCCAGAACTTGGTGATGTCAATACAATGCCATGGTTGGTGGTGCGTGGCACGAGAGGCGCTTAGATCGATTAGGTGAGACCCCGGCCTCACCCAAGATGGTGCGACCCTTACTGTAGGTTACCGTGGGTGTATCCACACCGTCCATTCATTTTTCCATATCATTTTAAAGCATTATCCAAAAAATGAAGCAGATCCAATTATCAAGTATACCATACTATAAGATACAATGGTGATTGATCGTCCTGCCATTAAAACTCCTTAGGGCATACTTTAATGTTTCCGAAGTGTTTATTTACCATCCAATTTGTTGATAAGGTGACACAAGGCTAGATGAAGAGAAAAAATAAATATCACCTTTTTTTTTTAGGTTAACATCTTAGCATGCCCACCCCACTATTAGCCACACTTGGGAATAGATACCAAGACCTCAAGTGTTGATACAAGTTATCTTCACTCAGTCTACCACTTGAGCTATCGATATCAGCTTGATCCAAGGCTTTTGTTGTCCATTAATGGTCAAGCAACACTGTTTCTTGTTGTATGGTCCACTTGATAATTGGATTTGTTTTATATTTTTTACGTAATGTTATAAAATGATATGTAAAAATGGATGAATAGTGTGCATACATAATACATACATCAAGGTGGGCCCCACAGTAACCCCAAGGCAAGGTAAGGGCCTTGGGTGAGGCCGAGGTCTCACCTAATCCGCTAAGAAAAAACAGATGAATGGTGTGCATACATAATACATACATCAAGGTGGGCCCCATGGTAACCCAAAGTAAGGTAAGGGCCTTGGGTGAGGCAGGGGTCTCACCTAATCCGCTACACCGCGAACTGGGAATGGATCGCATGTGACCTCGAGAGGGGATATCTCTGTGCCTGGGGTTGTGTGGGGTCTACAAATGTATGTGAAAATCCACTTTGTCTATCTGTTTTTAAAGGCTATAATAGGAAAATAATTCTAAAAATCAGGTAGATCCAAAACTCAGGTGGGCCACACCAACAAATTAGTGGAAACATCAGCGTCTACCGTTGAAACCTTCCTGAAGGTGACCAAGATGTTTATATGGCATCCAAACCGTTCATAGAATTAATACCACTCAGATAAACCATAGGAAAAAATATCATCATGATAAAAAAAACTTCTATCACTACTAGATGTTTATTTACCATCAAATCTGTTGATAAGGTGACACAAGGCTGGATGAAGAGAAAAACTAAAAATCACCTCTTTTTTTTTATGGTTAACAGGTTAGTACACACACCCCACTACTAGCCACACCTCACTTGGGAATCGATACCAAGACCTCGGTGTTGAAATGAGGTTATCTTCACTCAGTCTACCACTTAAGCTATCGATATCAGCTTGATCCAAGACTTTTGTTGTCCATTAATGGTCAACCAACATGGTTTCTTGTGGTATGGTCCACCTGATAATTGGATCTGTTTCATTTTTTATTTTTTTTGGATAATGTCATAACATGATTTGGAAAAAGGATGAATGGTGTGCATACATAATACATAAATCAAGGTGGGCCCCACGGTAACCCTAAGGTAAGGGCCTTGGCTGAGACCAAGGGTCTCACCTAATCCGCTACACTATGTAGTGGGAGCAGATCGCCTATAGAGCTGCACACAAGCCGAGCTTAGCCATGTTTGAGCTAGGCTCGATCAATGAATACCTTGGCTCCTGTTTGGCTCAACTTAACAATTGAGTTAGAATTTCATGTTTGAGTTGGCTTGACTGAGCTTTTGAGCCAAATCGAGCCAGTTCAAGCCGATTTCGAGCTTGAGCTTTTTCGAGCCGAATTTAAGCTAAGGGTCTAGCTTAGAAATACGTATATAAAAGTTTCATATATTGATTAACACAGTTAGGACGGGACGACGAGAGAGAGAGAGTGAGTGTGAGAGAGAGAGAGAGAGAGAGAGATTTTCGGCTGGACTCGTCGATCGGACGGGCCCGGGGGGGGGGGGGCTCGGGCAGGGTAGGGTTTAGGGCAGGTGGCGCTCCAGTCAGCAAAGGAATAAGGAGGGATTAGGATTTTTACTTTTTTACTTTTTTTATAAATATAATAAATATAATATTATATATAAAATCGAGTCGAGCCGAGCAAGCTAAATCGAGCTACGAAGAGCCTAGCCGAATCGAGTTAGGCCTAACTTGCACTTGGCTCGAAATTCATTTTAAGCAAGGGAAAAAGGCTCGGCTTGGTTTGAAGCCCTCTTTCAAATCCGGTTGTTCTAAGCTGAATTGAGCGAGCTAATCGAGCTAGCTCGACTCGTGTACAAACTCTAATCACCTATGAACTCAAGCGAGGATATCTTTGTGCCTGGGCTGTGTGGGGTCCAAAAATGTCCTTGACAAATCCAGTCTGTCCATCTGTTTTTAAAGGCCATAATAGGATAGAATTCTAAAAATCAAGTAGACTCATGGGCCACACCAACAAATCAGTGGGAACATCAGTGTCTACTGTTGAAACCTTCCCGGAGGTGGCCAAGATGTTTATATGCCATCCAAACCGTTCATAGAATTAATACCACTCAGATAAATCATATGAAAAAAAATATAATCCTGATACAGAACTTCTATCACGACTAGGCGTTCGATCCCCACTGTTTCGTGTGCTATGGCCCACACGAGTCTTGGATTTGCCTAATTTTCATAATCCTGTCCCATTGTAGTCTTTCAAAACATATGGACTGAGTGGGTTTTTCATGGACACTTCTATGGGACCCATACAGCTTCGGGCACAAAGATATGTGTCCGAGTTCACAGGCAATCCGCTCCCCCACACGATCTAGTTTAGGTGCGGATTGGGTACGGCCCCACCAGGACCTAACTAGAGTCGGACGGTCTTGTTAGGGGCTCTATAGGCCCACCATGATGTATATGGATGCGGATTGCATCTTGCCCCCACCTGGATGGATTACGGTCTGAGCAGACCTGTGGCGCGCGACCACCGTGATGTATCCATTTATCCACGTTGTCCATCCATTTTATAAAATCAGTTTAAGGTATGACTCTCAAAAGTAGAAAGATCTAAAGTTCAAGTGGGCCACTCTCAAAGGTATAACTTGATCTAAAGTTCAAGTGGGCCACTCTCAAAGGTATGACGTCACCATGTTCCGCTCACGGTTTGGTGTGGCCCAATCGAGCGTTGAATCTACCTCGTTTTTAGGCCCTATTGCTAGCATGATCTTATAAAATGGATGGACTAGTATGGATAAACGGATACATCACGGTGGCCCCCTCCACAAGTTTGCCTAAACGGTAATCCGTCTGGGCAGGGGGCAGGACGCAATCTGCGTTCAATGTATATATTTTATCCAAACCGTCCATCCATTTTGACTAATCATTTTAGGGCATAAGTCCAAAAAGGAGATAGATTAAAGGCTAAAGTGTACCCCATCATAGGAAGTAGTGGGGATTGAAAGGTTGCCATTGAACATTGAAAAGGTCTTACTGAGCGCTGAAGATTTGGATCTAGCTGATATTTATGTTTTCCTTCATACAGGTCTATCTGACCTTATGAACAGGTTACGACTGGCAAATAAACATCACGGGGTCCTGGGAACTCTTCAACAGTAGGAATTCAATCTCCACTGCTTCCCATGGAGGGGTCCACTAGAGCCTTTAATCGGCCTCCTTTCTGAGCTCATGCCCTACAATGATCGTAAAAAATTGGAGGGACAGAGCACAGTGAGCCCACTGAGCCCCCCTGACAAGACCATCCATCTCTATCTAGATCCTGCGTGGATTAGATGTTAGCCTAATAATAGGTGCGAATTAGGTGTTACCCGGAGAACAATTCGGTGGGTGTTACCCCTACTTTATGGCCCACATGGATAATATTTTGTATATCCATGCTGTCCATCCTTTTCTAGAGCCCATTTTAGAATGAGGTTCCAAATTTTATGCAGATCCAAATCTCAAGTGAACCATACCACTAGAAACATATCGAGTGCCCTGCCATTAAAAATTCCATAAAGCCCATCGTAAGGTTTTGGTAATTTTTATTTTCAATCCAAGCTCTTAATAATGTCAATAAGGTCTTGATGAAGGGAAAATATAAAGATCAGATTGATACAAAACTTTTGTGGCCAACAAAACATTTTAAGGGTTATTCATCACTGTTTCTAGTTTTATGGTCCACCTGAGATTTGGATCTTCTTAGAGTTTTGGATCAAATCCTAAAATGATATGGAAAAACAGATAGACGGCGCTGATATATAAAAAATACATCAAGATGGGCCCCACACGGTTAGGGTAACACCCATTAAGGGTATGTTTGGTTGCAGAAGATTATAGAGAAAATCTAGATTCAACCGTTAGAATCCAAAATTGCGGAAACTAGAGTGGAACCTAGGTTTCATCCGTAACTTGCTGTTTGGTTGAAAATGGTGTAATCCATATTGTGTGTCCAACCGTTGCTTGTGGCATGGCCCACTTGGGCTTCATATCCACCTGAGAACCTTACCCCTGGCCTATTATAGTCCCACAAGACAGATGGCCAAGTTGGATGGCAAGTAAACATTATAGTGGGCCCTAGGAAGTTTTTAATGGTGGACTTTCAGTTAACACTATTTTCCTTTGGTGTGGCCCACTTGAGATTTAGATCTACCTCATTTTTTGTCCAATGCCCTTATGAGATTTCAAAAAGTAATAGACCGTGGAGATATAAAACATATATAACATAGATGTGCAACGCATGCATGGAGGTGGTGACGCTCACTTCCACCTCTTCTCCCTTAAGTAGAAATGGTTGCACACACCGTGTCTACTAATCCCGGTTACACTCAATTTAGGTTTCCAGACAGGATTCTATTTGGCCGGAACTTGCCATCAAATGCCCCCAGACAGAATTCAGATTTTAAGCACGAAACGGGTTTCCAAATGCCAATCAAACGGCATAAGCTGTTCCCAAGGTAACACCTAATTCGCGCCCCTGATGACACCTTAGTGGGTGTTATCTCAACCGTGTGGAGCCCACCTTAATGTATTTGTTGTATATCCCGGCTGTCCATCTGCTGCGACATCTCATTTCAGGATATGATCCCAAGCCATAAGAAGATTCAAATACCAGGTGGACCTCACCACTAGAAACAGTGTTGAATGACCATTTAAAACATTTTGTGGGCCGCAAAATTTTGGATCAAGCTGATCTTTATATTTTCCTTCATCCAAGTCTTCTTGAAATTATCAAAAGGTTGGATGCAAAATAAACATTATGAAAACCTTAGGGCCTACGGAATTTTTAATGGGGAGGTACTCAATCACCACTATTTCCTATGGTGTGGCCCACCTGATATTTGGATCTGCTTAATGTTTAAGGCAACACTCTAAAATAGGTTGGAGAAACGGATGGACGGCATGGATATACACCACATCATCAAGGTGGCCCCAAAGTAACGGTAGTACAAGCTAAGGTGTTACCCGGTGACACCGAATCCGCTGCCTTTGGGACTTGGCTAGGGAGTAGGAACCCAACACCAACCAGCCAGCTAGCTGGTGTCAAAGCTCTGTGGACCCAACCACGATGCATGTGTTCTATCGATGCCGTCCATCTATTTTGCCAGCTCATTTTTAGGGCATGAGCCTAAAGAATGAGGCAGATCTAAATCTCAGGTGGACCACACCATATGAAATAGTGTTGATTGGGAAGCGAATTGGTTGGTGGTGCGTTGACATCACCAAGTTATGTGGGACCCACTATAAATATATTTGTTAGATCCACACCATCTATCCATTTCGCAAGATTATTTTAGGGCACTTGAGAAAAAATTGAGGTAGATGTAAAGCGCAAGTGGACCACTTGGTGACGTCCACACACCAAGGAGGTCGGTGTGCGGCACACCACGCAATCCGCTTCCTCTATAAGTTGCTGATTCGGAGGCATTAGCCGTTCTGAATTTCCAGTAAAGTTTCCAAAAACGTTCTCTCCCCCGAAAGTTCGCGCTCTCTCTCTCTCTCTCTCGATCGACGATCGTCGATCCAGCATCATGGCCACTCCATCTCGGAGGCCCAACATCCCATCACAACAACCGGGTCCTGCTCCTCTCGCTCGAACGCTCCCAGTGCCCACTTCTTCCAGAAATCTGGTATTTTTAGCTGAAAAACCTTAATTCCGATTTTTCCTCTCGCTTTTTCTTCGAATTACTGTTCTTCTCAATTCTCGAATCCGATTCCCCACTCCTTTTGTGCAGCGGGATCGATTCATCCCTGTCCGGTCGGCAATGAATATGGACGTCGCCGGGTTTTTGCTGACATCGCGGGAGAACACGGAGCTGGATATTCTAGCTTCTACTTATCAGGTTAGGGGCTTAGGGCTTTTGATGGACTCTCCTTTTTTTTATTTATTCCAGATATTTTCTGATTCTAGGTTTCCAACATTCTCATGATACTGCTTTCCATATCAGTTTCATTACTTGCTTTTATCTTTTATTTCTTTTTCTAACTTAATTTTCAATTTTCATTTATTTGCAGGAAGGGTACAAAAAGCTACTGGCTAGTATTTTGCTGCAAGATCATTACGTACCGGGAAAGGGTTTTCGTATTTTAAAATTTAATGATAATCCCGTCGTGCCATCAACTGAAGATTTGTTTCCAAGTCCTAAGAAGCATCAAAGATCTCCTCGCCATATTCCTCAGGTATTTCGTTGTTTTCAATTTATACTAGCATCATGTTGTGCTACCACTGTTTTTCTTAGGCCATGTTTTGGTGCAAAAATGAATTGAAATGTGAAAATTCAATCCAATCTAGAGGAAATGACAAAAACGAGTGATGTTTCCTCAATTTGTGGTTATGTTTCTTTTAAATCCAACTTGGAGCTCAGGCCTCAATACAAATGCTAAAGAAGGAAATCATGATTTGGTCATTTCCACTGCATTAGACTAATAAATTCAATTCAAATTGATAGTGCATCCAAACACACCAATTGTATGTAATTTCAATTCCAATATTGACATTGTTTTTGTTGGCAGACTGCTCAATGCATCCTAGATGCTCCTAATCTGGCTGATGATCATTATCTGAATTTGCTTGATTGGAGTGCGAGAGATGTTGTGGCAATTGGCCTTGGTAATAATGTCTACTTATGGAATGCCAAAAGTCATGCAACGGTAGAGTTGACTGAAGTTCAAGAAAGTGATGGGCCTATTACAAGTGTTTCATGGGATTTGAATGGTACACACATTGCAGTTGGCCTGAATAGCTCTGAAGTTCAACTTTGGGATTCCTTATCATTAAAGAAGGTAAAAAAGAACACACTTTTATGATTTTCAAGTTCCATGCGATAATTTTCTGAGCAATTATGTGATATCATTGACACAAGGATAGTATTCTCAAGTATCTGTTTGTGCAGGGGTGGTGTGCCCATGGCTTAGTGATCTAGACTTTCAGATGATGGGACCCACCATTAATGGACCATGCCCCAAAATCTCCTCTATGGGACTTTCCTACTTCCTAGTCCTTTGATATGACCTGCTAATATTCAGTTAAGAAAAGAAATTAACAATAGTCCACGTTCATCTGAAAAGGTCCCAAGATCAATGTTCTCAGGTGGCATGGTTAATGTTCTTCTAGGGTACGAGGCCCATTAAATAGATGGACTTGATCACTAAACAATGGCCCCACTTTTTTGGAAAGGCAACACAAAATGGGTTCGCTTCGAGATTGACTTCAGCAGCTGATGTCCACGTTCAACTGAAAAGAAAGCCCTAGATTTATGTAGGGATTATGATTGATGGTTCATCCAATGTGTTGGAAGTACTATCAAATCAATGGTCATGATCATTAAATGATGGGCTCCTTTTGTACAAACTGAAGATCTGAGGATTCTTGTATATCCTTGAGTCGAAGATCATATAATTCCTCAAATACATTTTTACAGGCTTAGTAAGTACTTTTGAGAATGATAAAGTTTCATTGCAAATATATAGGTGAGGACCTTGACAGGTCATACTGCCCGAGTTGGAAGTCTATCATGGAACAGTTCTATTTTAAGCTCTGGCAGTCTAGATGGCAAAATATTCAATCACGATGGTTAGTGCATGATTTCCCTTCTACTTCTTCTTCTTCCTCCTTTTTTTTGTTTTTGTTTTTTTGGTTTTTATTTGTTTTTGTAGGTCATGATTTTAGTTTTTGACGTGCTAGTTCTTGACCCCTGATGCAGTGAGAGTAGAAGATCACAAAATATCCAGGTTGGATGCCCATGGATTAGAAGTGTGTGGATTGAAATGGTCCCTCTCTTGCAAACAGCTTGCTAGTGGAGGGGATGACAAACTTCTATATATATGGGATGTGCGTAACTGCCACTCTGGTCGGTATCTCCATCGCATGGATTCGCACAGAGATGCTGTCAAGGCCCTGGCATGGTGTCCTTATCAAAGCAATCTATTAGCATCCGGTGGTGGGACAGCAGATGGCTGTGTCAAGCTTTGGAATACTCACAGTGCTGACCTTTTGAAGAGTCTAGATACAAATTCCGAAGTATGTTCCTTGCAGTGGAATTCTCATGAGAAAGAACTTCTGAGCTCTCATGGGTTTAATAAGAATCAGCTCACCTTGTGGAAGTTTCCAACCATGAGAAAGATCACAGAACTTACAGGCCATAGTGCTCCGGTTCTACATCTTGCACAGGTTCATTCTAGTTTGCTAATCAATATGTTAACATCTATAGTGTTATTCTAGTGTTTCTAGAACTGAATATGCCTAGCAACTAAAATTCTGTTTAATGAAGAAGAGACAACCGAAATGTGATTATGTTCCTAGCATTCATAATGAATGAGTAGATGTGCAATTGCAAATTGTTTCAAGATTCAAGTCCACATCTTGAAAGTAATGTAGTTGCAATTTGCAGCCTACTCACTTGATATGAATGCTAAGGTACTGACGATTGAGAAAAGTTACTATGGTGATCGGCATCATGGAATACTTACCATGACATGCGTGCATCATGGTGTTCTATAGTGTAAAAGAAATTTATCTTTGTTGTACATACAGCAATTTTGTACTGTGATCAGACCATTGATTTGGTGAGACAGAGGGCAGGCCATATCCTAAAACTTTGGGGGATTAGACTATGGTCACCATCAATCAGTGGTTGGGAGAAGAGATTATTCGTGCAAAAGAGAAAATGTTTGCATGCCAATGTGCAAATTTTAGAATTGGATGGTCAGAGTTTTCTAATCACCCCATTTTTTGGCCTATAGTGGAACCACATGAGGGCCACTATATCAACAATCCTGATCTTGATACATGTTTGCCACGTGTACGGCAAGGCTGACATTTCATAGAGCTGTTATGCATGCGCTATACATAGTAGCATCTCTGATACAGTTTAGTCAATTTCCCCCAATTGAACTAATTTCTAGAGCCCAATACAATAATACATCCAAATACAGCTTTATATAATGTGAAAGCTTTTGAGCTATTATTATTGTTTCCTGTTTTGCAGAGCCCTGATGGTTTTACTGTGGCATCAGCTTCAGCTGATGAATCTCTGAGATTCTGGCAAATCTTCGGTTCCCCAAGGACTAGTCCTCCCTCGATAAAACACTTAAAGAAAGACACATTCTCCTCATTTAGTAATTGCACAACTATAAGGTAAGCTTTTTTTAGAGAACTTCAAAATGATTAGAAACACTAAAAAAGAAACAAAAGCAACTAAAATAGGGTCGATGAAGCTAAAAGAAACCGTATTAGCATAGGAATTACCCTTCTTAGTTTAGTCTAGTCTTAGTTCGTAGCTCTCGGTTGGCCTTGGCCTTCCTTAATAAAATTTCTTATCTTTCAAAAACAAAAAAATATTAGCATAGGAATTGTTTCTCAATTGAATGACTAGAATGAATACAAAGGTAGAGTGAGTATAGGCCTATCAAGTCTATCTAAGAAGATTCTAGAAATCTTCTCAATTTTATCTGGAGAGATCCTAGAGTTCTATTTGAGCTTATTTGAAATGTTTACATAAATTACAGGAATTACCCTCATAGTACATAGAATTTAGAAGAATGCCTTCATAGAAGTTTCCCGTTTGCGTAATAGTTCCCCCTCAAATTGTCTGTATGCGAAGGCTGGCAACCCAGTTTTCTACATATCGAGTGGTGATGATATTGAGGAAGCAGCTTAATACAAATATCGTCCAGCTGCTGAGGAGAAGCAAACATGGTGTGAATCTGTGTTGAAGCAAACTTTTCACGAACAAAATCATTGCATGATTGGTGTGTTTTGTGCGAAAATGAAAGGAAGGACCATGCAATGAAATATGAAGATCCGGAAATAGAAACAGTAGTCAATCCAACTCAGTGGATGTAATTACACGATGCTCATCTCAGCATTAAAATGAGAACAATAGGTTGTTTCTTAACACACAAAGACAAAAGAGTGTGGCAGAGAAATCAGCCATATATGTAGAATGTGGGTTATGAGGTGGTTTAGCCTGGTTGGCATTGGCATAAAGTATGTAGTTATGGAGAGAGGAGTGAATGTGAAGGCCATGAGAAAGAGTGCCTTTCACAAATTAAAGAATATGCTTTACGAGATGGAAATGGGACATGGTAGGCAAACCGATACGTTAAGTTCACAGTGTAACTCAAGTTAGGTTAGAGAAATTGAGATACTAGACGCTCGGATCAGAAAGAGGGTCACCTTCATGTTTGCAATCAGTCACACAAGCATGAGATAGAAGACCTTGAGCATGTTTGATCTGAGACAAATTGTAGGCCGATGCAGAAACTATAGACGTTAAGTTACAGTTTAATGCAAGCCACTTTTAGCGAAAATGAGAGTTTAAGGCCCTAACTATACTGCAATAGTCAGATGGATCAGAGAGAGGTAGCCACCTTCATGAAGGGAAGGTTAGAAGAAACGACAATTGTAATATGTTTGCTATCAGCCATGCCAGCATGAGGCAGAATATCCTGAGTGTATTTGATAGACGAAACTATTTCCCAGCAAGTAGTGGCAACTTCTATACCTAGAAAGAAATAAAAATAGTAGGTAGAACATAAGTCTATTACAAGAGGAAAGTGATGGCCTTGTATTTTAAGAAAAGAAAAGAAAAAATCTTCCAAAACAGAAAACAAAAAAGAAATGCCAAGAGTAATGAGAAGTTTGCAATCATTTGTGCCAACATGAGATTGAAGATCTTGAGAATATTTGGTCCGAGACAACTAGTTGCGAGGAAACAGTCTGGCCTCTGTATGTTAAAAATAGCTGAGAGAACTTAAGCCCATTACAAAACGTTTGTGGGATGTTATGCAAGAGTTTTAGAGGAACCAGTGACAATAATGTCATCGACATACAGGAGTATCCAAGTGAACAAAGATGAGTCTGCAAGGCTACACTTGAAGCCAAGCATGAGTATATCACTATGGAATCTGTCAAACTAAGCACGAGTAGCCTGTTTAAGTCTACATATGGCCTTGTGCATCTGACAAACATGATCTGAGCAAGCACGGAATCTTTAGGTTGTTCCGTATAGACATCTCAAATAATCCGATAAAGAAAGGCATTCTAGACTGATAGTATCGAATGGACCAACTTGGAGAGAACATTGTGGATGGTTGTAGGTTTTACCAGCGAAAATGATTTCATCAAAATCAAGGGCATGCTATTGATTATAGGCTTTGTGTGCAAGTTGGGCCTTATAGGATTCAGCTGAACCATCATCACGATACTTAATTCAATAGACCCAATGACTACCAACCATATTCATTTGTGATGTTCGGGAACAGGAGTCCGAGTTCCACTGGCACAAAGCACAGACATCTCGTCGTCCATTATAGCTTGACCCCAATGAGGAGACCTCAAGGTTCAAGCACAACTTGAAGAGAGGTAAGAGCATGCGTATTGCTTAGGTTGTATTGTATTAGAATGTACATATTTATACCTTGACATATGCAACAGCATACTGGGTCTATGATCATAGCATTCATTATTTGATATATAATTACAATATCAATTCATGTATATAACTGTATTGCATATTAGCATATCATGTGCCATATCAATTCATCCAAACATACCTTGATCCTAGCATTTACATACCAGTTCCCATACCACTGGCTGAAGCGACCAGCGATCTAGGTTACCTTGTTTAAGAGGACAGCTATGGAGCAGACAAAGATACAAAGAAGAATATCCACCAATCAGGGTGGAAACAGAAGAAGAATCTCCCCCAAAGTAGAGGGAGGAGAAACAACGCAGTTAGGGATGGGAGAAAATAAGGTAATTGAACTTGTAGCTCCCTGTGAGATGGAGTAGAGTAACTATCAGTGTAAAGAAAGTGAATCTCATAAAAAATAACATGGCATGAGATAAACACTCGCCCAATTTGTGGATGAAGATAACTATAACCTTTATGATAATCATTAAACCAAGAAAAAGACAAGGAAGAGACTTAGGATTGAATTTGGTTCTTAGGAAAGGCATCAGAATGATGAGATTAGGCAAGGCTGCAAGCAGAGGGGCCTAAGAATAAGGAATTCGGCGAAGAAGAACACTATAAGTATGAATATTATTAAGAATAGGAGTAAACAGACGATTATGAGGAATGTGGCAACACATATGGTCTCATCCTGAAGGAAAGAGGGCACTTTACTATTAAAAGGATCCATCCCACGTCTGTGATATGTTGATGTTTGCTCATAGAAGTTCCATTTTGTCGAGGAGTATGAGGATAAAGACATGACAAATAATACTATGAGCAAATAAATGAGATAGAAAAGGCTATTAAAGAGGGGAATTTACCATTAAAAGAAGGATCCATCCCATGTCTGTGCTATGCTGATGTTTGCTTGCAGCAAGTCCATTTTGTTGAGTATGAGGACAAAGACATGGCAAATAATCCTATGAGCAAATAGATTAGATAGAAAAAGATATGGAAGAAAACTCACTGGCATTATCATATTGAAATATTTTAATGCGACAATTAAGTTGATTTTCACCCATGCACTAGAAGTTTATAAAATAAGAAATTCTGAATTATGCTTGAAACGATAAAAACAATAGTGTTGACTAAAATTGTCAATGAAAATGACGTAGAAGTGAAAACCAGAAGTGGAGGAAACAGAAGCCAGGCCATTTGGTCAAAACGCACATTTCAAAGGGAAGAAGTTTGCAACTTTTGTGCAACTTTGTTATTTATTTGCTCCTTTGTTATTTATTTGAAGAAGTTTGCAACTTTTGTGCATGCAACAACTCGTACAAAGGGAAGAAAGATTGGGCCTTAGAATCGACGTTAATAACATTTTTAGGCTGAAGAAGTATGAGCAACAGGATGACCAAGACAATGCCATAAGGAGGATGAAGCATATGATGAGGCAAAAGGCACTGTAAAAAGAGCAATAGCAGACAAGTGAAGCACATAGGCCACCAAATCTAGAACCTTAAGCAAGGAGTCAACCTGTTTTTACATTCTTCATAGAGAATGCAACAAAAGCGAATTTGAGTAATTTGGTAAGTTGAGAGACAAATGAGATATTTTTGGAAGATGGGGAACATGCAAAAATTAAGAACAAGTAACCTATTTCTAGTGAAGGAAATAAAAGTTGATCCAATAAAGAGATGGAAGACAAGAACCATTACCAACAAAAACAATGTGAAACTAATGCAAGGAGTAAGCTGAGAATGCATACCGGGATCATTGGTATGGGGAAGTAAGAGAAAGTTTGGAAAGCTACTAGTGCATGTTGAAGTTGAATGCGCTGAGAAGATGAACTATAGAAGGCGTCATGAGCCTATGGGGGTTGGTATGGACAAGCAGCTAGGGAAGGTAGGTGGCGACACTGTAATGTCGAATGATCAGGAATTTGGCTGCCACCACGTGTTTGTTTGGCTAGAGGTCGAATGATCAAGTGGAAACACCACCTTGTCCACCTTGACCTCTAGACAATCCAACACGTTGTCTAGTATCACAAAGGAAACCATGACTACCACCTTGACCATCCTGGAGTGAACTAAGGTTTGGCCCTCCATGACCATCAAAGCAATCATTGCCATGCGGCCTCCAACATGGTCAGGGGTTTCAAAAAACAATTTTGAAGATGAAGAGGAGAAGGAATTAATTTGAGAAAAAAGCATGACGACTTTATTCTTTTCTTCGTTTTTTGGTAAGACAAAAAGAAAGTTTGGTGTTGGGATTGGATTTTGTTGGGGTTTATGAGACAGAATAGATCTTTTTTTTTTTTAGATAAAGATTTTGAAGTGAGAAATTTTATTTTATTATTATTTTTTTTTTTTGGGGGGGGGGGGGGGGGGGGGAATGGACAATGAGTTCTTATTATTTATTTTTGTTTATATGTAACAAATTATTATTACTATTAAATAGGATTCACAATATTGTCTTCTTCTTCTTTTTTTTTTTTTATTGTAAGTTGGATTCATGATAATATCCAGCTTCCAAATAATGAAAATTTCCATTGATTTGCAAAACCAGATCTAAAAGTGCAATAAAGGGTATAGAAACAATTATGATAGCAAGCATTCTCAAGGATGTGACATGCAGACACAACTAATGTTCCTAATCATCAAGTTTTCTTAAGTGAAACAGGGGAAGAAGGATCAATACTGATGTAGGTGTGTGCAAAGTTGATATTGCTTTACTTTGAGGGTTGTTTTCGAAAGTAATGATGTTTTCTTATTTGAGCAAGCAAGCTTGTCATCTATTTCATTATATAACATGCAGACACTACTAATGTTCTATCAAGTTTTCTTAAGTGAAACAGGGGAAGAAGGATAAGTACTAATGTAGGTGAGTGCAATGTTGATATTGCTTTACTTTGAGGGTTGTTTTCAAACTAATGGTGTTTTCTTATTTGAGCAAGCAATCAAGCTTGTCATCTATAGTATATATAACATGAGCAACTTTTGGAAATTTTTGCGCCAAAAATTAGTTTCGTAGAGTGAAAAACTTTGAATATTCAAAGGACATGGGAAGATATTTTAAATGAAGCCAGGTTTATTTTAGGAACAAGAAAAGGTCTTGTTGTGCAATGTTTGGTTCGGATTTCACCGACGAGTCTTTGATGCGAGTAGCCCACTTGAACTTCTCATCTTTGTATTAATCCTGCAAGGAGTGTAGTAATAGGAAGTTCAACAAAAGCTCTGGGAGTGCATTATGATGATTATATGAATTCCAAACCCATCTTAGGATGCCAGCCAAAAACGGGGTAGATCTAAAGCTCAAGCAAGCCAAAAAATAGGAAAATGTGGAGATGGGTCGCTCGCTGTTGAAGCGATGAGTTCTCTCTCTCTCACATGTTTGTCACAACCTTTCCCTTTATTTATCTATATCGCTTCCTCTATGTGCCAACTTTCTCCCTAAATCTCTAGGTGCCGACTTTCTCTTTACACGTGTGTTGCATGTGGCACACATAAGGTTGTGGATGTGCCTGTATCTTTAATCGCTCAACCAAACTCTGTGAAACAAGGTTCATTTGGCTACCATTGTCGAGAATGCTTTTGATGGTCTGTCCTTCACATAACACCCATCTGAAAGATATTAGTGTGGTTCCATGGGGATGCATGTAAGAAGCAAGATGTGAGACATCCTTTATGCCATGAAGCAATAACTCAACATCGCCTACACTTGTTTCTTCTTCTGGCTCATCCTCATTGATAACCCCTTCACAAAGGTTGGGATTCTTTGTTAAGCCCACAATCTCAATGAGTCCCTTGCCTCTGCACCTATAACAAGAGATGTTTGCGATCTCCTTTGATGCTTCTCCTACATCCTTGATCACCTGATAATTGTTGTATTATGAAGACCTTTGTTTATCACCATTCTTAATTATAGAAGTTCATGTATCATTCTCCATATGAGGTACTAGATCGCAAAGAGATGTACTCTATGTGGCTTGAGTCAATGTATACTCCCCAGACTGGTAATTGTTACATCCAATGTTCGAAGTATCGGTATCACTACAACTTTCGCTAGCTGGGGATACGGAAACATTATCGTTATCGCTGATAATATTGTCGATAATTGGAAATGCGGGGAAACATTGGAGAAACATGGGGAAAATGATGAAAATTTTCAATGAAACTTCAGGAAATGCTAAAATATACATATTTACATGTTTATGAATAAAAAAATTACAAAAAGATTACATACATAATAAGTTTCCATTTATGGGGGCCTAAAAGCATATGTTGTCATAAGAAATCACTCCAATGGTAACTTAATGCAACTTTCCATCCATACATCCATCCCATCCATCCCATCCATCCAACCATCCAACCCATCGATCCAAACAACCATCCAACCATCCCATACATCCATCCCTCCATACCATCCAACCATCCATCCCTCCATACCATCCAACCATCCAACCAAACATCTATCAAACCATCCCATCCAATCCATCCAACCATCCAACCATCCATCCCATCCATCCATCCAAAGAACCATCCAACCATCCATCCAACCAACCATCCATCCTTCCATACCATCTGACCATCCACCATCCAACCTTCCCATCCAATCATCTAAACATACATCCATCCATCCCATCTATCCACCCATCCCATCAATCCACCCATCCATCCCTCCAACCATCCCATCCAACCATCCACCTATCCATCCCAACCATCCATTAAACCATCCATCCATTCAATCATCACATCCATCCATCCAATCATCGGTGATAATGATAATGTTTCCGTATTCCCAGCCAACGAAACTTGTAGCAATACTGATTCTTAGAACACTGGTTACATCTATATGTCATCCATCTATGCGTTCCCTGTACCCGTTGTGCAATCTGATATGATTCATCTACGGTGATTAATTGTACTTCTATCATCTGTCGTCATATATCCATCCTTAGCCTGTGACAATACCTTACAACTCATTGTACCTCTATATCACTTGTATCACATCTCATTTTTAGGTCATAAAAATTCTATGAATACTCGATAGTCAAATTCTTCTATCAAAGGCTAAGAAGTTCTTGAAATTTCTTTCCCTTATAATTTAATGGTAAAACCTCGTTACCAACTTTGCTTTCATCTCTTCCCAAGTATGGGTTGAAGGCCACAAAGTTGTTAATATCTCACAATTGTATGCCACCAATTAAGTGTTGACCCCCCTTAAATTTCAGCACCACAAGATGCAACTTGACAGGCTCAAATAGTTGGAACCACACAAGTGATTTTCCAATTCTCTCAATCAATCATGAAAGGCTTTGGGGTCCCAATTGTCCATGAAAATAATCAATCTCTCTCTTTAAATGCTTGCTCAGGTCTTCTATGCTATGGGGTTTTATTGCCTCAATATATATTGGATAGTTATTATGAGGGGCTGCTGGTGCTCGTGGACCTTGACTTGGATATCGGAGTTGCTGATATGCCAGGTAGATCTTGTGCTCCAAATCATCTCTGCCTAGTGTTGAAAACACAGATTTCTTAGGAGGATGACTCCATGACTCCATATACTCTTCAAGGTTAGCATGTGGCTCAGTAAAACTTTTTCCTGCCTTCCTCCTTAGGGCGGTCATGTGGCTATTCACCTTGCCTATTTCATTATCAAATAGGCCCTCCATCCTCTCCATTCTTTCCGAAAGTTGCTAAAACATCTTGGACACACAATTTTGGTTGTTGCTTGCCATCTTAGGACTACAGGAAGTCCAACTTCTTTTGTGCATAAACATTTGGTATCTAGGTAGTAATAGATTGGCGAATTTAGATTTGGAACTTGGGATAGAATTTAGGCAAAAGGGGAAATTTGGGATTTTATTATTGTTGTTGTTGTTGTTGTGGTCACCATCATCTTCGTCGTCATCGTCATTATTATTAACCACTGTTATGGCCATTTAAAAAGAAGAAGAAGAAGAAGAAAAACTGTAACAGCCCAGTAACTGATTAACAGCCGCCTGTTTTTGAATACCTTTTGGGATGAGGTTTACGAGGGGTATGTTAAAGGATTTGATGGGATGGGCTCAAAATGGATTTGGAGAAAAAAATGGATTTGGAGAAAAAGCAGTATCTTGATGGGAAAATAAGTTAAAGGGACTAAAGAAAGAATTGAAGAAGAGAGAGGAAGTTATGGTTTTTGGAGGGTTTGGAGAAATAGCAGTGTATTGATGGGAAAATAAGGGAAAGGAACCGAAAAGAAAGAATTGAAGAAGAGGGAGGACGTTATGGTTTTTGGAGGGAAAGGGAGTGATTGGGGAAGGAAAAGGTGAAGAGAGAAAATAGAGCAAGAAAGAAAAGCCTCGAGTTCCCAAGGAAGGACCTTGCTCTGACAAAAATTCTAGGATCAATGATATTGAAACTAATTGCACAAGGTAGGTTATGCATAAAGATTATAAATAGCAAGATAAATATGTGGAGTCACTCCATGCAAAGCTGACGTTTTTGCACCAACAGTTTCTAGGGCATCACAGCTTTAGAAGAAAAAACTCATCGTGGGAAATTCAAAGAAAGTAATTTCTTATTTCACAAAATCTTAGTTTTTTTTTCTTCTGCATGTCTCACTAGCCTATTTATAGACTGAAGTACATTGGTTTCTAAGTGAAACTTAAACTATCCCTAATTGGTGCAGACATACTCCTAATTATATCCAAGTAATAATAACAAATTGTTTCCTAAAAAAAAAAAACTCATTCTAAAACTCCAAATTGCATTAGAACTCAAGATAAACCATGCTGGGATTAACAATGTACTGCAGCACACGGTAAGAAATCTCTGGCTATGGGATTGCCTCAAGGCTTCCGGAAGCCGATATCAAAACCTTGAAACTAACCAAGGAGCTAGCAGAAAGGTTATCATGGAAGGAATTGACACAGGAGTAAGTGGCAACGGACAGAAGATCACGTGGGGTATCAAGTGAGCAACGATACCAACATGTGGAAATCTGGTGGGGATGGCAGAGTATGAGTTAGCTACAATGTAGTGTACATTGATAGTGGACATTATTTGGGACTGAGCATGGGCAGCTTTATAGTCAAATAATTAGGCATGAGTGTGTCTTTTTGCTACCTATTAAGAGGCGCAAGGGGATTGGGCAATCTTGCATTACAAAGAAGCCTTTTCTGCAATCCAGAATGTTTCATCTTTGAATTGGTTAGAGCTGGCTATATGTTCAGGAGTTCATGCAGGTTCCATATGATGGACTTCCTTTGAGCAACTTTCTCCTATATTTCTGAGAAGCTTGGAGTTGATGCCTTGAAAATGGTTGCAAATTGACACTGTATCTGTCCAATCTTGCCAGTTCATATGCTAGACAATCGATTTCTCTCTTGATGAGAAGCTGCAGGACATGTTCAACCAGTTTAGCATGGTGGGTATCCTAAGGATTTGGGTTTTTTCTCAAGTTCAAATGTTGAGAACAGGAAAATATCTATGGTTCTTGGGCAGGCTATTCTCAAGCAGTATTCAGACAGTGACAGGAAACACCGTTCGTGATTATGCTTTCTCAGTTATACTTGGTGATTTCATGCAGTTGGTTGGAAGATTATTGGCTAGCCTCATTTTCCATGTCATGTGGTCTTTTGCAAATATTCTGAAATTGTGGTTACGTGGGCTGGCTCGTTGCTGGTCTACAAACAGTAGTGAGCACTTGCGGTTATGTTAGGGGATGGTGAAATTTAAGCGTCAGCGGGGATCTCTCTGTGCAACATGCTGCATTTCTGGACTGTTTCCCACATCTCATTTCTCATGGCTGATTTTCCATGAGTTACCCTTCACATGCCGCATCTTGTATATGATGATTGATGTCTCAGCTGGCAGAGTCTTATCCCTTGCTTTTGTTGGGTTGGCTTCCGGTTCAATCTCAGTTGGAGCAGATCCTTTTTGGACTGCAGCCCAAAGATTCTGGCAAGATTCTCTGTATACTGATGCAAGAGATGTCTTTTTGCTTGAAGATGCACCTCATTGGTTAAGTAGCTCTGGATAGCTGCTATAGGATCATGGACTTTGTCAAGGGTCGCCGCTCAAGCCGGAGATCGGTTTTCTGGCTATGTCTCTGGTTTTTTCCATAGCTTGTAGGCCTTTTTGGCTTTGGCTTGCAGTGTTTAGGTTTTTGTTTGTAGTGGGCCTTTTGGCTTTGTTTTTGCTTGTTCTTATCTCATGATGAGCTGCCTTTTTGCTACCATGGCGCTCCTTATATTTTCTCTCTTTTCATCAATAAAATCTATTTTACCTAGCAAAAGGAAAAAAGGGACGTTTCGATACCTTCTTTTAATAAGAAAATGGCCTCAAGACTGTTTTGTTATATGAGGAGCTTGTGAAATTCTGATTGTTCTGTTCTTCTCGTCCATTAATCTGTTCATGAACGGCCACTGTTTAAGCTACTACTATGCCTTGAGAGCCTCTTCAATGAAGGAAAAGCGTCGTCCATTGACTCTACAAGCCAGAAGAGAGAGAGAGAGAGAGAGAGAGAGAGAGAGAGAGAGAGAGAGAGATCATGTACTGAGTTATGATGTTATCAAACAGATCTAGGATATGTTTGCCCAATTGGATTGTACTTGCTTCACCAAATAGGAGGAAAAGAGAGAAAAGGACAGGTTAGAAAAGTCAAGGAGCCGGAGAAGACGACGGTGGTTAACATGTATTTTTGTAATTGTTAATTATGTATTTGAGTTTTTGACATATCCCACCTGCCCCTTTTGTCATACCCCAAATAACTCCTCTTTTAAGTCTTGCTAAATAATTTCTCTCATTTTCATCTACGGTCATAAAACACCCTAGAGTTAAAATCCAGACATAGGTGACCATTAAGGGAACCATTGACTGTTTAAATGAGGGAATTACCATGTTGCCCCTATGCAAACACGAAAGATTTATATAGTTTTGTGTGAGATCCCAACTCTTTTAATGTGGACCCCAACACAGTGAAATGATCTAGATTGTCCAATGGTGGGTCATCATGTGATTTAAATCATTGATCCCTTTGTGTTTGCGTAGGGGTAAAATGGAATTTTTTCCCTACAAATTAGGAGTAGAATATTCATTTCCTCAAATGTCAATTTAAACAGTCAATAGTCTCTTTAACGATCAACTTTGATGGAAGTTAACCCTAAGATGTTTCATGACTATGCTAAAAGAGAGGGTTTTTTTGATAGTACTGAAAAGGAAGGGGGTTATTAGGCGTGTAGCAAAAAGTGTGGGTGGTATATGTAAAAAACTATCTATTTGTATGATTGTATCTTTCTCCTTTACATGCAACATATTTATACTACTTCTCTTGGGCCCGTTTGGATTCATTGAAATATAAATTGTGGAAACATCATTTTCAGGAAATTGACATTTCTGTTGTTTTTGGAAATGCCATTTACATTTTCCCTATCATTTCCTAAAAAAAAATCTTCATTTTTGTTTCCTTGAATGTGGAATGTTAGTGTGATTCTTCCTAATTGTCCAGTTACAGCACAAGCAAGCGAATGGATAGATTTCTTTGTATCTTCTAAATTGGAATGTCCCAACCCTCATTGTTGGGCCCATTTTTAGTTGAATGTGGAATTTGCTATGGGCATGTCCCATTCATTTCCACATGAGTTTTTCCAGATGCTATATAGGCTGGGCCCACCTTTTGGTGATCTAGCCGATCCCATTCCTGGTCAGGCTCTAGATTGATTGCCCAAAAGAAAGCATTGGTTTGAATTTTGCTGTATGCATAAAAAAATTAAATATTATGGATGAATTTTTGTACAAGTGGACAACAAATTAAGAATTTATATGATTAAAGGGTAAGATTCCTATATTAGCTTTGCACCAAGAAATGGTTGTGAGTCCTCAATCTGTAAGCATGGCATAGTTGTTTGCATGCAATCAAGACCGTCCGTCCCAGTGGATAGAGCTGACCTGTGGATGGTGCATAATCAAACAATTGCACTGAGGAGATAATATTAACAGTCTGATTCTTCCTTCGAATTTGAACTACTCCCTATTTTACTTTTAACCATCCATTTGATTGCCACAAAAAATGGATGATCAGGATTGATTGATCAGTACGATTGTTGAGACATGCTCCATCCACAATAGGATGCACAATTTCATGGATGCTAAAGCAGCCATCATTGCACTCCTCCCTCATGAAGTCTTGACCAGAAAAGAATATTGCAATATTCTTAGCAATATTCTTACAGTGACCATCAAACTAGCATGCTGATGAACCAATGATATTTACTAAAGAAAACTCCAAAATAATCTCAACCCTTCATACGTTTTGCATTATAAAGAAACGACCTTTTTCTTTTTTATCATGACCTAAGGGGTCATTTGGATTGTGGTAAATGGGGGCAAGTGATAAATGATTTACTACTTGTGTTTGGATGCTCTAATTTGCTTTATTAGCAAAGCCTCCTTCCCATTTACTATCAAAAGGCAAGTAATAAATGATTTACTACTTGTGTTTGGATGCTCTAATTTGCTTTATTAGCAAAGCCTCCTTCTCATTTACTATCAAAAGGCAAGTAATAAATGATTTACTACTTGTGTTTGGATGCTCTAATTTGCTTTATTAGCAAAGCCTCCTTCTCATTTACCATCAAAAGGCTGAGATTTCATTTACTAGTAAATGAGAGATGGCAACTAGATCTGTTTTTTATTTTTTATTTTAATGAAAGCCTATAAAGCATACTTCATTTACCATTTACAAGCTCTCCAAACATAGTAAATTTACAACTTAAAGCTAAAAATACAGGCTGTAAATCATTTAAAACGTAAACCATTTACCACCATCCAAATGACCCCTAAGACATAATTGAAGGTATTAACTTTGATAGAGTTAAATGGTCGAATAGGATTCCTCCAATTAATTGGTATAGGGTTTTAGATGGTGGTGATGACAACGGTGATGCTTCTACCATAAAAGCGACCAGCAAGGATGCTCCAAAAGCCACTAAAAATGCCCCCAATGTGATGAGATCAAACCATGCATGTTGGTGGAGAAATCAAAAGCAAATAAACACCCACAGTGGAGGGATCTAGGCACATCCATATAGAAGATTGTGTTAAAGAAGATGTGCCACCAAACCGCTCTCTCTCTCTCTCTCTCTCTCTCTCTCTCTCTCTCTCTCCATATTTTAATTTTTTAGGAGAAGGAGAGCACAATAATGCTGTTGGACCTTATGGGGGCTATTTATAGAGCTTGATGAGATAAATACTCGTTGGCCTTTAATTACAAAAGATGCTATATCTATCCTATGCATTTAGTTTCCACACTCGTGAGCTCACATCCTGTCTGACCCTCAACTTCATCATCACCATTCCATCAGGTGAGCCGATGCCTTAAAGTGAGCTCTTCCTTATAGAACCTGGCTATCTACCACTGGATTGTGATTGGTAATGACCTAAGATAAGAAACTAAATAAAAGGACCTTTTTTTTAACTATTTTGAAAAAGCATCTTTTGGATACAAAAAGATACCATGCTGCCATAGGCTGATTGCAAACGGTGTCCTTCCATGATAAAATAGGGGGCTATTTTGTGTCCCAATTGGGAGAATATGGGCACACACAGTTTTCCTTAGGATAACCTAATGACATTTGCCATTACCTTTTTGTTGGGCCATGATGTGTATCAAAGTCATCCAAGGGAAGAACTTGAGGGCGTGTTTGGTAAGCAGAATTTCAATGTATTGAATTGCATTTGGTGGGAAATAAATTCCATCAAGTATTTGGAATTAATGGACAGAATTGAATTAATCCAGGTATTTGACATACCAATCCCCGTAGAAAACACAACATGTTTTCTGATGGATTTCGAAATCCACTACATGTGAGCCCCACATTGATGTCCGTGTTTTATCCATGTCGTCCATCCATATATGCCCTTTACACGTCCGATACTCGACCCACATATGAATATATGTGATGAACATAACATATGAAATCTGGTCAATTGATTACAATTTCAGCATCCACCATGGTTTCACGTAACACAATGCTTTTTTTTTCACATAGGAAGAATTCTATCTCAAACATGAGATTTAATGGTCAAAATACCATAGTATTTCAGACAGGTACTGCAGGGAGTAATCATTGTGAAGCAGACATCCAGTGCCATGACGACCTTACTTGATGTATTGCTCAAGCATACATCAGTTGCCAAGGAACTGGAAGACAATGCCTTTCAGTGTCATTGATCAACTCAATGCATTTAGCTTGCTACAATATTCTACACATCCAATTTCGGCATCCTATTGATATAAAATGAATGTCGCTTATAGTATGCTTGTTTTGTCGAATTCCATCACCACTTATCCCTAGTGTTACATGTTTTTCACCTCTCAATTGGTTCTAAACCCTCTGCATTCACAACCCCATATTTTCATCAATTATTCTAGGCATATAAAAGTATCAATGAAAACCGCTTTGACAGACCACGAGTCCAGTACAGATCATTTCATGTAATGTAATTTCTGCAGCTACATGTCTCATGCACCCTATTTGTGTCAGTTTGGGCCTCAACCCTAGCCATCGGAAAGCTTGCCAAAAAGCAAGCCCCAACCATTGGAAAGCTCATCAAGAAGTAGGTTTAATGATGGAAATAGGGTGCCCGGTGGTAACATAAAACCATTGACTGCATAACAACAGGATGTCTACAACTACGCATGGGTAGAATCGATACAAAAGAGCCTGATTTAATGACGAAATGAGCTTATATCATTGACATAGAAGCAATGAGACACAACAAAACCTCGACTACAGGAGAAGAGGGCAAAACTGAATAGATGCACACCATGATCTCTGAACTATAATATGCACACCACCAACGAAACAAACTGTTCAATCACTACCATACCGACAAGACTCAACCTGTAGATCATAAGATTTTTAGAAGCAGTAACGTCTATAGATTGTTGTGGCCTTCAGAGCTGTAACTGAATGGCAATTGATGGTAGTAAAGTCTAAGACGTCCTGTCGAAGGAAAAATGTCCTGAAGTCTCTGAAGCCAACCCAAACTGTGAAAAGCCACAGTGACAAAATGCATGAATCTGAGTATCACATCATGATCCAATTCATCAGACTCAGTTTCATGGGCAACAACTAACGAAATACGTCACTTCGAGCATGTCTTAAGTCATTCTCTAGTCCCACACCTCAAAACCTCCAAAACATCCTCCTACAACCAATAAAAAAGCCGCCTCCTCTCATTCCAACACACCTCAACCTCAATTGTTTTCTAAACAAAGGGAAAGATCTTTCTCCAATCCCTGATAAAGGACTAGAGGTTCAAAGATAAAAAAAATGGGAGCAAGGAGGATCAAAGAAGAAAGAATGGGAGCCCCAAGGTGAGGTCTTGGCATAATTTCAGTTTTTCAATAACATGCATAGTTGAGATTTGCCCAATCCACACCTTCATAAAGGATTTGAAGCAAATATTTTTTTCTTCTTTTTTTATTTGAAAAGGAACCTTGGATCACTCACACACACTACAGTCTCCACCAGCTCATTTAACGAGCACTAAAGCCTTCGAAAATCATCAAAATGAGAGACTTTTGCAAAGTGAAAAAAGCTTATTTCCTTGCAATAAATGCTTCACCATTACAATAAATGTTCCCTAGATCTGTGGACTTGTAGTTTGCTTTCCAAACAATGGGCTTTTGAATTTGCCATACAAGTCCAATGCAAATCCATGAATTTGACGAGTTCATGGATTGGACCAAATTCATTCTCATTTCCTTTATCCCAAACAGGGCGTTACTTCCATCAACTATAAATCCTAGGTTGTTTGGCTCAAGTCTCTTACCATGCAAAGACTTGACTTCACTGGTTAGGTATCCCTTTATGTAGGTAAAGGCTTTAAACTATGTTAAAAGGTTTCCAAAAAAGGTTATTTCCTAATAATAAATGCTTCACCATTGCAATAAATGCTCCATAGATCCGTGGATTTGTAGTTTGCTTGCCAAAAACTCTGTAAAGAGGTTTCCAGAGGAAAAAAGATGAAAAATTTACCACCAAATACCAATTTTGCAATTTACATGTGCTCTCTCTAAAATAGGTATTTTGAAATACCTATAACTTCGAAATCCCTATTTAAAGGAACACACATCCATTTTTTTTTTTTTTTTATATCTCCCTCTTTACAACTACTCTCTTTGTATCTGCACCAAATACATGAATCCCACTTTTATTTGCCACATGGTAAGTGCCTTGGAACTATTTTTTGGTTCAAGGATTCATCACAATGTATACAACCTAATGAATGTCTTAGATCCTGAGTAAATGCAAATGCATACAAACATGGTAAAGCGATTTCCCACCTAGAGGCTAGAGCTCTGTCTGCTGTGAATACCCACATTCTATTTCTTAACAGGTTTTTATCAGCAACTCAATATAAGAAACTGTTTTCTTGTAAAGACTAGTTCTGTACATGAGTCGAGTCAAGTAGAGCTTTGCCCTGCTCGTTGCTCGGCTCGAACCCTCAGCCCCTGCTCAGTACTCGACTCGACTTGGCCGAGTCGAATGTGGACCTGCTCGATCAACAGACCGAGTGAGTTCGAGTTCGAGTTCGAGCTGAGTCCGAGTCTTTTGAGATGAGTTCGAGTTTGAGTTTTTGAGCTCAAAAATCCGTGTAAAAAAATGGAAGGGGGAAGGGGATTACCGACCTCAAGCTGATAGGTAGGCTAGGCAGCTCAGGGGGTGGCCGGTGTCGAACAGATAGGCGAGCCGCAGGGCAGCTCAAGGTGGCCGGCGTCGAGCGGACAAGCAGGTTGCAGGGCAGCTCAAGGGGTGGCCGGCATCGAGCGGACAAGCAGGTTGCAAGGCAGCTCAAGGGGTGGCCGGCATCGAGCTGAAACTTGACTCTTGAGAGAGAGGGAGGGAGTGCCGGAGTGGGCTGTGGGATTGGTCCGGTGGGGCTGGGTGGGCAAGCACAAAGAGAGAGGGAGAGGGTTAGGGCGCTCAGGCAGTTGGGCAGGTTATTTTGAAATGAAAATATTAGGTTTTTTTTTTCTTTTGTTTTTGAGGGGGGGGTATTTAAACTCCGAGTCACTATCTGATTCGAGATGAGTCAAGTCAAGCCGGTTTCGAGCCACTTGAATTGATTCAAGCACCCAAAATTTGACTCGACTCGGCCCAAACTCACTTCCGATTCAAGCCGAGTCGAGCAAGTTTTTCGAGCTTACTCGATTCGTGTACAGCACTAGTAAAGACTTTCCCAGCACTCAAACAGATTGAAACTCTTTATCTGTATAAAGTGCTCAAGTAAGTGAGATTTTACCAAACATTCAAACAACCAACAGGTTTTGTCAACCTTTACTGCATAAAGAAGAACACTAGCTTTGATAAATGCTCATTGATCCAGGCCATTCATCAGAATCGCCCCCCACGCACATGGATAACCAACCCATTGCTCAAGATCAATATTGACTGGAACGACACCAAGAAACGTATAGTGCCCATCAACTGCAGCAATCAAAAGATCACATTTTAACTATCTAACTAGTGTTGGTTTTGGGCAATGACTTATCCAAGACAGTTCTAATAAACAGGCGGGAGGGAGGTGGAATTCATTTCCTCCTTTTCACAAAAATGAAATTCACATCAGCTTCATCCTTGTTGAGGTTGCAAAACAAGTCCAGGATGATTTGTCATGACGACGAGTCACTTCCGACGGCAGAAATAGTACGAGGTGAAGACAATAACAATCCTGAGCAATGAGGATCAGCGATTGCTAAGAAAGTTCATGCACATGTACAGGACAAAGAGTAACAATCCTGATTAATGAGGATCAGTGATTGCTAAGATACTTCATGCACATGTGAATGTTAATAGAACTTTATAAATCATGGGGTTATTACATGCGCTACGCAGGTAATAGTCATAGAGATAGTTTAGTAGTAGTGTTGAGGATCACCAGGATTCCAAAATACAAAGAAATCTCACAAGAAAGAAATCTCACAAGCGCTTCTTATAGTCGAGTTATAGCACGAAACTCTAGGAAATGCACAATATCATCAGTTTTATGGTTTGTGATGGGGTACATGGTTTAGTGATCGAGATAATTAGTCCGTTGGGTTCTGCCACAGATGGACCATGCCCAAAAATCCTCCTCTATAAAACAATTCTATTCTTTCAATTTGTGACCTGTAGATAGATGCAGATAGACAATTATGGTAGCTATACAACAATCCACATTCAACTAAAAGCACAAGATGGGTGGCCAGGATCTTCCACTCTGGGAGATTTCTAGGGCATGGTCCATACAAAATGGATGCAACCAGAAAATATCTCGATCAGTAAACCATGATCTTGGCTAAACAGACTGAAAAAGCAAACTATACCGTGCATATACTCCATATGAGATGGGAAAGACGAAGAAATCAAAGGCCGAGAAACATCCAATTCCTCCGACAAAAAGGAAAAGAATTCACAGACAAATTTAGTAAGCTTGCAATACATTCCAAGAGCAAATGCCCCCTCACACAGATTTCATATATTACATGCATAATTTTCTATCCTTGAAAAAAATGCACGATTTTCTGAAAGAAATGCCCAAAAGGCCTAAATAGGGAAGGCTATAGAAACCCTAACCTATACGAGTAATTGAACAAAATGTCAAACTCTACTTTACAAACCATGCCTGCCAACTCGCCTTCAAATTAAGACCCAATGAAAGGGTGATGATTCGTTGCACTCCATGAAAGATCACTACCAGCAAAAGTGCAGACCCGCATCTGCCAACTTATAAAATATCAGGCCTCTGCGGAACCATTTGGAATATCTGACACCAACCCACCAAAAGTTCTCTTTCAACAAGGGACACCACACACCGATCTGCATCATCTCTGGTGCCTTTGATTAGTCTGCTCATGTGCAATGAGAGTTTGCACATAGGAGAAAACCTTCAGTCGAGCTCAATAAATAATGATTTTTAGTCAGCAAAGAAACAGTTGCAACTCCCTCATGATTCATACAGCCCAGAATGGCTTAGCAACTGTTGCTAGCCCCAAATTGCTTCTTGGGTATTCTTCACTGGTCAGCTCAGCATCATCGTCCTCCTCTCCATACTCTACTAGCTTGACCAGAGTATCTGAAATAAAGAGATGTACTAAAGTTATAAAAGTTTTTTTAAATTTTTTTTGAAGGAAGAAAATAGAACAATGCTTATGCATCTCTTTAAGTTCTATGCAGCTCCCCAATACAAGTAGCACTGCTCCATTGGTTCGGCTTTGCCGATCAGTTTGGATTTATTTGAGCTGCAATTTCCATTCAAGCGGCTTGTAACAACGAATTGCTGCCTTGCAACCTGCATCAGCAGCATGGGAGGTAGTCTGTTTGACTGAAGGATTGTGCGTTTCGCCCTACTACAAACTCACTGTTTTTGTTGAGCCCCTTTTTTCTATTTCTGAAATACACCTGAATCAAAATTGAATGTGAGCGTGCAGTGACTGGATTGTTGATCCAGTTGGCCCCTTATTGGGTAACTACAGAAATCCAAGCTGTCCAATAACTGACCATACAGTTGTGAGTTCGGCTGGTTGAATAGGGAACAATGCTTAGTTTTCAGCTAACCAGTCCTCTTGCAGGCCACTGGTCAAATGGCAGTGGCTGCCACAGTTCAATCCCACCTTGTTACTGGAATATGGCCCATTGATTTGGTGGCCCACTAGATTAACATCCCCGATAACATTTCTGCCTTGTCTAGCATGAGAAGAGCTGCATAGAACTTCAATGATGCAAATTGCAAGCTACATATTAGCATTTCTCAAGCAGATATTCTAAGCTATAAATCCAGAATACTACCTGAGAGTGTGTCAGTCATCAGTTTCTTTGGGATGTTCTTGCTATCTGCCTCTTGAATAGGTGAGGGTGATGGTGAAGATGGGAACTTAGGTGGTGGTGGGGGCATGGCCCTTGGAGGAGGTGGTGGCATCCCATTGGATGTCGACTGGATCAACTTCTTTGGAGGTGGCATAGTCGAAACATTCCTCAAGCTGAAATCCTCGTAAGGGACACCTGGCTTAAGAAATTCTGATCCTTGTCGTGAGTTCTGGAAAACCAAATCCAACTTTTCACATCCACTCTATAGCATTTTATATAAATTCAAATATATATATATATATATATATATATATATATATATATATATATATATATATATATATATATATATATATATATATATATATATATAATAACATCCCATCCCACGATCAGATAGTAGCTACACACACATACAAAAATGAAGATCTAAAGGTAGCTGGTGCTTGAGAAACTTGGATCCTCAGGATCAGAAAGTAGGTGTTTTCAACAGATGGGAGGATGAAGCAAAGATGGGAAGGATGGGAAGGAGAACAAATCAGAAGTGACTGGGGCAAATGAGTTGTCAGCTGATTGCAAAGGAGAGAAAACAAGTCTGTGACAGTTGACTGTTAGCTACCGAAAGCTGAGAAAGATTTCAGGGATGGTAACAAGTGCATTGCCAAGACGACTCACAAGAGGACTGAATCCTAGTCTCCCCACACATACTCATGTGTGTTCAATATCTGAGCAGTTCAGCAGGTGGGATTGACCATGTATGTGGCATAGCATGGATATCAGGTTGGTCAGGTCACCAGATAGGTCCTATTGTTTTTTTTTTTTTTTTTTTTTATATATATATATAAAGGATCCCTGAGAATAAGTCCGCATTCAAGCACACATTTAGCTGACCAGATACGACCGACCAGCCTGATTTTTAGGCCATTGTACATGAATGCCTGCTGATGAGTGGACCATAATCGCACATGTGGGAAATATGATTCCAAATATACTCTAGTGAGTAGCCATCACATTCTCTTGGTAGAGAAATATATAGTGAAGAAGCAGGCAAGATATTTCATGCGGAATATATTTTATGTTGAAACACGACATTGAAGGCAACCAAATCTGAGATGGGCCTGTGATCAAAGCTGACAATCAGCATGCACTCCCATGTTATAGCAACTCCAGATCTGAAAATCCTGTGAAAAATGCAAACCAAGGATCCAACGGACAGGTCCAGTACCAGCCTGTCAGCTTCATAGAAGGTCAGAGAAAATACCTGGAATAATAGGTAGCAAAAATCAGCATTAACAATAATCAACATTTGATAAAAAGAAAAACATATAGAGCTGACAGGTTCGCTAATCCCAAATGCACCACTACACATGCACCAATGCACTAGTGCAAATGCAAATGTAATCCACACATGTGACTACCCACATAGCTCATCAATGACCTAGCACAAAAAATCAGGCGCCTCAACGCATCATGTAAGTCCATACATGTACATTGAATACGGACCTTTGTCCTTCTCTTTTACCGACAATTTTTTCCATACACGCAGAGCTTGCTGAAGAATGGACCACATCCTAATTTTTGGGCCACGTGATTTACATGGTGCGACCAGGCCGTCCTTATGAAAAGGATTGCACCTTGCAGCCTTGCACACATTGGCACTTGGGACTGCACCTAAATGTGCATTTAGGTGCATGTGGGACTAGCAAACCTCTGTAGCTGAAAGAATGAATCAACTCCTGTTTAATGACCAGAGGTCACAAAATAAATAAAGGTCCATTACTTTTGAGTCTGCCTAGACCTCCAATTCCAACTTAGAGTGAAGTGCAAAAGCCTCATACAAGTAATTTGATGGACTGCTAATTAGTGCAAAAAACCAAAAAACACTACCTATAAACCCTATAATAACTTACAAGTCCAACACCCATGTGACACATGGAAACAAAGGATGAATGAAGAAATAGGCATGCACACAGGAGAGAAGATAAATACAAAAACAAACACAAACCCTCATTCACTTCATATCAGATTGCAAAATCACCATAAATCCCAATTTCATCTTGAGAAAAATTTAAACTGAAAACAGAATTTCATGATAAAAAATTCAAAAGAGAGGAGATACATATGCATCCCCAAGCAAGTTGCACGTGGCCTTCTCCAGAAACCCTTGCACTTTCTTTTAGAAAAAGAGGATGGAAAATGAAAATAAGCTGATCAATAACCATGAGAGATTAACGAGAGAGAAGCTTTTTTATGACTTCTTTGTTTACAGGGTTCTGGAACCTAATTGTGCCTTGGCCCCTCTCCATAAAGCGACAAATGCTAGCACTAAAGACGGTTCATCTTTTTGTCAAATTGGCCGAGAAAATATTATTCTGGGGATAAGATAAACTAAGACAAAAGCAAGCCAGCAAGCCTCATTGGAGATGGGAGGCTTCCTTGTTCCTGGCATCTCCACCATACATGTGGGACATCAAAGGGCAGCTGGATGTTGGAATAGATATACTGCACCACCATAAGGATTGGCACATAGCCTTAAACTAAGGTGATTAAGCAGTCAATCCTATCCATCCAATTGATGGTTTTCAGGCCATAGAATGTCGACCATTGCTCATAATTTTTATCAGTTTTTCTTAACAGTCACCCGTGGACTATAGCAATGGCTAGGTAGTCCAGTCATTGTGATTTTTTTATTGATACACACCTCTCATTTTTTTCTTCTTTTTCTTTTTTCTCAATAGTTATTATAGACCTTTCTAGTCTCTGCTAACAGAAATCAATGGTTCCACTTGTCTTAAAAGTGTACCATGTGGACGGTCAAGATTTTGGAGATGTGAATTCCTCCATCTCTAAATAGGTTCTTGAGCCTCCTAGCATCTCTTTAAAGAAAAAGTGCAGATATACAATGTAGCTTTAACTTGTCCAGCAAATTGAATGCATGGGGTCCATGATTTGGTGATCCAAATTGTTTGTATGGTGCACCCCATGGTGGATGGAAGATGACTTTGTCACGTCCCGAAAACAGAGCCCAGGCCCTTGACTCTGCTCTTGGGATGTGACTTGGGGAAAAAAAAAATTGTAACGGTGGTGCCCTTACCGTCGGGCCCATGCCCTAAACTGATCTGGTACGTGGATGAACAGGGTAGATGTAACGCATACATTTTAGTGGGCCCCACAGATGGGGGCCATGCTGTGAGGACAATTAGTAATAACCAAGGTATTCCATAATGGTAACAGTGGCCGACTAGCCATAACGGCCACTGCCATTATCGTTACAATACAGGCTGCAACAGCCATTACAAATTATTTTTTGAGGGAAAAAAAAAAAACTATCTCGGCCCCGTAATGGGCTGTTACAGGGCCATTACATGTCAATTTTTTCTGTAATGGCCGTTATGGCCGTTACAACCCCATAACGTGTAACGATGACCACCATTACCATCACATAATGGCCGTTACATAACTGCTCTAGAATACCTTGGTTATAACTGCATACTTACATCAGATAGCTAGGAATTTCTCACTGCAAGATACTGGAGCCATGACACTGATAGGGGCCAACAATCCCCATGGCTCAGGCTACTTTCTTTATTAAATCCCAATGGCTTAGGCTACTTTGTTTGTTTGTTTTTCTTTTTCCTTTCTTTTTCTTTTTTTGTCAGCTTGTTTTTTATGAATGATTAGGTTACTGAAAGTTGGGTCTCATCTGTACCACTGTTTGGGCTGAACAGAAAAAGGTTGTTTCTCTTGGTAGAAGATCACAAGGGATGAATGTATAGGCATTTCATAAAATACATTTACACTAAACAGGACAAACGATTCCTTGTGTGTGTATCTGTGTAAATGGCCAAATGAAATTATCCCTAATAGCAACACCAATTGCCAAATCTCACCCAGGAAAAGCCACGAATGACCCTGTGATATTAACTAGAACCGGAAAATGCATACCATACCTGGTAAAGGCTGGCGGGTTCTTTTGAAGCAACTGGTAACTCCTGAAACTTCCGCTTCTGTGGAGGCCGTTTATCTGTCTCTGTGGTGGAGCTTGAATTCATCTTTGGCAGTGCGCTGACAGCTGAAGTTGTGGGAGCAATCACAGAAATCAGTGGAGAAGGCGCCTGTCTCAGTGCTAGAGCAACTTGCTGCAATGGCGTGGCTTGTGGATAGATCCCACCATATCCACTATAGCTTGTTCCCCCAGGCACCGCAGACTGAGGATAGGAAATTCTATTTGCCTGTGGCTGTCCATAATTGAACACAACCCCAGATTGTGGCACTGTCCCTTGAGGACAGGCACTGGAGACAACAGATGGCATAGTTGAGGAAATTGGTGCTACGGTTGTTGTGACAAATGGAACTACAGATGTGGAAGCAATGGCTGAGCATGCTGTACTTGCAAGTGGACCTGCATTTACATTTTGTACCAATGCAGAGCTTTGAATCCCGCCTAACTGCTGAGGAGGAGGCACAGCGTTATAAACCTTACATGAGGATACCCTGTTCCAAAGAAGAGGTCATCATAATTATGTGCTAAAATTTGATTACAAAATGTAAGGTAAAAAAACTATATCAGATATGAAAACCACAGCTAACTTCATTGCAATCTGGGATTCTGGATATGGTAAGGCTATAAAATGATAAATAGAGAAGGGAAATTTGCTCACATGAATTATTCATGAAATATCAAACAGCATCTGGTGTAACGTTGCAAATGATGCCTACAAAAGGACATGGATACAAGGAGGGAATACACCTATTTACCATAAATCTAAGACATGAATGTGGATACACCTATTTACCATAAATCTAAGACATGAACGTGGATACAAGCATACCACGGTTCAGAACATCCGTATCATATTGGCTGATGGGCCAATGCAGCCATATCATTTCCTTATAAGCCTGATATGATACGTGACATCGCTATGTATCAGCCTGTCCAACAAAAATAAATAATAAAAAAAAGGCTTGTATCGCTGATATAGGCCATACCAGCATCGATATAGGGCTGACAGGACCCAATGAAGCCACTACGGGCCAATACAACCATAAAGACCCAAATTTATTTTTTTCCTTTTCAATTTTTTCTCATTTTTCACCTTTTTTTTTTTTAATTTCTATCAAGGAGGACGATTAAAAGGTAATTTTGGACTAGATCTAGGCGCATTTTGGAGATCAAAACAAAAAAAATTAGTGGGATTTGATGAATCAAAGCGAAATGGACCATTATAAGAAAAATTAAGCTAAAAAGGGTAAACCATCATTTTTTCGTGTTTTCATCTTTATTTTGTTGTATTTTAATATAATGGGCCTTAGTCGAGAAAATCAAGCTTCATTTATGTTCTATTAGGGCCCATTTGATTGACCTTTAGCAGATCAAGTAGACAGACAACATTCTTAACAAAGAATTATATTTAAATCTCTTTTTCCCCATTTCCTGATACTTTTATAGTAATTTTTTTTGTTTTAATTTTTTTTGAGATATATGGTTTGATATGGGCTGATACAGTCATATCGGCTTTCACCCGGTATCGTACATCTTCCGATACCAAATTCGGAACCATGATCCCATCTGATGCATTAAACTTGCTTGTAATGTACAAAATAACAATCAAATAGAATAAGAATTCAAACTTGTACCGTACAAGTATCCATATATTGATGTTGACATGGTAAGAAACCAGTCCCCTAAACAAGTACAATTGCCCCCCACCGTCTGTCTGTTTCTGTGGGGTGTGGGTTATGTGTTAGGAGTTAGGACGAGTTGATTGAGTTGTCAGAGCAAGCCTTGAGCAGACTTGAATTCAATGCGTGACTTCTCCACATCCAAAACCAGACCGGCTACTAGACGACTCCCTCCCTCCCATTTTCTGGAATTGGACAAGTCGATTGGAGCAACTCTCCCTTCAGCAAACTTGGTGAGACTCATCCTGATATTGGACAAGTTGGATCAAGTTGGGAATGAGTTGGGGATATTTCTTGTAGTGGGATACAACTCGGAAACTAGTTCCAATCGAAACTGATACAGCTTGGCCGAAATGGAATCATATAGGATGATATTTTAAATGAAGAAAAAATGTCAATGATTTGGGTAGTAGATGAGATTTTTGAGGCCCATTCGAGCATGGGCGGAATTGGGACACGAGCAAAAGATCAAAGCTTTCAATGGTCTAGGCGGCACATGTTCAAGTGTGGCATTGAGTTGTGAGATCCAAGACGCTCATCCGGCAAGCCCTGCTGTGAACATGCACTGGCCCAAAAATAGGATGATCAGTTTATATCCATCCTTTTTTTTTTCTGTAACTTTCCACTTTTATCATACAGGTGTGACCCACCTGATAAGCATATCAGCATGACTTTTGGGCAAAGGAAAATTCAAGGTGCAGGCCCAGCAAATGAATGGACTGCATTTCACACTGCCTCAAAGAACATTCTCTCTTATGTTCGAACATCCCTAACAAGGCTGTTATTTCAAATTCACATGATACCCCCAATGAATGGGATGTGGTTCAGAGACCTGAATTCATGGCTGTCAAGCACTCAATAAAGTATCCATCTGACCTGGAAGACCACAAACTCATGAAATTGCTACAACCCAAAAAAAAAAAAAAGAGTTCACAGCTACTGACCTGGAAGCCCCACATTCTACACTGATTGTGTCCAAAAGATTTTCTGCCAGGAGCTTCGCATCTTCAAGACTCTTTGGATTATTACTTGATAAATATAAATGCAGAGGTTGCTGTATTTCTGGAAGCATGAGGACCAAGTAATTAACGGGCTAACAAAAAATCCAAATATTGCCTAAGCTAGAGTTGTGTGCCACATTCATATTTAACAAGATACTTGCCTTCACCATGTGGACTTTCAAGATTTCCTGAACCCCGCCCTCTCAGTATGACACTTGCTCCTGTTTCATTCATAATGTGATTTATATACTGGTCCTGCATGTACAAATCCCAACCACGAGCAGCACAAAAAGAATCTCTCCCAATCGTATGGAGATGTCAGAGAAAGCTTCAAAACATTAGAATCTCTTATCTTCAGCATATGTAATGAAAATTTTCAACTGACCAAACAGCATAACTTGAACCAGAAAAAAGGATCGAAAGAAAAACATTCGGTGTAGGAAAAAAAGGTGAAAATGAAACTATAGACGAGAAGAGAAAAAGAAAATTCAGGAAAAGGGGATGCATAGCATGTAAAGCATCTTCAAAATCAAAAGGTGAGATCAGCAGTCTGTTAAGTTTCAAGCGTAAACCAATTGAAATAAACCAGAAAAAAACTAAACTATTTTAACGAAGTACAACAAAATTCCTAGAATTGGAAGACAAAAAAAAAAAAAAAAACTTACATTTGGTCCTCGGATGCGAGCTGCAATATTTAATGATGGGTCAGTGTCGAAGCCCAGGAACAGACATGTGCTCAAGGACTGAGTAGCCTGTGTCCATTATCAAGCCAATAAAGCATTAATATTGTTCATCCACACTTGTCCTCGAAATGCCACAGCTTAAACAGCATACCAGGCACTAAAATTATACCTGCCCACTGATGTTCGTAACGGAAAGAAAAGGGGTAGAGGCTGGCTTTGAAATTTGTCCTTGCTTCAATATTTCCTCAACCATTGCTGCTGCACGGTCAACTGCTATGATTCGCTCGGCAGTGTCCTTCAACTGCAGAAGCACCCCCAAATCAACCCAACAGTTGTAATATAATTCAGTGAATGCCGACTTGAAGCATGGCAAAGAAGAAACTCCAGCAATAAACTGATATTATAGCCAGTGTTATCAAAATGATAAGATCCACGACATGAATCATATGATTCATATCATATCTTATAGGTGTACGATTCAAATTGTACATCCAAATCGCAAATCCTAAATAAGCGATTCGCGTATCGAATCATACGATAATCATAGACTGCGTAAATGAGCCCAAAATTGACTGAAAAATCTTTTTTCCCCTTTTTTCTTTGTACCCTTTTGCTTATAAAACATGAAAAATACACTTCCCTATTAGAAATATCATCATTTTTTCTTTAGAGAGAGAGAGAGAGGAAAGAGGAGATTTGAGGATTTTTTTATTCTTGAAAGATTTGAGGGATTTTTTATTTTTTATTTTTTTTTATGCTAGGGTGTCCCCACCCCTTTTTAAGGCGAGACTATTCCCTGTGGATGCACGCAATCACCCGCCCTCTTTTTGAGGTTTTTGATATACAAAAACTCAAAACAAAGGAATTAAGATATCTTTTTATTCACAATGGAATCGAATGCCATTTTTTCTACCACGATTCCACGCTCAAGAAAGGTACAAAAGAACAAAATTATTAAAGGACTCTCATATGTTTTTTAAGGTAAATTTTTTGAAAGACTACAAAAGAACACAAAGGAAAAATACAAGAATCCTTTACTATCATGATATTCATTCATATACACATTGTCTCAATTGATAATATCATGATATGTATTACTTTTCTGGTACATGTTGATGGGAAATCGATGATTAACGAGTTTTTACTCTTTTCTGATTTCATTATGTTTTTTTCATATGTTTCTAAGAAATAATAAAAAAAAAAATCTTACTATATATGATACAATTTGGAATTTGATACGATTCAACCCCTACTACGATTTGCGATATGATAACGATTTTGACAACATTGATTATAGCACAGATCATGTTTATTTGTAGTTCAGAAATGTAATTGAAAAAATCACTATTTTAATGTTGGAAAGATTGCATTTGTTTATTGTTTTGGGAGGGCGGTTGTTGGGCTCTCAAATGTTCTGAGAGGAGAGAGGAGCTAACTACGTGGCTGATGTGCTTCAGAAAGAGGGTATGACAAGAGGGTCACTCATATCAGCCTTTCTTACCTCTCACTTGATATTGTTCCCTTTCTTTCTTTTCTAATACATATGTCAGCTACCATTCAAAAGAAAAAGTCATGCTTTCTTCTCTATTTCAAACGATATATTTTGAATCACTTGAGCCTGATTGCAGATGGTAGCAAATTTTTTGGAAGAACAGTGAAATCAAATGCATCTGTGTCATGGTGAGAAATTGATGTGGACATCAAAGGAACTACTCGAGTGTACCAGAGGTGGAGGCGACCACTAACATCAACGCAACTCTCTCAGTGGATGGGAGACGGTTTCCAGATGGGGCCCACCGGGCCACTTTGAAGGTCCCACATGCATTAGACGTGCATCAAGAAGACCCCGCATTTGGATGATGCATGTGGATTGCTTAGGAGATTTTTTAGTCATATGTTTTTATTTTCATGTCGATCCGACTGTTGGATCTTGTTGATCGGGCCACAAGATTTTCCAAATTTGGGCCCCTTGGACCCTGATTTTGCTTTATTTATGTTTTTTTGTTCTTTTTAGGACTTATTTGACAATTTAGATTGATCATAGGTGTTTTGGTTTCATTATTTGGATTGTGGGGCATGAAACTTTAAGTAATGACGTTTTTGTAATTTTCAGTTTTTTTTTATGAAAGCAAAGAGAGGGAACGGCCACCTATAGTGATGTTTATGAGAAAAGGCTTGTTGCTTTTTTGTTGAGAAAACTCTTTTCTTCCTTACACCCCGTTTGACACCTTGGATTTGGTGGTAAATGGGGGTATTTTCAAATCCAAATGGCTGCTTTTTGCGTTTGGCAACCTTGGATTTGGAGGTAAGTGCAATCAAAGGCATTTCCAATCTAACTTTTTTATGAGTTTTGAAATCTCAGCAAAAGGCTGAGACTCCTCTGTAATCCAAAGGAATTGCCTTTTTTGGCAATTTTTTAAGGGTTGAAGAGTTGCACATCTCTAGGCAACTAATCCACTGGACACATAGCACGCTAATGATACTCTTAAAACAATCCAATTATCGGTTGCAACACTAAAATCACATCAATAGAATGATCTAAACCATCCAAACGTTGGACATCTAAACGGACAGTTAAAAAACATCGGTGAATTGCTTGTTTGTGATCCTTGCATTTGTGGCCCACCAAAGGCTTGGAATTTCCTCTTTTTTGGCCAAAGTATATATTTTAATGGGCTTATTTATTATTATTATTTTTTTTAAAGGTAACGAAATTTATTAGGAGGAAAAAAAGAAAAAACAACAACTATAGCTGGAACCGCTAAGATAGCGATCTGCCTACTAGGTGAAAAAGGCGACATTCAATCCTTCAACTTATCAAAAATAGCTGCCCATTCGATTAACAAAGACCTCGCCCTACGAGAAACATACTCCGCCCCTTTCCTATCACCTCTAAAGCATCTACCATTCCTCTCTTCCCACACAGCCCACCACACAGCCAAAATACTCATCCTCCATAAGGCCATTTTTTGTTTGCCCAACAACGTCCCATGCCAAGCCTTTAGCAGATCGCCCACTGAGGAGGGGAAGGACCAAGCCACTTGAAACCGAGATAAGATATCCTCCATTTTAATGGGCCTATTACAATCATTCTATTAAATATCGCATATATATGCTAATTTTGGCTATAAAAGCTGATTTAGTTAATCAAATTTAAGTCTTGTGAATGTACTGAAGAATTCCAATGCCCTCCAAATACAAGCTTCCTAACAGAAGATTTGGATTCCAGTGCATTTCAACCAAACACAAATGAGGATTCAGAATCACCTTGATTCCAATGTAATTGTGATTTGGATTCCAATGCATTCCAAATCCAAGCTTCCAAACAAGGCCTTAGGGTTTGGAGAAACCCTCCCTTCCAATTGAATTGTGGAAGGGGTGGGACTACAGCTTGGTGGTGGACTCCTCCAAGAGCTTCTTCTTCTTCTCTTCACTGTTCAAGGTACACTTCTTCATTTTTCCAAAACGCATTCGACCCCTAAACCTCCACATCCCATACCCATCCCCATCATTCTTATCAACACCCAACCCCAACCAAGCCAACACGTACGCACGTCCGGCCGGACGGATGGCCGTACGGCCAGCCCCCTTACCCTCTTTTCTTCATCTTTCCCCTTCTACATAAGCCCACAAATCATTTTCTCCTAGCCCTAGCCCTAAGCCTTTTTTCTAACCTTAGCCCTAACCGTAGATTTTCTAAATCTCTAAACCCAATTCCCCAAATTCTGATTTTTCGAACAAACCCCTCACCCCAAATCTGATTTTTATATTGTTATTGTTTCTTCACTTGAATGCAGACATACCTATGCTAGATTGGAAGTCCCAACTTCTAAGAGGGCCATCTTTACATTATTTTATATTTTCGTACATCATGTATGTGATTAGCCTAGGCCCATCTAGTTGTGAATCTGAATTATTTTCTTATAGTGTGCAATTGCTTGATTTTACATGTTAATTACTTAGATTAATGCATAGTTGATCTCATTTCATGATCTCACTTCATTCATCCTAGGTTAATTTCACTCATCCTACATCAGAAATACAAGGAATGGAGATGGCACTGGATGAAGATTATTATGTAGACTTAATGTGTTAATACATGTTAGATTTTATTTTTTTATTTTTTTTATTATTATTTATTTATTTTTTGGCTGCAACCGAGTGCTAGCTCCACCGACAGAGAATACTTGAATACTTAGCAAGCAATCTTGCAAAGTGAAATTACAGAAGTACAGACAAAAAGGCTCTTAGCCTAAGAAAAATGATTGAAAGAGACAATTAACATCATCTGCAGTGCATTTGCCTTGAGTGGAACTTTAGAGAGAGATTTGATGTTCTCTGCGCAACTCATTCACTTCAAACAACAGATCTACCAAATTCCAAGGAAAAATATTGGATGATGCCCACTTAATTGCGTGCATAGAACTACCTACCACGAAACATCTAAAGCTTGATTGAGAATCTTACAGCCTAAAGGAGACCAACAGCCTCCACATAGCTAGAACCGAAAAAAAAAAAAAAAAAAATAGCAAGAGTGTTCCCTCTACAGTTGCGATCAATCCCACCAAAACTAGCCAGACCTGGACTCCTCAGAGAATACCCATTGCGCTGGCTGGGAGAGGAGACCAAGAAGCGGAGGTAGATTGTCCAGCATGCTGCCTTGAAAGGAATTCCAGCTAGTTTGACTGATAATAGGGGCTGGGAATACTTGCAAATCTATCATCCCTTTTTTACCCGAGAAGGAGATGATTGAATTTTTTTTCCTGACAAGACCACTGCTCCAACCAGTGTTATCAGAATCGTACAATTCGTATCGTATCGTATCGTATGGCCATACTATTTGAATCGTACGATTCGACTAGCCGACGTTAATACCGGCAGCAGCCGGTGGAGAATCGATTAGTTTTCGATTTTTTTTTGTTTTTTTGCAAAAAATTTTGTTCTTTTTGTTTTAAAACCTATTTAGGACCCACCCAAGGAAAAAAAAAAAAAAACCCATCTTTTACTACTTTTGAGAGATTTTGGGGACTTTTGGAGCTTGTGGACCATAGAAAACCTAGAGAAAAGAAATCAAGATATCTCTTTCATCGCTCAACAGAATCGAACACCGCTTGTTGCATTCGATTTCTACGTTGAAATAGGTAAGAATACATGTAAAATATTCTATTATTCTTTTCTATTTCATTTCTTTCATATATTGGTGAAAATATGGGTTTTTTGGAAAAGAAAAATACAATATTTCTATTTTTTTCAGTTTTTTGCAATTCTTTTTTAGGGATTTTGTGTTTAAAAGTTATTTACGCCCCACATACATTATAACGTTGCTTATTTTCTTTCTTTGGAAAAATAGTGGTGAGATTTGGTGTTTATGTGGGGACTAAATAGTTGTTTTTAATAGTTTTTTCATTTATTTCAAATTTAAAATAGTTTTCACATTTTTAATCAATTTATAATCTTTGTTTGTGTGGGGCCTAAGTTCCTAACCTAAATAGTTTTTTTTTTTCTTAACGTAGGTTGGCTTGTCACTTGTGTGTTGCCGAATTGTCGTGTTGATTTGGTTTGAGCATTGGATATAGGGAAAAAGTCGAAGACGAAAAAGAATGATCCTACATGGGATTATTGTTCAAAGGTAGATGAAAATAATAATCTCAATTTAAAATGTAATTTTTGTGGAAAGTCTTATTGGGGAGGTGTGTTTCGAATGAAACATCTCCTTGCTTGAACCAAGAAGAACGTTGCATTGTGTTCTCAAGTGGGCAATGATGTTGCGGAAAAATTTAAGAAGTTGTTGGAAGGTAATGTGAATGTAAAGAAGCAACAAGAAGAACGAGAATACAATGTTAAAAGAGTTCCCATCATCGAAGATGTGGATGAAATGGGTGGAGTAAAAAGGGAAAGGACCATAGATGAATTTATTGGAAGAAATAGTGGGCTGAAAGAAAAGCAACAAGCCACTCTTAATAGGATTTGGAAGAAAGGAGATAGAGAGAGCGTATGTCTTTCCATTTCTAGATTTTTATATGCGAATGCTTTACCATTTAATCATGTGAAGAGCCCCTTCTTCGCACCTATGATGGAAGCAGTTGCTACGTTTGGGCCTGGGTTGAAGCTTCCATCATTTCATGAAGGAACAAATTTTTGAAGCTTGAAGTTGAATCCATAGAAAAGTCAATTGAAGTTTATAAGAATGAATGGGCCAAGACTGGATGCATGGTAATGTAGGATGGGTGGACCGATAGAGTGAAACGGTCTATTACAAATTTTTTGATAAATAGTCCAAGTGGTACAATTTTTTTAAGATTTGTAAATATGTCTGATATTTCAAAGAACGCGGACAATTTGTTTAGTTTACTTGAGTCGATTATAGATGAGGTGGGTGAAATAAATGTAGTTCAAGTTGTTACGGTAGCGCATCCGCTTATGTCAAAGCGGGTCAAATGTTAATGGAGAAGAGAAAGGCGTTTTTTTGGTCTCCATATGCGGCCCATTGTATAGATCTTATGCTTGCAGACATTGGAAAGTTGCAAGTTCATTCTGAAACAGTGGCGAAGGCAAGAGCTATAACGGTCTACATTTATAAGCATTATTCGGTCTTAAGCTTAATGAGGAAGCATACAAAGGGAGAGTTGACAAGATCGGTGGTAACACGATTTGCTACATGTTACTTGACATTGAAAAGCATCTATGAGAATAGGATTGGCCGAAGGTCGATGTTCACTTCAAAGGAATGGGAAGATAGCAGTTTCTCAAAGAACGCAAAGGGAAAGTATGTTAAAAATGTAGTGTTGTCCAATGTAGATTTTTGGCCATTGATCAAGTTGTGCTTGAAGACCACTCTCCCATTGGTTAAGGTTTTACGGCTAGTTGATTCATATGAGAGGCCGGCCATGAGATATATTTATGAAGCGATGGATCGAGATAAAGAAGCAATCGCAAAGAACTTGGGAGATGTGAAGAAGCGGTATTCGGGTATATGGGAAATCATAGACAAGCGGTGGAATCTTCAACTACATAGACCCTTACATGTGGCGGCTTACTTTCTAAATCTGAGATTTCAGTACGATGAAAGTTTCCATCCGGATTTAGAAATAAAAACCAGCCTATATGACCGCATTGAAAGAATGATCCCAGATTCAAGGCAACGAGTAATCATTGATGAACAAATGGATAAGTTCAAGAAGGCATATGGTTTGTTTGGACAAGAGACTGCAAAATTAACAAGAACGACGAAGCAACTAGGTAATTTTTCAATTATTTGGCTTGTTTGACTTCTTCAAGTAGTTTTAGCCTAGGTTATTTAGTTTATTTATATAATTAATTAATTATATATGATTGATTCATAGGTTTGTGGTGAGAGAGTTATGGAGACGAAGGTCCAAAATTACAAAAGCTTGTTGTCTGTATTTTAAGTTTGACATGTAGTGCTATAGGTTGTGAGCGCAATTGGAGTACTTTTAAGCAGGTAAAATTTTTTAGAATTCATTACTAATCTTTAGAATTCACATGTAGATGTATTGCCATTGGTCCTTATGGAATTATGTGATACATACAAAAAAATTGGTACATGTAGATACATTAAAAAAAGAAAGAAATAGACTCGAGCAACAGAGATTGAACGCTCTGGTTTTCGTAAAATACAATCTCCAGCTTGAAGTCTGCCATGCAAAGAGAGAGAAAGACCAAGGGCTTGATCATATCTACTTATCAGATATGGAATGCGATGATGAGTGAATCACCGAGAAGGAGGATCCTGCCCTTCCTATAGATAAAACCTGGATGGACATGGGTGAATGCTTTGCTGAGGGATTGAAGTATGTCGAAGGTGTAGGCGGATCTACCCCACGACCAGATGGGCGACGTGATATGGTTGAATGTTGTAGACTATATACTTATTGTTTAGTCTTATCCTCTTTAACTAATAAGTAATAAGCATAATGCATAAATTATTTTGAAAGTCCCAGAAAACTTGCAATAAGAAGTAAAGCGAAGGGGAAAGCGAAAGTGGTCGAAGAGGAGGAGGAAGAGTTTATTTCAACATCAAATTCTGAAGATGAAGATGATATTGATGTTGATGGGGTCCGAGATGATGGTGATGAATTTGATGATGCCATGTTCGAGGCTGACAAAGAATAGATTTATTTGGAGTTTTGACGTTTTCTTTTCTTTTTTATTTATACAAACAATTGAATGCAAATGCAATACATGTAAATGGGGATGGGGAAATGTTATTTTTTGAATGGGATAGGCAAAGGGTTATTTTTTGAATGATTTCAACACAATGATACATTTATACATAGATACATCATACATTATTATTTATACATACAGTTTATCACTAGATTAATGTCATGGTTAAATTGTGTTTTTAGCATATTCATGAAAAAATGGATGATTGATATGGTTTTTAATTTTTTTTATATGTGTATAATTTTTTTGCATTTTTTTTATGAAAATCTGAAAAAATCTTACGATTTACAATACATTACGATTCAAACAAGAAAACAATTTACAATACGATTTACGATTTGATAACATTGGCTCCAACAATCTTTACCTTCAAAATACCCTGGCATTGTGTTCTAACTAGATTTGACCAGATGAATGCTTGAACCACATTCCTCCACAAGGTTCAACCAATTTCACTCCACACCATGGCAGACCATCCATATTGAAGATCTTTACTGAATCAGGAAAAACCCAAGATATCCCAAATCAGGACAAGGTCACGTGCCAAATTCTAGAAGCATATGGATAGTAGATGAACAAATGATTGACTGATTTGAAAAGCATTCCCCTTACACCTATTGCACCAGTTAGGAAGATGCATGCCTCAGCTTTGCAAGCAATCAATGGTAAAGATCTTATCCAGGCAAGCAGTCCAAAGACTCCAAACAAAAGCATCGACTTTCATCAGATTCCCAGTTGACAATATTTTATAGAAAGGACCATCCAACAAACCATCCCCATCAAGCAAATAACATGATAGGGCTAACTGAGAACCTATAAATAGTGTCGAAGTAGCATGTACACATATCCTCACCAGTTTGTGGCACGTAAACACCTTCCAAATGCGTGAATAATATGATAGGGCTAACTGAGAACCTATCAATAGTTTTGAAGAAGCATATAGGTATATCATCACCAGATTGTGGCACGTAAACACCTTCCAAATGCACGAGCAAGCAGGTAAGCTCTTCAGTTTCATCATTCCTCGTGTTCTGGTCAAAGTTAAGAAGCCAAACAGTCTGCCTACCGCTCCTCTGAAAACAAGAACTGACTGGAGCCTCTTTTTTCTCTACCTGCTGATACAACCTTTCAAAGTTTTCACAAATAGTAACATCACCAGAAGCGGGTTTTTTCACTGTTGCCAACATGCAATATAATAAAGTTTGAACAAAATTCTGCAGCCCCTGATACTGCTCTCCACATAAAAAGATCCGCAGACCCATATTGCACTGATAGCACCTAAAAAAACAGTGATGCAGATCCATCTCTGGCTCACCACCACCATTTAGATAGCAACACGATATCCATAGCCCTGATATCTCTTAACCCCAGGACCCCTTTGGCAATGGGTCTACAAACATCCTTCAACGATACAAGATGGAAATTGGGAGCATTTTCTTTGTTATTCCACAAGAACTGTTTCGTAAGGGATTCAGTAGAGGCAGCAGCCTTGACAGGACATAGAAGGATGGATAAAAGTAAAATCGGCATTGAGGAAACAACAGATCCAAGGAGAGGCTATTCTACCTCCAAATGATGGCAATTTCCCCTTCCATGAAGCTACCCCAACACTCAGCAGCAGGACTTCGACCTGGAACAGACACCCCAAGATGCTTTAGGGAGAGATTTGAGACATTGCAACTGAATTCAGTAACAAGAAGACAGCATCTATCTGCCCCTACATTAGTTTCTGCTAGACTGCTTCTGGAAGGGCTTATTTTGACCCATGATACAATCTTGAAACTCAGCAAAATCTCTCTGAATAGGGCAAGATGAAGGCCCAAGAGGAAGTGGATGGAGGTAGTAACAGAAGACTTGATGACCTTTAACTGAAGGTCTGGCACTTGATAGAGTGGAGTGGCAGAACAGGATTCATGTAGCCAATCCCAATTAATTTGGATAAGGCTTAGGTGCCGTTTGGTAAACTGAAAATTGAAGTCTGAAAATTAATTTAAGTACTGAAAACTTAAAGAACTAAATTTTAGTATTTATAAGTACTGAAAATTCCGTTTGGTAATTTGTCTGAAAAAGATCCTGATAACTGAGAATAAGTACTTTTTTCATAAGAACTTGTTTGGTAAACATATACTACAAATGTCTGAAAATTGACAATTTGTCATATTTGCCCTTATTATTTCAATTTTCTATCTTCCGTAGAGTATGAGACAAAACGAAGGTTAAGACATAATATTTATTTATTTATTATTTCATGGTCCATCCACAGTGAGCCCCATGTTGGCAGTATCATTGATCATGAGGCTAATTGGCCCACTTGTAGAAACACAATCTGAGATATGACTCAAATGGAGCATCGAATCACTCCCCTCATCAAGATATGACCCATACTTAAGTTGAGCATCATATTTGTTGACAATTAATTATGCTGGTAGTGCCAAATGGGTCCAAACCAAATCACAGAGGAAAAATGTTTAAAAATGAAGTGGCCTACCTTGCATTATGTATGAAATCCACCCCATCCCACCATCTTGCTAGGTTAATGTTGGGCATGATCTCAAAAATGAGGTTGATCCAAATCTCATGTGGGCCACACCACAAGGAAACCATGGTAATTGAACGCCAACCATTAAAATCTTTTAGAAGCCACTAAAGTTTTTGGATCAAACTGATGTTTGTGTTTTCCCTTCATCCAGATCTGTGTGACCTAATCAACAGGTTGGATGGAAAATAAACATTACAGTGGGCCCTAGGAAGTTTCTAATGGTAGGCATTCAATCACTATTGTTTTCCTGTGGCGTGGTCCACTCGAGAGTTGGATTTACATCATTTTTGGGACCATGGCCTAGAATGATCTGGAAAAACTAATGAACGGCTTGGATATACAGCACATACATCAAGGTGGGCCCATGGTCAGCACAAAATCCACCAATGACACATAAATGCCCTAGCGTAGAACCAACACCTAGGTCAATGTGTTAGATGTGGAAAAGTTATATGGGATCCACCATGATGTATGTGTTATATCCACAATATGCATTCATTTTTTTCAAATCATTTTAGGGTATAAGCCCAAAAATTAGGTACATCTAAGGTTCTAGTCAACCACACCACCAAAAAAACTACCAAGAAGTTTTTAATGGTAGGTGTTTAATCACCACTGTTTCCTATGGTACGGTCCACCTGAGATTTGGATCTTCTTCATTTTTTTATCATGCCCTAGAATGATATGGAAAAACTGATGGACGGCTTGGATATACAACACAAACATCAAGGTGGCCCCTTGGTTAGGAAAAACTCAATGAGGTGCTACAAGCTCACCTCATCTTTGCATGTTACTCGGACCACGTGCCCTTCAACACGGCACATTCTCAGTAACATATCATATCGACATGGCCAAGTTCTAGGCCCCACCATGATGTACTTGTTATATCCACACCGTCCATCCATTTTTTACGTCATTTTAGGGCATGTGCCAAAAAACGAGGCAGATCTAAAGCTTAAGCGGACCACACAACAGAAAACAGTGGAGATTAAACACCTACCATTGAAAACTTTCGGGGGCCACAAAAGTTTTGGATCAAGCTGATATTTGTGTTTTCCCTTCATCCCGGTCTGTTTGACCTTATGAACAGATTTGATAGCTAATAAACATCACGGTGGGCCCTAGAAAGATTTCAATGGTGGGCATCCTTATCCCACATGTTTCTATGGTGCGATCCACTTCAGCCTGTGGTCTTCCTCATTGTTTGGATCATGGCCTAAAATGATAGGGTAAAATGGATGGACAGCATGGATATAACACATACTTAATGATACGGCCAGAGAACTTTGCCACATCAACTACCGCGTTAGCTCTTGCACGAAAGTTTAGTAAAGGGTAAAGTTGTCATTTCTAAAAAAGTTTAACCCAAAATGACTTACCGCATTCAGTGTTGAGTTTTATGTCATGAAACGGAAACTTAAAAAAACACCTCATTTTTCAGTGAAAATCTAAATTAAGCACTTAAATTTTTAAATTTACCAAACGCACTGAATTAAGAAAAATCACTGAAAATAGCACATTTCTGTGATAAGTGGTAAAAATAAGTTTTACCAAACAGGCCCTTAGATGATGATTATGACTACTTTTGGAAGGGTTTATTATGTGGCTTCTAACATCAAAATATCTCTGAAGTTTGAGGCTTCCCAAATCGATCCTCACCAAAGGAGTGTATCATCGCCATATTGATGAATTCTTGGTGGATCCACTAGCGGATCTAACATGTATCTGCCAGTGGATTCAAGATTTTATCAGAAGAAGGATTAATAAAGGGATCTCTGGAATCAGAGAAGAAGTTGATGAATGAAACCATAGAAGGATCAATAGATGAATCTATGGTTTGAAAAATGTCTGATATTCTCAGTATTGTCCAAGTCATATTGGTTTCAGTCTGAAACGAAACAAATCGCCACACAGACATGGGACCACAACAGGACCAAGCCAGACCAAGTCAGGTTGAGTAGGACTGAGTCAGGGTGAGCCATACTTGTTTCAGTTCCCAGGTGAATCAAACGCCAAAACCACTACTTAAATCCACAGACAGAAGTGATGATTAAATTGACGGATGGATTGACCGAAGAATCCACTGATGGATAGAACGATGCATCATCGAATTCTTGGAATGGCAGGTCGATAGACGGTCCAGCCAACACTTAATTGACAGACAAATAGGTAGAACCCAACAAGGTACACATCAAGCACATGGACATATTGCTCATTCCATGAGCCGGAGCAAATGTTTCAAGATCGAGGAGAAGATTAAAAGATTCAACAAAGGATTCAGCGTATGCAAAGTGCAAGAAGACATGACATGATCCTCAATGGAGCCCAATGAGAGTTGTACAAGTCATGGTTTAAATTTCCGTCCAGTATGACTCGGACACTGCAACGAAACAAGTTACCAGACCAGTATGGGACCGAAATTGAAGCAAAACTGACTGATACGGTCCATAACAGACGAGTCTGTGCGAGTTGTACCTGTTTCATTCCCCAAGAAAATCACACTTCAAAACCGCTATTTAAATCCATGGTGTCGGTCCAATAAGATGATCTACACAACTGTTAAGAAAGCTAACAAGAGTCCAGCACAAGGACAACTAGTGGCAATTGACAAGAAAAAACTTGAGGGTTAGTTTCTTCAAGCCAAGGAAATTGATGCAATCGGCCCTGCAACTGCATCTCAAATCGAAGGGGTGCACTGCACAAGTGATTAAATTAGATCAGATCAGATATGTGGAAGACACAAGGAATCGAATCAGATTGGTGGGCCCCAAAGGTGGTATGGACCACGCACACACAGCGGTTTTGATGCATTATTCTTCTATCAATTACCCATTTTCGATAGAAGTAGATTTCCTTTGACTAGTAGGATTTGCTCCTTTATCAGTCTTTATCTGTGCTGAACTTAAATTAGAAAGCCTGATTCATAGTAGGAAAGCAAGAAATGTATCATTGGCTACAATACAGGTCCATGCCTATTATAGATTAGGCATGTGCGTGTTTGTGTGTGTGTGTGTGTGTGTGTGTGTGTGTGTGTGTGTGTTTTCTGAATAAAATTTCAGAATTTATTTTCAGGCATTCAAGTCTTTTTTCGAGAAGAGTCATCATGAGAAAATGTCAGATTGTCAAGATTCATGAGAAAAAGTTGTGACCAAATATTAACCCCTGATGTAAGCCTCCTTTATTAGGACTTGGGACTGGCAAGGAGAACCACTTGCGTGATTCTTTTCTAGAGGAGTGATTCTTCTAATTTTCTACCAGGAGGCTTAAAGCCCTTTCAATTTAGCTTCTCCATTCTCTTTTCATTGGGTTTTCTTGAAGACTATCACTGCAATTGAACAAGAGCACCAGTATGTTGAATCTGATCCCTTCTCTTTTCTTCGAATTAAGAAAAATCCGCTTGTGCATTATCATGACATGTCCTCTTCCCTCAGTAAAATTCCGTCAAAACAATGGTTTTCCACCAAAACATTAAATTCCTGGGATGACACTTATTGGAACTCTTACACGTACATGTAATGCATCACTAAATAAAACTCTAAAACAAGTTAGAAGTTCCTGATAAAGACAGAAAGTATTTCAACTCTGTGACTAGTATACAAAGTTACTGCAACCTTCACAACAGATGGAACCTTAACATTTTTGTTTCCATGGAATTGACTATCACATGATTCAAAAGGTAAACCAAAAGAAAAAAGAAAAAAAATAGACAAGTTTATATGGTATGCTGAGTCATTTAAAACATTTGATACAATCAATGTTCTGAATAGCGTCTGTAGCGTAGCTACAGCGCTACATAGCATTAGGAAATAGCAACAGGGGTTGTAGTGTACGTGTAGCATGGGTATGTATCATTGTAGCGTACCTGCAGTGTATGTGTGTGTAGCATACATTATGTTTTTTTTTTTTTTTTGTATAAATGGTAATTGTATTTTGTATTTTGTATTTAATACTCTCAACCTGTGGGATTTTAATTTCTTTTCATACTTGTGAATAGTGGTTTCAATTAGATATTATTAATTAAAGTGGTTTGCTTAGAAAGTTGTTGATGCGATAATGATTTGATTGGTTTATATATGTGGATTGGTTTTTGATAAATGATAATTAATAACTTGTTTGAACATGCTTATACTTGAAAAAATGAATCATCTTTTAGGCATTTTTTTATTATATTTTTTTGCTTTTTCTTACTATTTATTATATTTTTTCTACTTTTAAATTAAAAAATATAAGTATTGTGTAGCTTACACTACAGTCTATGAAGGGCTGAATGCTACACACCATGCTGCCGCTATTTAAAACACTCATACAATTAAAAATGTCGCATAGTAAAACAGACAATTACAGGACTTGTTTCAAGTAAACTGTTAGAGATTTCATTGATTGGGGATTAAAATATGACCAAGACAACTCATCACTTACATGAGCACCGGCAGAAATGTGAAGGTATAGTGGCTTTTCACTATCAGGTGGTCCATTTGGAGGCCGGTACTTGCCCCTACAGAATTGATTCAATGTAAAAATAATGAATATGAGGATAAGAGACCGCTAGAATGGTTATTAATATAAGGTATTAACTTACCTCGTTATGACCACAGCACCTGTGCATTTCTGGATCTGCAAGACAGCAGAGTAAGTCCTTAATACAAACCACCTCTAAAAATAAAATGATGAAAAACCAAGCATCTGAAAATGAAAATTAAACAAAATTCAGTTCACTGATTTACCTCTTCCTGTGTTTGCCGTTTCGTAAGCTTGTATCGGATTGTAGGTTCAGAATCGTTTATGACAATTTCTCGTGCTATTAGTTCATCTTGAATCTTTGGCTGAAACAGCAAGCATTTGTCAAACCATTTTAGAACAAAAGCATGCTCAAATACGTCACAAATCAAAAGGGTGTCATCAAAAGAGATGCCAATAATGAGATTAGGGAGCTTTACCAAACCACAGCAAACCGCCTGACAAGATCACAAGACCATTTATAGATGTGTGTTCACAAAAGAATTTGACGATGTGGTTGTCCTTTATTGTGCATGTGACAGCAAACTTTCTCCAAGTTTTATGCATATTTGACTAACTGACTACCTAACCATTACATCATTCCTCTCCTTTGCACAGTTGGTCCATGTGATGGTTTCTTAACCCTTAGGTCAAAGGTTCGAGGATTGGTGCCGTCCATCTTCATAAACCATTACATCTCAAGATTCAAGACATTGCTTCAGGAAGAGGGTTTCCCCGAGGACCAGGCAGAGACTCGCCATTTTATTCTCCTTGAGCATTTTGTTTCCTTTTTTATCTTTATTAACAAACTTTTTAATTAACTATGGAACCGAAAGGACATAAACGGTAAACCAGGAACATGTCATTGTTATCCACCTCCATTTGTAAACTCGAAGAGAGCTTGAAAGTTTGGATGTAAAAGATAACAAGTTCTGAGGCAGGCTTCTTTTTTTCTCGAATAAAAGAAACAACCGAGTAATGGTGTGACTTGTGATAATGGTTTGAATCTTTTGATGTAAAATGATACATATTGTATCGTCCAACACCTAATGGTTTTTGCCTGGGCAATTAGTGATACTTATGCATTTAGGCGGAAAAAAAAATACAGAGTATTAGAAGAATACATTACAGTATCATTCATATTGCGTGTCGTTCGTATCTTTTCATATCAACCACTCCAAAACAGATCTTTTCCATGAAACCAAAGAATGATGTAACATGCATGCATCATCATCATCATCAACAGCAGCAACATTGTAGGTTCATCCCAGCAAATTGGGGCCAGCTTTACAAATTCAGTTTCGTTGACTAATCCTATCTTAGGCCCTATCCTCAGTAGCCTAAAAGCCTTGACATCCCCTCTCACCACATTGAGCCAAATTCTGAAAGGTCTTTCCCTCATCCTCCTTTCAAGCCCTTGAAGTTCACCTTCACCAAAGTCCCTGAATTATTGGGGCCATCTCCAACTTCCATAGCACATGGCCATACCAAGTTAGATTTCCAGACTTATTACGGCAACTCTTAAGTTGCTTTGGATGTCTTCGTTCTTGACTTGCTTCCTCCTACTCTTGCCACACATCCTCATCTCATGCTCATGTTGCCTCCAAATTTTCCGACATTCCATATGGCATAGCTAGTCAAATGGATGCCATAAAAATTCCCCTTGAGTTCCACTGACATGAAGCAATTACTTAGCACTACAAAGGAACATTAATTTCATCAGGCTCCAATTTTGTATGGACATCTTCATATCCTGATACATCTCTCCATCCCTTTAATAGAGACAAGGTAACAAAATACGTGCTTTGAAGATCCTGAATTGCACGTAAGTTTCATTTTAAAATTTGGTACATGGTAGTTTGATGTTAGCAATGTTAACTTCTCTCTCACCAATTTTTATGTTAGATAAAGATGACCACAAGGAAAAAAAAAATACAGGTATGTGGCTCTGTAAGGAATCATAAAGTTTAATGCTTGCCATCGAAGCTTGAGTAGGATGCATCAAAATGACCCCCCATTGATGTGGAAATGGGTAAGTGGGGGATTTGGAATTGCTGGACAGCATTGGAGAGTATTCTTCATATTTTCGATTGTTCGATTCAAATGGTGAATTGTACAATTCGAGGTAAATAGTAGGATGGAAATAAAAAAATCATACGATTCACTATAAATCGTAGGATATAATTAGGACTTTCAGGAGAACAGCACCATCTTACATATCTTTAATGATGTTGACATCTTTCCAGGACCACTTTCCTCCCCAAAACCATATAATCTCCATAGGTACTCTCCGTATGTTTTCTCTATCTAACAAAAACATGTAGATTCTTCCTCCTCTCTCTCTAGTCTCTACATGTTTCCAACTGACTAAGTAAGAAAATGACCTCGATGAGTGATTTCCATGGGACAAAGCCAAACTAATTCTCTGGTGGTATATAATATTATAATAACCTACTAAATTTATACTTGTAATTTACTTCCAATTTTTTAATTTTCTGACTTTTCTATTACTCATTTTCTTGTTTTCCCCATTTTTCCTTAATGTTGTTGATTTTCTAATTACTTTTTCGATATTTTGCTATGTTTGTAGGTTATTGCCAATATATATCATGAATATGCAATAGGTGAGATTTGGAGTAAAGCCAATTCGTGCTCCAAAGTTGATACGTAAAACCTTCTCTGCAATAACTTAGTACCATTGGATAATTTTACTGATGTATGGCTATGTCCACTTTTCTAGGACCCTTTGTACCACTTATCTTGTTTATAATTAAATCAATGTTTTAAATAGCAAATGATGTATAGCATAGCGTTCACCCCTCTAAATCGTGAGGCGTAAGCTATATAGCATGTAGTGTAAACCATACGCTACTCAATAGGTTTTTAATTAAGATAGTGCTTGGTTGTGCCAAACATCATGAAATGTTATGATATTTTGTACCAAATTAATCTAATTAGTAATGACATTTAAGGACATTTGATGCAACCAAACACAACCTAAAATAATAGGAGAAATAGGCAAAGATTTAAGAATAAAGGTAAAGAAAAAGCAACCTAATTGTTTTAATGTTATTAATTATATTACATTTAACTAAAATCATTTAAAATATTAACTTTGATTTAAAAATGAAAACGTAACAAATCATTGAAAATATTAATTGATTTTCATGATTTAGTGAAAATAACTTGTAGTGTAAGCAATGATCAAAGTATCAGTATCACTACAAGTTTTGCTGGCTAGGGATACAAAAACAATATTTATGTTGCCGATAATATCGCCGATAACCAGAAATGCGGGGAAACATAGGGAAAATGTTGGAATTTTCCAATGAAACTTGAGGAGATGCTAAAATACACATATTTAGGAATAAAAAAATTGCAAAAAGAATGCATACATAATTAGTTTCCATTTAACGCGGGCCTAAAAGCATGTGCTGCCATAAGAAATCAGTTCGACCATCCCATCAATCCCATCTATCCATCCAAACATCCATAGATATTTTAGAATATCAACAACACACGATATTTCGCCAAGAAATCCTTGACAACTAGAAAGGAAACAAAAGACTATGGTCTCGATATCACCCATGTTGCGATAACAATAATATTGCGATATTATCGTCGACAATTTGAACACTGCATGCAACCATGCGCCTAAAAAAAAACTGAAATGGAATTTTTTTTAATAAACATATCTTTGGCGATATTATCGAAATATCACTAATACACTGGTGATAAAATTGACACTTGGAATTTACATAGCCAAAAATATTGGCAATATCGATAAATTGGCGATGTAAATGACACCTTGGAATTTACACAATTGAAAATATTGGCGATGCTTAGAGATACATCGCCGATACCTGGAATTTTTTATACTATCAATGTTGGTATCACTACCACTGTTATCGGAATCGCCGAGCTGAAGATACAAATAATATCAGGGATATTTCAATAATATCGGGGATACTTTGAACAGTGAATGTAAGATATGTAGCATGTAACGTATGCAAAATTAGCAGGTAGCGTAGGATACACATGAATCATGACTTAAGCTAATTTCATGAGCTACATGGAGTTAAGGCTAAGCTACACTGTAGAATATTTTTTTCTTATTTCAAACAAATAAATTATTTTCACTTGTTCAAAACTACTTTAGAGCATTTGCAGGACCAATCTGGACCACTGAGTCTAAGGAGGCTGAGGTTTGGACTCTTCGGCAGGGTATGAAGGAGCTTTATTCTATTCAATCACCATACCCCGCTTTATTCCACGGCAGTTATCTTGATTCTTGATGATTGGAGGAGATTAGACAGATAAAGGAAACCATCTCAGTCTCCTTCTCTCCCATGTGTAGATAGGTGAACTATGTTGCTAATGGTCTAGAGGAGGGGCTCCATTATAAGGTATTCAATAACGGTAATAGTGGCTGTAACGACTAGCCTTATGGCTGTTTAGATACGGGCTGTAATGGCTATTTAGATATGGGCTGTAATGGCTGTTAAGACACGGACTGCAATGGCCACCCTCTAACGGTCGAAAAATTTTTAAAAGGAAAAAATGTATCAATCTGTTAGAAGGCCGTATCAGTTCATATTGACCGTATAATTACAGCCCCATATTGACCGTTACAGGCCCTTTACGAGCCTTTGTTTTTCCGTCAAATTGGGCATGGCCCCATATCGCGTAATAGGCACCACTGTTACCGTTGAGTTTCATTACAGTCACAAGATAACCACCATGTTCCATTATCCACCAGCTTGTGATTAAAGACTCCTTCCCACTGTTGTAAATTTGTGATTACTTTATAGAAATCCTAATCTTTGAATAAAAAAAGAGGAGGAGAAGAAAGACACTACATCAAACAACTGTTATTTTGATGATATATAAACACAGGGAAATAGCCAATGAAACTTGAGGAACATATTTACTATGAGATGCAAACATATCCAGAAGAAAAATATCTTCAAAAAAAAAATATCCAGAAGAATAAGAAACAGTAAAGCAAGAACTGCACAAGGTTTCCACAGGAAGTTGACATTTGAGAGCTATTCTACAATGATACTCTAAAAGTTTTGAAGTGTTTGAACATGCCAACATCACTATAAGGGAAAAACAGAACTTAGTTTAAAGTGCCTATTGTTTATTGGTACCATCAATATTTTTTTGTTGTGTTCTATTAATGGAAAAAACTTTGATGTAACTTATAAACTAGTAAGTTTGCATTAAGAAATAGAGACAATGCCTCATAAATGCCTATATTTTAGTTGAATTCCAAAAAAATGCATGCTTTTAAACTCTTTCCTAAAACCCGCCTAAGGTTTCCAAATAGGCTAAAAAACCATTGATTTTGACTTTGACTAACAGCAATCACCTAATTCCGTCTATTATCTTCCAAAAAGACAAGTGTACCCTCCTTTGCTCATGCACAAGGGTCGCGGATTCCACACAAAGGTGGGCTACACCATGGGCCCCACAATGATGCATTTGTTCGATCCATATCATCTATCCTCTATGGATCATGATTTGAGGTCATGAGCCCAAGACTAAAAAAGATCCAAATCTCAGGAGGGTCCTACAAGAGTTAACAATAATAATTAAATTACACATTAAAAAAACGCTAGAGCCTACCGTAATTCTTTTTTTGTCATCCAACTTGTTCATCCAACTAACAGCAAGTTTTAATGCTTGTGCGTGTGGATATTTGAGCCATAAGAGGGTGGGAAGCCCCTCCTTGTTCTTCAAGGGAAAACTATCGAGGTGTGAAGCCTCATTCCGATCCATCCTCCATCATCATCATCCATTCACCTTCTCCACGTTTTCCAGCCAACAAAACAGTCCAACAGCGACAGTTGTTCATCTTCCAGATCCAGCCCGTTGCAAGGCCGCAACCTTCGGCGGAGCACTGCGCGCACACCGGAAGTCAGATCGAGATGAAACTTCGGGAGTTGGGAGATCTCCCCTAGCCAAACAGGGTGGAGGTGGCCGTTTCCTCCACACGTGCGAGACACCTGCGCACGTGCAGGCCCTACGTGTGGCCCTTTTTTCTTTCGGTTTGAACCTCCCTTGACCTCTAAACCTTCCTATATCAGAAACTCTAATCCTAGAACATCTAATTTCCACTTTTCCACAATTTTCCCCAATTTTTGAACCCTAACATTGCCCTCCTTTGTGGCTAGAGAATCCCATTGATAGTGGAGCAATCATTCACAAGTTTGAGGGTTTCGTCATGTTTTGGCATGAACTAGATTAATTAATTTGATTTGGACTCAGCCCTAACTTGCGTGTAGGCTTGGATCTCCATGGATTCCCTTATTGAATGGTTTGGCCTTATTGTGGGATGTGGAAAGTTGAATATTGTTTAATTATCTAGTGGTGATCTAAATCTGATTTCTTGCATATCATGGCACGTTATCACATCCTGCATCAAAATTTATTTATGGAATGTCCATTAGGTACAGCCCACACTTCAAGGAACATAATGAAGACACTAATTGGATAATCATCCATCCAACAGTTGGATTTTTTTCCATAACAATCCGTTTTCCAAGCCATGCTTGGATTATTCGGTTCATCTGACCAATGTGATTCTTTAAAGCCATAAGAATCCATGATGAGCTCCTCCAAATGGATCGTTCAAATTGTTGATTGAACCTATTGTTTCATTAAAAATCTTCACCGTCTACTTTATGGGCCATTGATCAGAATCAAATAGTTAGAATCATCCCATCGGTGTGATTTTTGCATGACAGTGTAATCTCCAAGTTTTAAGGGGCTTTTATCGAGGGTAGGCAAATTCTCGATAGTGCTTTAATAGCTGATGATTGCATCCATTCCAAGTTCAAGGAAAGGCTTGGGAGGCATTGTTTGCAAGTTAGATATTGAGAAAGCCTATTGATCGCGTGGATTTGAGTTTTTTTACTACATGCATGGGAGGATCGGTTGTGGGGCAAAGTGGAGGGGATGGGTAAAGGAGTGCATTAGTTCCGTCATGTTTTCGGTATTGATAAATGGTTCGCCAAAAGGGTTCTTCTACGTTCGAGAATGATTAGGCAAAGGGTTCCTCTCTCTCCACTTTTATTCATGGTGATAGCCGAAGCTCTAGGCAAATTGCTAGAACACGAGAAAGAAGTTAGTCCTTTCCATGGCTTTTGTGTCAATAGGATGAGCTCTCCAATATCCCACCTTCAGCTCCCCAATGATACACTTCTATTTTGTGACGCTGACGTGGATATGGTGGAAAAGTTGAGGATGGTTATCTGGGGTTTTGAAGTTGTGTTGGAATTGAGGGTAAATACTGCTAAGAGCGTGATGTTGGATGTCCATATGCCAAGGGATGAGCTATTGGTGCTGGCTCCCTTGTTTGGTTGTGACGCGGGTGATTTTCCATCCACATATCTTGGTTTGCCTCTTTGTATTGGCAAACCAGCGAAACACTGGTGAAATGTAATAGTGGAAAGGCAATTAGCTAGGTGGAAGAGTGGGTATCTATCTCTTGGGGGCCGCATAACTCTCATTAAAATAGCTCCATCAAACTTGCCCATTTACTTTGTCCTTATTTCCATGCCCAAAGTCAGTTCCAGTGAGACTTGAAAAGCTGCAGCATGACTTTTTGTGCCAAGGGTCGGAAGGAACAAATTAGTTTATTTGCTAAGCTTGGGGGAGGTGTGTAAAGCTTTTGGAGGCTGGAATTAGAGATTTGGGGGCAATGAATAGGGCGTTGCTTGATAAGTAGCTATGGAGATTTGGAATGGAGGAAGGCACATTATAGAGGGATGCAATTGCTATCAAGTATGGTTGCAAACTTGCAATGTAAGTAGATGGTGCACTAAAGACTCCTTGTATAGGGCCTCGGCTATTTGGAAAGGGATTGTTTCTGTAAAACCATGCTTTAGTAATGGGGTTGGTTTTGTGCTTAGGGATGGGGAGAAGATTCAGTTTTGAAAAGGTGTGGATTGGGGAGGACTCTTTGCAATCACTATTCCTGAGAATGACTCGTATATCTATGGACTGAAATATTTTGGCAGCCCGTTGTTTCTCATTATGCGGTGACTCTAATCTATAGTGTGGTCCCCTCCCCGTTGTCTATTTCTTTTGGATGATGAGGTGGTAGAATTGGCGTCGTTGCTAAATCACATTCACTTATGTTGCCCAGTTAGTGGGTTAAGGGACAGGATGATATTGTGTAGGGATACATTTGGGTGCTTCTTTGTGCAATCACTTTACAAGATGCTTCATAAACAAGGGACGAGCAGGGACTACCAAAAAAAAAAAGAAAAAAACTAAGCATGTTTGATCCTACGGTGTGCCCTAGAAGATTGCAACTTTCGCTTGGCTTGATGGTAGGGGAAGGATGTTGACAGTGGGTAATCTCCAGAAACGGGGTGTGGTGTTTCCAAACGTTTGCTTCATGTGCATGGCTAGCTTTGAGTAGATCGATCACTTCTTCCTCCATTGCTCGTTTACTGCTATGATGTGGAATGGCTTCTTATCTAAGTTTAATGTTTCTTGGGCTTTGCCGAGCTCTTTTAGGCAATTCCTTGTGGGTTGGCACGGTGTGGAGGTGGGGAAGGATCTTTGGGCAATTTGGCGATTGTGCTTGTTGGAGGCCTATAAGCAGTTTGGGAAGAGAGGAATGGGAGGTGCTTTCAAAATACGAACCACACTCCAAGTTGGGTGGTAATGAGAGAGAGGGGTCTCCCTTTCCTTTGTATAGTGTTTTGCGCAAGCTCAGCACTCCTTTTTAATCAAATTACTGTTACCTTTCAAAAAAAAATATGGGTTGCAAATTGGAACTAATGGACCATCAAGATCAAATGATTGGAAATAGGCTACCAAGTGTCCCTTTCCAACTAGAAGCTGTATAGCTTATGCACTATTAAGCATGACATCATTTCTCCTATACAATAATACAGCTTCGTAACATAATCATATAATTGTGCATTTGTGTTACTGTGTCTGACACCAAATACCCTCACATCAATGTATTCCATAACAGTAACGGTGGCCGTAACGGCCACCACCGTTACCTTTATGATACAAGTCGTAACGGTTGTTACGGACCCCATAACGGCCGTTACGGTTTCTTTTTTTATTAAAAGAAAAAACCCGAAAAAACCTGTATTTGCCCCATAACGTTGAAAACAAAATCCGAAAAACCCTTATCTATCCCATAACAAACCATTACAGGGTTGTTATGACCTTTATAGGGGCGTAACGGGCCATTAATGGTGGTTACAGGTCATTTTTTGTAAAACGGCCGCTACGACCGTTACGACCCCATAACGTGTAACGGTTGCCACCGTTACCTTTACGTAACGGCCTTTACGGCACATCATGCCTCACATCAAACCTGTCTATGTGTACGTTATAGTTTGAGATGCAACAAGAAAAGGGCAGCATAAATATTGTGAAGAAACAACGAGTACATAAAACCCTCATAGACGGCTCACTTGATTCAACTTCTGGACAATTGCTGCTGTATTCTGCTGGATTGCGGGCACTTGAAATATCTGAGGTACAGATGCACCAGTAGCTGGAACTGGATTTGTCACAACTGCACTAGAAAGAGGAGTAACAGCCGGAAGAGTGATTCCAACAATATTTCCAACACCCAGTGGAAGGACTCCAGGAACTCCAATTCCAGCCGATATCAAGGATTCTGCAGGCTGGTCCCACTTTCTCTTTTTTCTGTTGACAGGTGCCAGAAGTTAGTCCTTCAAAATGATCAACATGTCTAGAACTCATACTGTCATACGTGCATATAGATAGCTAGTAAAATCAATTTAATGTGGAGCAAATACTAGTTATACAAGGTTACAATAGCTATTTATCTACTGTAGTTTTTTTTTTCCTTTTCCTTCTGAAAGATTAAGGAAATGGTTAACCTGGGAGGGGCTTTAAAAGAAACAGTATTAACTTGTAGACATTTATCTATATCCATAAATGTTAAAGAAACAGTAGAGGTATCTTCTTCCCACCAGGGGAAAAAGGTCATGCATGGGGTAGAAAGAAATAAACCCAATGGTTTGCTATGAGCTATTCAAAATAGATAAAAATTAAGAATGCAAAAATTTCTAAATTTTAGGAGTTAGAAGGCATGTCTAACAATATAAGTTCTTAAATCATCGTCGGCATCACCATAGTCTTAGCCCTCATCATCCTCATCGTTGTCGTCATTGTGAGAGATTTGGGGTTTGCTTTTGAATGGTAGATTGGCTAAAGTTCTACAATCAGATTCCCCCAAAAAACCTAAAAGTGGTTCTTGCAAACATTCCGAAACACTTCTACTCTCTGTTTAAAAGTCCTGCATCGCCACCAAGTTGGAATCCATTCAGCAGAGATTTCTCTGTAAGCACTGGGAGGAACAGGAACGCTGAAGAGATGCAGCATGTTTTGCATAGCAGAGGAGACACCCACTTGTTTCTCCACTGATGTCTCCTCTGGAAGATACGGTCGAGATTTTTCTTCAGATTTGGGATCTATTGACTAAGGCAGTGGGCAATTTCATGTCAAGCTGAGCATTCATTGAAGTCCATTCAAAAGAGATTTCTCATGAATCACAAGAAGGGCAACTTCGAATTTCTTCTAGTGCCCTGGGATGTTGTCTGCAAGCACTTGAAGGCAGGAGTTCTAGGCTTTAAAACCTATTCAGGTGGTTAAGGAACCTATGTCAGTGAAAGGGTGGTGCTGCATTGGAAATAGCAAAATTCCTACCCTGGAAAGCATTTAGAAAGTAGTTAAATATGGAGTATCAGCTAAAGGATGGAATATTAATGCAGTCACAGGCTGAGAAGTCTTTGTGAATGTAGAGGGATCTCTTCTGTTTTCTGTTCTCAAAGCACACTAGATTCAGAATCATGGTCAGGTCCAAGGTGAGATTCTGGGAAGACCTTCCGTGCTAGGAGGAACCTGTGTCTTTGCTTTGAATCCTCGTACACTATACCCAGACAAAGGGAGAGCTGCTGAATGCTTCTTTCAACTGGCTGGGAGAGTAGTGTGGGCTCCAAGATTCAGCACATAACCTTAAAGATGAGGAAATTCACCAATTATCTCAACTGATGTAAATACTGAATGAGGTGTATCATTTTCTAGAAAGTCATGACCGTAGAATTTGGGTTTTGGAGGCTGAATGGGGTTTTTTCAATTTGCTGCATTTCAAGATATCTGCAACTAATGCCTCCAAGCACCCCTTGCTATTGGATTCAAATGGTCTGGTCTTGCATTATTCTGGCAAAGGTTAACACTTTTGGTTGAATTGTTGTCCTGATAGAGTTTTGACAGTTAACGACTTGTAGGAAAGAGGAATGGAGAGTGGAGACACAGAACAGATGCAGCATGTGTTGCAAAGCAGAGGAGACTGTTACCCACTTGCAAAGTATTCCATAACAGTAACAGTGGCCATAACGGCCACCACTGTTACGGTGTTACCTTTATGATACAGCTATTACAGCCACTGTTACCTTTAACGGCTGTTTACAGCCCCTGTAACGGCCGTTACAGTCTCTTTTTTTATGGGAAAAAAACCCTCAAAAAACCTATATCTGCCTCATAATGTTGGGGAAAAAAAGATCCTAAAAACATGTATGATGTATCTGCCTCATAACAAACCATTACGAGGCTATTACAGCCTTTTACAAGGGGCGTAATGGGCTGTTAATAGTCATTTTTTCCATAACGGCTGTTACGGTTGTTATGACCCCGTAACAGTGTAACAGTTGCCACCGTTACCTTTACGGCCTTGCAACAGCCTTTACAGCACACCATGCCCACTTGTTTCTCCATTGTTATTTCCCCTGGAAGATATGGTTGGGAGTTTTCTCCAGATTCAGGATCTCTTGAGTCATTCTTAAGGCAGTGGGCAATTTCATTTCAAGCAGGGGGTGCACTCTATTAAGCTTGTTCAGAAATATGCTGTGGAAGAGCACAATTCATGTAGGACGCCCTAATTATGATGCATGCTCATGGACACATATAATCCAGCGGAATTAAAAGACAATAATAATCTAAAAATTCAACATCAACCATCATAAACTAAAAAAACCAAAAAGAGACATGCAATGGAGCGGGCCATCATCACAACCACGAAGTAAGAAATTCAAATAATGCATAGGTTGGATCCGGCGAGGGATGGAACCTCCCAATCTTGCATGGTCATCACCCAATCGAACAATAGGGTTCACTAGTCCGAGGGATCAAAGGATTTCTCGGATTAGGGAATTGAAAATTTGAGAAATTGGGATTTTGATTCAATTCTCAAATTTCGGCTTCGAGGATTAAGAGATAATAGGAATAGAGAGAGAAGGAAGAATAACTTACCTTAAAAGAATGTTGAAGGGGCATAAGAAGAAAAGAGAAGAAGAAGATTTGGGAAGAAGATGTTCCATAAGTGAGAGAGAGAGGAAGGAGGCAACCAAAGAGGTTTTCATTCAATAATAATCAACTAAAATCGTTTTTAGGCCTGAGCTCTCTTAAATAACTAATAAGAAAACATGAAAATATCAAAATACCCTAAAAATTAAGAAAAAAACGGAACTTAAAACAAACTTACGCATAAGTTCAGGCGCTCGGTCGGGCGCCCGAAGACGTCCAAAAACGTCCAAAGAGTTTCAAGCGCTCAGCAGGCTATGTTTGGGCGCCCGATCGAGCGCCCTAAGGCAATGAAAACCGTCCAGCAAAGTCTTCGGTCTTCTTCCTCCTACACACGTGTCCTCCCAATGTGGGGCCTTCTATGTGTCAACCCACATGTGTAGGGGCTTCAGTGCTCCTCAATGATCACCTAACCACAAGGAAGATGCTTGTGGTGGGCGCTTTCTCCGCTGATAGACTTTGAAGGGCTAAATGTCCGCATCAACAATCAAGGCAGCACTGCAGCACATCTAGTTGGAGAGAAATGAGCAGGTAAAGTGAGCTGTGTGGAAGTCATCTCCGAGAAAAATTTCGACCCTATGGGTGAGTAGGCTCGTAAGACGAGTTCGAGTGTTACTCAGATTCTTCCATTAAAATGAGAAGAGCTGATTTGTTGATGCAGGGGGCCTCCTAAAGCCATAGCAAAATAGAGACCCCTTGGCGATTTTAAGTTTTAACTTCAATGGAAGTTCAATCAGCAACCAAGGCCCAGCTACCATGGGAGGCATGATTCATAACAATTTCGGGGTGGTTGTGATGGAATTTTCAGGTGCCATCGACGCATGGGATTCGAATTGCGACAAGGCTGAGACCCTTCTCCAAAGTGTGAAATTGGAAGTAACTCATAACTTTCAGTCCTATTGTTATAGAGGGTGACTCCAGCAGCTCTAATAAGTGGAGAGGGTGACTCCAGCAGCTCTAATAAGTGGCTTAGAGATAGGGACTAGGGAGTGTCCATGAAGATTATCCAATACATTAGAAGAGGCCATCAAGTTAAACATGTTCCTTTTGGTTTCTTCCATCACGTTTACCAGTCAACCAACTCTAGAGCAGGAAACATAACTAAGGAGGGTGTTAGTAAGGACTGTTTAACAGTTGCTGATATTTGGATTGGGAATCGATGTAATCTTCACGTGATATGGGTTAATGGTGTTCTGTGTTTTGGGGTCTGTAACTAGTAGCCTTGCTGCTTTGTTTGGTTCTTTTGTTGGGTTAAATTTTTTTTGCAAATCATCAAAAAATTTAGTTTCATTATCTAAACAAGAAAGGATTCCCAAAAAAAAGCAGTTACCTTCCAAAAAAAATCCTTCTTTAAAGGCATATAAATATCTTTTTAGCTAATTGGTTAATCTCAAAAGAAGGCCTCTTCTACATGATCTGAAGAATGAAAACAAAGAGAGAGAGAGAGAGTCATCAATCACGACATTGTCTTCTCGTCTCTTATCTCGATCCAAACAGATGTTGGATAAAAAAAACGTGATATGAGAGGTGATACGAGAGACAACGCGAGAGGTGCATGGGAGGGGAAGAAGCAGCACGAGAAGAGGAAGAGCTAGGGAGTCAAGAGTCAAGAGACGAGATGAGGGAGGTGGGGGGAGTGAAGTAGGTTGGGTCTCAAGAGGTGCATCGAGATAGGTGAGGAGAAGAAGAAGCGAGAGGCAAAAGGGAGGGGAAGTCTGGTGAGTGGTAGATGTAAGGGTGAGAGGGAGAAGGGAGAGGGAGGTGTCCAGCAGATTCAATAGGGGAGTGAGGAGCACTAGTGAGGGTGGCTATAGCTAGGGGAAGAGGAAAGGCAAGAGAGGGAGGAAAGGGGTAGATTAGACAACACAGGAAAAGGCTAAGGAGAAGCCGAAGCAGCGAGACTGCGAGAGGGGAGGACGGCAACTGGATTCAGGTGGGAGGTAAATGAAGGTCAGCGTAGACTAGCAAAGGGTTTCGAGGGTCGACTTCCTTAAAAGTGTTCCCAACCTTGTTCACGGAGAACTTCTCAGAAGACAGGACACCAACTCCATTTGCTAGGGTGTTCAGATATGAAGGTAAGGTCCAGAAGGAAGTCATCCCTCAATCAATCAGGGGATTCACGTTTGTGCGCATGGAGAGGACAAATGAGGTTAGCCGTGTTGTGGCTGCGCTGAACGACAAAAAGTTTCAGGGGTAGGAGAATTTCAGCAAAGGGTCCATTATAGCGTTGATGTTATGAATCAAGCAGCCCAAAGGATGACAAACATGACAAATCGAGGAGTGGTGAAGATCAAGGAAGGGGTGAGAAAAGAGGGAGAGATAGCATCAGCAAGGCGCAAGGCGAGGGAGGACCCCATTCTTACTGGGTTGTGGTGTTGCAGAAATTGATTGAGAGGGTAGAGGCGAAATAAGCAGAGTCAAACAGGGAGGAAGGGAAACTTCTAAAGAGGAAAAACCTTGTCTAAAAGGACACGTCAGTAGGGTGCAGCAGGTAGGTGTCCATCCTTGTGTGGTGGAGAATGCCTGGCCAGCCCTCCAATGGAGCCTAGTTGCAACCTTGAAGGGATGTCGCTTGACACCTAAGCTGGGAGAGTGGCTTGCATCAAGCGGTAGCATTGAGAAGGAAGATTGCATCCTCAAGCCTTCAAGCGACAAGGAGGTGCAGATCTCCTTAAGACTGGGAGAGAACTTGGATAGAGTCGTCATAGCAAAGGTGCTAGTCAACGACCACACGGTGGGTTTGTCTGCAAGCGGAGGGATTGGTCGTCATTTAGCACAGAAAATATTTGGATTCAGCTATGGGAGCTAATTCTAGAGCCCTGGTTCATGGAAGCTCTGATGGTGGTCGACTTAACATTGGGGATGTGGTGGTTATTAATCTAGCGATGGAAGCCTAGGAGGATTTAAGTTGGCGAGATCCATGTTTGGAAGAAATCAGTCACAAACCCAGAGAGAATTGCTCTCAAAGTCGAGGATGCAAAGACTTGGATCAGTATAATTTAGGAGGAGAAAGGGGATGAGGTGAGCAAATCCAGGGAGCACCAATGGGGGGTTAGTAATGGCGCTCCGCCAGTATCAAACTTGGGAGAGGTGGAGAGGGATGATGGAGCACGCAGCGGATGTTCCAACAGACTACTGAAAGGGGGGCCTACTACATGTCCTTGATCGACCAATGTAGTAGTGGTAGGTGGATACATGGAGGCAAAGATGGCTATACACATCTGGGGGAAGCGAGTTGGAGGTGGAGGCCTTGTTGTCAAACCGACGGGACAGTGGCAGGTGGAGAGGGGGCATGCCTTCCACGTGTCCTAGATAGGCAATGGCTCAGTGTCAGTGAAGAGGGGGAGATGGCTCAAAGCATGCATAAAGCGTCAAAGGCAGCTCAATAGACAAGTGGAGTTAAGGGAGGTTCAAAGTGTTGGAGAGATCGTGTTGGGTAGAGGTTGCATCGACCAGCGCTGGAGACCTACAAAGGTCTCTCGAGACAACAAATGTCGCTCCTGCTCTCACATTCGAAGAGAATTATCTTATTTTAAGTGTGTCTTTTGATCCTCAAACTCTCTTAACAGCGAAAGGGGGTGCTCACAATTCCAAAGGTGTGCCGAAGCCCCAGTCCTCTCTCTCTCTCTCTCTCTCTCTCTCTCTCTCTCTCTCTCTCTCTCTCTCTCTCAGCAAGCTTATCAAGTGGAAGGGGCGGAAGGGGTTCCTCTCTTATACTTTCAGAGGAGAAAGACTCTTCCAAGCAGGTCTTTAGCCGACGTCTCTCTAAGGGAGGAGACTCTGGTAGGGCAAGAGTTTTGGTGCATCTAGATGATGTCCCCTGTGTGCCCCAGCAGTGAGGGAGCAATGGGAAATGTTGTTCAGATCGAGGAAGGGATGTTCGTGGATGCATTGGACATCTCTCCCCTTCAAGAAGTGAGATACCTCATAATGGACCTGGCCACCAATGAGAGATGTCTGGAAAGCGATTAAGTGTTGCTTGATAAGGAAGAAATGGGCCATATCTTGGCTTTCAAGGTGGAGAAGTGGATCGACGAAGCAATTTGATAGTTCAACAGAATGGCTGGCATATCATTTGGTGACTGCAACGAAGACTGCATAGCTTTTTTCCAATTTGTAGAAGAAAGAGGAGCTCTAAAGTCTCGAAAGGGGAACTAAGGGAAGACCCAAAAGACTGTGAAGGGGAGAAGAGAACTAGCAAGACAAGTCGTCAATTAACTCTAACTCAGGTGCATCATCCAGAGGTGCAAAGAAAGGGAAAGGAGCGATGCTCGTGGTCCAATGAAGCTTCTATACTGGAACATGAGGGGCCTGGGGTGTCGGGATAAAAGGATCCATGTCGTCACTCCAAACCGCAGTTAATTGTGCTGCAAGAGACTAAGCTTCAGTTGGTGCACCTGGCAGTGATCAACTCTCTTTGGGGAAGGATAAGGAGTGGGTGGGAATCGGATTGCGTACTGAGTTACTCAATACTCTTTTATCGTGCTGAATAAACTCTGTTGGGCCCACCGTGAATTAATGTGATTTATCCATGCCGTCCATCTGTTTTTTTTTCCAGCCCACTTTCGGGGTTGAGCCCAAAATTGAAGCATATCCAACGCTCAAGTGGACCATAGCACAGGAAACAATGGGAATAATGATTTCCACCGTTGAAACCTTGCTAGGTCCCACAGTGATGTTTATTTGTCATATCCTTATAATCCCTAGCCAAAAAAAAAAAAAAACTGAAAATCTTTCAATTTCATTTCACTTGCAACGAAAACAGAGGAAGCTCAGTTCACAATTCTATCCCAAAAATTCTCAATCCCAAGCAAGAAAGAAAGAAACGAGCTTAAGGAAATTAAAAAGAAAACCCTAAAAGCCTAGAAACCATCCGTTCACTGCTTCTCCGACTCCGATTGAGAAAAAACAATAGTTCTCAATACGAAGCAATGATCAAACACAAATATCATGACCGTCGTCGTATGATCAGATAGAGAGACAGAGAGATAAAAGATTTCAGATTCAGGAAGGCAAGACCTCTCAACAAAACGGAATTAGGGTTTCCTTCCTTTGGGGATAGATAGATAGATAGAGAGAGAGAGAGAGAGAGAGAGAGAGAGGTACCTTTGCCTTGCAGCAGCAGCAGCAGCTGCTGCATCAGGATGTGTTGATGGAGTGGGGCCCATGGATTGTGATTGTGGATCTCTATCCTCTGTCATGCCTTCTTCTTTTTATGCTATTTCTGATGCTCGTTTGGTTTGGGAGGGATGGGATGGTATACGATATTGTGAGAGAGGGAAGGAGAGGAAGTCTCATTTCATGGAGGCGCGTTTTGGTAACTCGCGCTCAGTACCTACCGCTGACCAACTGCCACGTGCTATATGATCATATGAGGAAGAGGAGAGCGGATTAAGTGAGACCCCAGCCTCACCCAAGATGGTGCGGCCATTACCGTGGGGTTACCATGGGCCCACCTTGATTTCTGTATTATGCATCCGAGAGCGAATCAGGTGAGACACCGACGGTGAGGCCCTTACCGTGTGGTTACCGTGGGACCCACCTTGATGTATGTATTATTTATCCACGCCGTTCATCTTTTTTCCCGATAATTCTAGGGCACTTTCCCAAAAATGACCCAGATCCAATTATCATGTGGACCATAACTTAAGAAAAAGTGGTGATTAATTATTAATGGGCTACAAAAGTGTTGGAGTAAGCTGATATTTGTTTTTTCCCTTCATCCATCGAGGATTACGTGACATTATCAATGGATTGGATGGTAAACAAACACTGCATAAACATCAATGTGCTCCCTAAAAAGTTTTTAATGTAGGACAATCAATCACCACTGTTTCTTATGGTATGGTCCACTTGGTAATTGGATCTACTTAAATTTTGGGAGAAATGCCCTAAAATGATCTGAAAAAATATATGGACGGTGTGCATACATACACTAATGTGGCCCCACAATAAGGGTTGCACCGTCTTGCGTGAGGCTAAGGTCTCACCTAATCTGCTCTCTATGCATCCACATTGTCTATCAATTTTTGCCTATCATTTTATCAAGATTTTTACCACAATAACCTTATATGTAGCTATTTTTACTAAAAGTCTAATTTCTCCTCAGGCTCATCTGTTTTTACCTTTCACAAGAAATTGGACTTTCTTTAGTTCAAAATGCCAGAGAGGTTAGGTGTGACCCCGGCCTCACTTGAGATGATGCAGCCTTTATCGTCAGGTTTACTGTGGGGCTGTGGACCCTCGCCGATTTTCCGCGCTCCCACACGACGTTGTTCTCGCCCCTTCCCCTTTCGGGAAAGAAGGAGATGAGGATGCGTGAGTGCGAAATCGCCGTTTGTGCCACTGTCTTGCCTCGTTCTCGAGGGCTTTGTTTTAGTTGTCGTGTTAAGCTGGATATGTTTAAGTGAGTTTATATAGACCAGAGTCGCCACTAGCCAATTACTTCGAATCTACAATCGGCTAGACCCCGTAGAAACGTTAGAAAAGGGGATCCGAAGATTCCTTCCTCTAAAATGACTCCTGTTGATCTGCGGCCAGAGATTCAAGGTAAGGGATCACGGTTACAGGGTGGGAAGAGGTTAAGCACCCCACACACTGCCCGTACCGAAGTACGGTCTCTACTTCACAGAATCGATCGAATACTTGAAAGTCTAGTTTAATCCTCGTATATTCTCATGGATGATATGATGCATGAATGCGGATCTGAACAGTAAGAGTTTCTGATGGGCAGGTTCCAACAACGGGCAAGCCCAGAGCGTACGCTCGAACTGACAGGTGCTTAATGTAAGACGTATGCAGTGTGCTTGAATGATCAAGGTGTTTTATGGTGAAGCATGAATGCAGGTCTGAACAGTAGGAGTTTCTGATGGGCAGGTTCCAACAACGGGCAAGCCCAGAGCATACGCTCGAACTGACAGGTGCTTAATTTAAGACATATGCAAGTGTGCTTGAATAATCAAAGTGCTTGCAGTGAAGCAGGGGGGTTGGAAGAAAAGTAAATGTTGCACTTATGCTAGATGCAAATGAGATGATGCTGGAAAAGAGTAGCTGAGTGGACGGAGGTGTCGCAAGGGTTGGCTTCGAGTGGCTGGATCAAGACTTGGATGGCTTGGGAGGCTTGGACCAGTGGTCAGGCTGGGCTGGACCAGGGCTAGACTCTCCTCACTCGGGCTCTCCTTGGTGGAAAAATGGGATAAGGGTGACTCAGATGAGCGAGCTCTCTCCGGCTAGATGGTGTGTTGAAATGAGAAGGGGAGGGGGGTATTTATAGCAGCGGACAATGGCAGATTGCGTAATTTTTTCCAGGCGGCCTGCTATGGGCCGCCCGTACGGCCTCTCCTCGGTTTCCAGCGAGTACGGTCGCTCCCTCGGGGCTGCTGTTGGACTCGCTGGTCGACTCAGTGAGTTGACTCAGTGAGTCGACTCGGTGGTTTGACTCGACAGGTTGACTCGGTGTTTTGACTCGACGGGTTGACTCGCCGGGTTGACTCAGCTGGTTACTCAGCGGGTTGACTCAGCGGGTTGACTCAGTGAATTTGACCTTTTTAGGATTTTTTGACTGGCTTTTTTCTGGTGGGTTTTTCAGGCTGATGTTTAAGACTGGGTTGACTGGGTTCAGGCTTGAACTGGGCTATGGAATGGGGCTGACAAGGGTGAGTTTGGCTGAGTTTGGACTTGGGATTTGGGGGTATGGTCCTCCATTCAACCAGCTATCTCTACCAACAGTGTAGCCGAAGGTGGGGTGTCTACAGATGCCCCTCTTTGGCAGAGGTTGCGTGCAACCGAATGCCAAAGCGAGTGGACACCCCACTTCTGACCCGGTCATTCATAGATCATGTTCTGAAATCTTTGCTTGCTTTTGCATCTGTGTCAGTTGATCGTTTGGAAACCGATCACTCGCACATACCGCGGGAGTTTGGAGAAAACGTTGCGATTGTCCCTGCATGCGCTGCAACCTGGGTACCCAATCGCAACCCTTCCATTCCCGATCGGTACTAACATCGGAAAGGTACAGCAGAGCCTCTGCGTCGACAGTCTTACGAGGATGCTGACCCTGAGACTGATTGTGTGATGTTTGATGTTTTCCCAGATCACTCCAAGAGTACTTGTTTCGCTTGACTGTCAAAGTGGTTAGACGCCCTGCGTCAGATAGTCTTACGGGATTCTACTACGCCGACTTGGACTCAGTCAAGGTACTTCAGGCATCCACGCCTAGGTATGTGCGGGTGGGCTTTTTCCACCCGATCTGCTGGCTTCGATGCTTGGTTTGCAATTCATTCTTTCCTTGATTGTGGTCTGGAATCTTTGTTGTCCTTTGTATCTGAGTCAGTTGATTGTCTGGAAATTGATAACTCGCACATACCGCGAGAGTTTGGAGAAAACGTTGCGATTGTCCCTGCATGCGCTGCAACCTGGGTACCCAATCGCAACCCTTCCATTCCCGATCGGTACTAACATCGGAAAGGTACAGCAGAGCCTCTGCGTCGACAGTCTTACGAGGTTGCTGACCCTGAGACTGATTGTGTGATGTTTGATGTTTTCCCAGATCACTCCAGGAGTACTTGTTTCGCTTGACTGTCAAAGTGGTTAGACGCCCTGCGTCAGATAGTCTTACGGGATTCTACTACGCCGACTTGGACTCAGTCAAGGTACTTCAGGCATCCATGCCTAGGTATGTGCGGGTGAACTCTTTCCACCCAATCTGCTGATTTTGATACTTGGGTTACAATTCATCGTTTCCACCTGTTCAAATGGTTTCTGTGACCGAGCCTTTTGGCTTTCATCTTTTTGTATCTTGGCATATGGTACGACCGCACTGACACTGGAGTTCAGTTCGATCGTACTTTGAGTGCATTGGATCCGATGGTCTCCGGGGAAACCGCGAGACATCGGATCTTATTTGATTTTTGCGTTGGCTCCTACCCAGAGATATGGAAGATCTCCTGGTGTTTTGGAGACAGAACGCTCTACTGGGAAAATATTTTTGGATTTTTGAAAAGATACCCACTCTGGGGAGTGATACTCCGTGGGGTTTTTATTTGCGAATAGAAATATTTTATGTCTTTTTGAAATGAAAATCTGGTTTGCATGTGCCTCCACTAGGGATGCCTGTGGGGTCTTTAGCTAACCGACTTTTATTTTGAAAGCAGGTAAACATGATGATTGGTGCGATGGATGCTGATGCATGGAGATGCATGATGAATGCATGGCTTGGTTCATTCTCTTTCAGTTTGATGATCTTGCTTTTGCTGGAGATGCAGAGAATTTTGAGCTTATTGCTTGCAGGGTTGTACTCCCTTGGGGATTTTTCTTTTTGATACGGAGGTTTGGACAACGGGTTGGTCAAGATCCCGACCCGTGGTCGATCAGGTCCATCGTCCCAAGATGCTGTTTCTTTGCTAATGAGAATGTACGAGGATATCATTCGACTTCAAGATGTTCTTCTGGGCATACATGTGATTGAGATGGTGTTTGGTTGCCCGTTTTGGTCAAGATTCCAATTTGCGGGCGATCGGATCCGTCATCCCAAACTGTGAAGTGAGCAGAGTTCAAGACTCCTGAATTGTAGTGCTGGGGATACTAATTTTTGTGATTTTTTGTAAATATGTGGTCCGAATCTTTACCTGAGTGGTTAAGATAGAGATCGGTTTATTGAAGGCACAGGAAATATTTTTGTGATTTTTTGAAATATATTTGATTTGAAAGCAAGGGAAATATTTTTTGTGATTTTTGCAAATATTTGATTTGAAAGCAAGGGAAATATTTTTTGTGATTTTTTGACAATATTTTGATTGAAAGCAAGGGAAATATTTTTGTGATTTTTGACAATATTTTGATTGAAAGCAAGGGAAATATTTTTATGATTTTTGCAAATTCTTTGATTGAAAGCAAGGGAAGTATTTTTGTGATTTTTGAAGAGGTGATTTTGCAATGTTTTTGTATTTTGTGATTTTTCTGAAATGCAGGGAAAAGTGTGGAATTTTCATCCACTTCCAGCTTCTACTGCTGGTAAGGCACTCGATCCATTTTACGTCAGCGAGCAAGACGAGTCTCACACAGTTAAGTGCCGTAGTTTTACATCTTCGGATGAGGAGATTTTGAGGGTTTTCAGTCAACACACCCACAAAGTTGCCTGTTCCTCATGTGCAATGCACATAGATCACGTATCGTCCGACTGACTCCTTCGGCCACAAGATGAGCCACATCCTCACATTTCCCTTAGTCAATCTAGTTTGGGGTCTTACGTTGCTCACAATTCTGTGAGGGTGAGCTTCACCTCCCAACAGCCTTAATCCCCTTCATGAGTTCTAGGAACAGGGAACATCCGTCAGCTTCAACAGCGACTTCCAAATCAAGGTTGTCTATCACGGTGCGTTCAACACGAACAGGATTGCGGAGTTCTGCCCGCCTCAGTCCTTACCTGTTTAGAAGATTCCAGACACCCGTACGATCAAGTGTCAGCCATGTCTGGAACAGGTTAGGAAAGAAAGCCCTCAAGAAGTTAATCCCAGTGTAGTTTTAGGTCTTCGGACCGCTGGAGATGAATTTGTACAGTTGAAATTGATGGCAAATTTTTTTTTTTTTTTTGTATTTTTTTTTTTTGAAAAAGTTCCAGATTTCAACTCGAATGGTCGAGATTGATGCTGGTTTTTGTGGAAAGCTTTAAAGTATTTTTGGTATTTTTTGGAAATGATCCGGGTTATCAAAGCTTGATCTCAACGGTCGAGGCCGATGCCGGTTTTTGTTAAATGCGAGAAAGGTCCCCCGAGAAGCTAATCCCAGTGTAGTTTAAGGTCTTCGGACCGTAAATATGTACATGCCGAAAATACATTCTTTTTTGTGATTTTTCGAAAACTGTTCCAGGTCATAAAATCTCTATTTTTGAACGGTCAGGATTGACACTGATTTTTATTGGAAATCTCTCGAGATTTTGTTCCCGACGTAGTTTAAGGTTTTCGGACAAAAAACTGTACAAAAGGGGGCAAACACTTTTTTTTTTTTTTTGGAAAATGTCCGGTGTCAGCGAATCTTGATCAAGACCGATACCGGCTTTTATTGAAAATCCCTCGGGATATCGATCCCAACGTAGTTTAAGGTCTTCGGACCCAAAAACTGTATAAGAGAGTGCTGGTAATGCATATATATATTTTTGTGATTTTTTGAAAAATGTCCGGTGTTGTCGGATCTTGACTCGAGCAATCAAGACCGATGCCGGTTTTTATTGAAAGTCCCTCGGGATCTTGATCCCGACGTAGTTTAAGGTCTTCGGACCAAAAATATGTACATGCAAGTGCTGGAAATGCATAAATATATTTTTTTTTGTTTTTTAGAAAATGTCCGGAGCCACCAGATCTTGAAGAAGACCGATGCCGGTTTTATTGACAATCCCTCGGGATCTTGATCCCGACGTAGTTTAAGGTCTTCGGACCAAAAATATGTACATGAGAGCAGCAATCCAGGTTGGAGATTATGGGAATTCTTCTTGGAATGGTTCGGATCATCAGGTCATATCCTTGGATGGTTGAGATCATTGTTTGACCAAGTCAAATTTTCCTTTCTTTTTCTTGAAAATTCCATGGAACTTTTCCACATCATCAAGCCAATTTCTCACCCATTTCTCATGAGATGAGATTTTGGTGAGATCTCTTCTTTTTTCTCACCATTCTCTTCCATCACTTCATTCTTACATGGAGGTACAAGATTCACTTGCAACCACCCTTCCCAAGGAGGAGTTCTTCCCAAGGAGAGGGGGTGAGAAGTCATCTCACATAGGTAGGGGCTAGGACGGCCTCCCATGGGCCGCCCGGACGGTCTCTGCCTTCTGGTCTCTTCAGTGGGCTGGGTAAAAGGGTGCCCTCCCCTTTTCTATATAACATGGGGCACCCTCCCCCCCCTCAACGTGCAATCTCTCTCTTCTCTCTCTCATATTCTCTCTTTTTCAAGTTTTCTCTCTCTTCTTTGGTGGTCCCTTGCTCTTTTCAAGTGGTGGGCCTTAGAGAAGTTTTGGGACAGCAAGGTGGTCCCTCTTTGGTGAGTGGTAAAGGTATGGACCACTTCCTTTCTCTTTTCTTATCCTTTTCCTTCTTCATTATCTCTTCTCATGACTCTTTTCTCTTTCCATGTAGTTATTCCAAGAGGTGTGAAGGTGGGCCCAAGCATTCTTGGCCTTTTTCTAGATCTCAAATCTTTTTAAAAGGTGGTGCATGGAGAAGGACATTGCAAGCTCTCCACTTCATTTTTTTTCTTTCTTCTTTTCACACTCCCCTCATGTATATGTAAAGGGTGATTTTGCCATGTCACCAAGTGTTCATGGCAAAATACTCTATCTTTTTCATGGGAGTTGGGCCTCTTTTCATATGTATCAAATGGGCTCAAAGTGAAGTCATGGCTCTTGGTGTATTTGATGGGCCCAATGCTTCATTTTGGGCTCCCTCATGCTTTCTTGCCCTTGTCATTTTTCCTTAATGCTCTTCCTTTCTTTTCCCTCTTCCTTTCAAGGTTTGGGCCCATGGGCATGGTAGGGCCCATCTCAAGTTTTGGGCTCATGGGGCCCACTTTAGGTGACCCCATCTTTCTTCACATGTGTATGGACCAAGGTGGCTAGCCCATTCTTCATTTTGGATCTCAAGTGGGCTAGTTTTCCTAGTTGGGCCTACATGGACAAGTAGCCCAACTCTTCCATCATTTCTTGATTATGATGTACATCCTTGTACAAGGTGTAGTGGGCTCCTTGGAGCCTCTATATGTGGATGGGCTTTTGGGTCCTTATTGAAATTTGGATTCCTTTGGACCAATGTGTGCACCACTACACTTTGTCCATGTGGGTTTTTTCTTTTCATGCTCTTTTCTTTAATGGATGGAGGACTTGAGTTACTTGACCATCTACAAGTCCCATGAGTGAGTTGTTCCCACAATCTCACTAAGTTCAAATGGTTTTCCTTGTGGTAGGAATGTGGTTCTCAAGAGTTTCCCTCTAATGCTATCAACATCAAATGGATGATCCTCAAGTGAGCTATCCATACAACCATAGTTCCTTGATCTTTTCTTTGGGGGCTTGGTGGGTCATCCACCATCATTCTCATGTATGGGTGATTTTCCTTTAAATTTGTGGGAAAGAATGATACCCATAAGTTGCCCAATTTTGACCCATGCTTTGGGGCATTTTGGATTTTGATCTTCAAGTGAGCTATGTATATCATTCTTAGGCATTTTTATGATGGTTGGGTGACTCATCAATCCATGCTCTTTTGTGCTCAAATGGTCTCCCTTTTGGTGAAAAAGTTGGTGCACATAAGTTGCCCAAACTTGCCTTTTCATGGGCATTTTCAACTTTGATTCTTCATATGGGCTATGTGCATCAACTTTCTACCCCTAGCTTCTTTGACTCATATGTTTGTGGGTAGACCTCCTTGTTGCATTTTCATGGTCAAAATTTTCATCAAGATGAGGCACATAAAGTTGCCCATGGTTAACCCATGAATGGGTCCTCATATTCTTCAAAGTGGGCTATGTGCTCTCTCCAATCCATTGAGATGAGGCATTTGGGTTGCTCTTGGGGGCCCACTTCCTTTCTATTCCCCACTTGTCCATGCACATGTGTAAAAAGATGGAAACATCTTAAGTGAGAACCATGGCCTTGGCATAAAAATGGATCAATCCTTGGCCACATATGGACTTTGAAAAGGGATTTCTCATGTGAAGTAGGATTCTTGTTCTTTGTTGATCTCATGGCACTTGAGTGCATTTGTTGTCCAAAATGTGTCCTTGGATGATGGACTTTTTCTTGCCTAAGGCATGCCTTGTAACCTTCTTTAAGGTGGGCCTTACTTTTTCCAAAGGGCCCAACATACATCCTAAGTGACACATGGAGTTGGACTTTAGATTTTGCATTTGAATGTGAGTCCAATCCCATGGGTTTCTTGGATGAGAATTTGGATTTTAATGGGTAAAGGGATAGGGACTTACCTTGCCAAGCTTGTAGGATTCAATGGCGGATGGTACCAGAGGTCACCGAGTAATTGACGAAGATGATCCCGCCTTCATCGTCCGCCGAGGGGACCACATGTGTTCCTTAGCTATGGAGCATCAACCTCTTCCCGCTATCAAGGGTCGAGGTACCAGGGATCGCTGGGATGACTGGATGAAGGATCCACAGCCCTTGCTTGAACGAGTGCTGGATGGTACTCCTTTTGCTGGCCTCCTCACCCTACGTTTCCACAATAATGATGCTAACCGCATGATGCTCGCGGCCCTTTGCGAGCGGTGGCGGGATGAGACCCACACCTTTCAGCTCCCTTGTGGAGAATGGGGGATAACCCCCTTGGACATTTACATGCAGATAGGCTTCCCGTTTCATGGGACAATTGTTCCTCAAGTCAGCTCCCTAGCTCCTCTCACTTCCACCGACTGGCTACAGCTTGTTGGTGATGTCCCACCCGAGGGTGAATTCCAAGGCCATCAAGTGAAGATGCGATGGTTCTATAACAGTTTTGCCTCCGTCATTCCCACCACCGAGCGGGAGGCCCTCCACAAAGCGCGGGCCATGATCACCTATGCTTTCGGATCCTTTCTTTTCTGCCATGCGAATGAGAGAGTTGATCCCAAATTTCTTCGTTTAGTCTAGGATCTTCATCATCCCTATAACTGGAATGGGGCTATCTTGACCCGTATCTTTCAAGGTCTGGACAAGACCTGTCGACATAGCCGGTCCTTCACAGGCTTCTGGCCTGTTGTTGAGGTACCTTTTCTTTCATCTTCCCTGGAGTCATTTGCCTTCTTTCTCTCTCTGATCATTAGATGTGCTTTTGTCCAGACCTGCTTTTATGACCATTTTCCCCATCTTGCACCGAGGATGAGGGATGATATTGAGCCCTCTTAGTATCGCCACATGTACTGGCATCAACAAAACCGTCAGCGAAACTCCCGAGTTCCTGGAGACAATTGGCGTGCTGACATAGACGGGCTGACTGTCGAGGACATAAGTATCTTGCTTTCCTACCCCTCGTGCCGTACTATAACTGATCGTGGTAACCTCATTTGCTGCAGCTCGCTCGAATGCCATATGCCAGTTTTCCTCTCTATTATACCCCTCAGCGTGTGGAGGCATACGATGCTTCATGTCTCCGTATCATGCTTTTCGACGCTGAATCCTTTCAGTGGTACCTGGGGGAGAGGTTGCTTCGGCAAGCCACTGGGGTGGCTCGGGTCCCTTGTTCTGCACCTCCTCCAGCTGCTCGGATGCCAGTTGATGAGAGAGTTGAGGCTCTTGTGGGCCAGCCTGGATTTCATTTCACGATCCCGGATCGTGATTATGATGAGTGGTATTTACTGTTCGGCCAGGGGCCTCTGCTTCCTTCGCTTTATGTTCCGGGTGGCCGTCGCAGGTATGCTGGAGGTTCGGTGACTGCTCCTTTGATGGATCTTTATCGTCGGGAGCGGGACGCGAGGAGGGACGATGATGATTATGTTGGCGACTTGTAGCCTGTTTGGGTGCTCTGCTTTGTATGGCCTTGTACTTTTGTTTTTATCTTCTTTTGTATCAAGCTCTTTTGAATGAATATATAATCTTCGACTTGTCTCAAATTCTTTGATGATGTCTGGACGCTTTTACTTTTGACTTGTTCCTTCATGATTTGAGGCTTCTTAGCTGCATGGATGATGACTTGAACGGTTCAGATTGCTTGTTTAGGCCTTGTGGGCCCACCTGATGATTAGATCTTGGATTCTGGCCCTTCTTTTGATGATCGAACCTTTGATCTTGCTGCTCCATGACTTGTGTAAGCTTTCCAATGGTTTGGATCCTGATGATTTAGCCCTTGAATGGTTCAAATTGATAGATTCGGCCCTGTGGGCCCACTTGAGACCTTAGCTTTACTTTGGGGCACCTCTTTTGATGATTTGTGAGGCTAAGAAGGCTTCTCATGGTGTGGATGATGGCTTGAACGTCCCAGATCGCTTGACTCGGCTTTGTGGGCCCACTTGATGATTAGATCTTGGATTCTGGCCCTTCTTTTGATGATTGAACCTTTGATCTTGTTGTTTGATGGCTCATGTAGGTCCTTCAATGATTTAGATCATGATGATCTAGTCTTTGAACGGCTTGGATTGCTTGTGGCCCCCACTTGATCACCTTTTCTTCTTTTTGGCCTGATCAGCCATGCTCTGGCCGCATTGCTTCGTGATTGGACCGGTGGGGTAGCTTTTATATGATCTTGATCAGCCTCAGTCGAAATCTGGAGTGGACCGGAGCCTTGGGCGGCCCACGGAGTGCCATCTGCTGACGTGGACTGTCAGCCTCACCTACCAAGAACCCTGGAGCCAATCCCGCGGAGAGAGAGGAACTGCGTCCATACGGGCGGCCCAGGGCAGGCCGCCCAAGGCTCGCCTCTTGAGCGGCCTGGGCTGGCTCTGGTTCGGACATTCTCTGCTGTCCATTGTCTTTGTCTCCTCATTCCCTGCATGTCCGGGTTCGATTGCAGCCATGAATATTCCTTTTGTCCCTTCTTTCCTTCTCTTTTTGTCTTTTTCTTTATTGATCCTCTCTTGGGCAGCCATTGATGATGGCTTGGGGGCCATTGTGGGAGAGATTGGTGGGTCCCATGTTGCAGCAATTGATGAAGGCTTCAAAGATGGTGAGGTGCCTTTGATTGATGATGGGGATGATGCATTGAATAGGGGTATTGATGATGAATTAGGGGTGGTTGTTGGGAGAGCTTTGAATGGCTCTATTAATGGTGGAATGGCTGTAATTCCAGATTTGGATAGGCCTTTGATTGTGGGAGAAATGGATGGTATGGATAGGATGATGAGGTGGGACATGGGTGAAGCTATGCATCCCTTGAGTGTGGGCCCCATGGATGATGTGATGGATGGTGATGATGGGACCATGAGGGACATAGATGGGCTGATCTCATGCTTGGATGGGATAGATGGTTCAGATGGTATTTTTGACGGTTTGGATGCTCTTGATGAGGGCCAGGATGTGCGGTATACTTCTTTGGGTGGACTTGATGTGATCATTGATGATGTTCCCCTGATGATGGACGGTGTGGATGCCTCGATGATCCCTTTGATCGGCCAGGATGATGACTGGATTCATGATTTCCTACTGGAGAGGGCCGCAGGTCCGGATCTGGCCGTTGATTCTTCGATCGGGGTAGCCGGGACCCTTTTGGATGGTTCAGATGCATTCTTTGACGGTCAGATTAGCCAGGGTGCCACGATGTGCGGTGTGATCTTTACTGGTAGCCCTTTTGATGGGGAGTATCGTCTTTCTCCTGATCGTCGGTCTTTTGCGCACTCTGTTCATGAGGTGGGCGAGTCTTCCCATGCGGCTGAGGTTATGACAGTTTCAGATAGTGATGCGACTATATCAGACATAGCCGTTACTGAGGGCAGGTCAGGGGCTGTCGAGTCTGCAGAGGTTCCAGCTTTTCCTTCTCCTTCGCCTGTTGACCTTCCGATCCTTGATGAGCCATTATTGACTTCTGGTCCTTTTGTGCTGGAGGGGGTACCAGTGAGGACTTGTCAGCTGCTTCCTCGTCCTTCTTGCTCACCACGACTGCTTGCTTGGCTTGACAGCTTGTCGGCTTATGAGATTCGAGATTTGGAGTCTTATGGCTTCGGCAGTCTGATCCATATGGCTAGAGTTGATATTGATTGGAGGATGCTTGGAGCTGCCTTGATTGACTGGGTCCCTTCGTTGAACTTGTTCGCGTTCAACGATATGGAGATGGGACCTTCTTTGGAGGAGCTTGCTCGCTTGACAGGCCTACCCTGGGATTATGCTCAATATTTTTCGCCGAAGACGTCGCCGAAGACTGCTACACCGCAGAACTGGTTCGGGATCCCTTATCTTGTTCGGCCTGCAGCTGGTGGCCAGGATGCTGTAGTGTTCTCTTTGGACCTGCTGTATGATCTTTTTTCGGGTCTTCAGAGTACGGCCGGCTCTACCTTTGCTCGGAACGCACTGATGTTCTGCTTGATTGCTGAGGTGCTGTTCTCGGGATGGCGCAGATCCCAGACTCCTTTGCTTTTTGAGGTGATGAGCCGAGCTATCCGTCGGCAGGGGATCATTTCTCTCATCTTGGCCGAGCTATTCGATGGGCTGACCGACTGCGCCTTGGGCCGCACTCGTGTCCTTCGCGGCTGCTGTGCATTTCTTCAGGTATTTCTCTTACACCTTTTCCTTTTGCTTTGTCAGGACTTGTTTTGCTCTAGCTGAACTTCTTTTGTGATCAGGTCTGGCTATGGGAGCGTCTTTCTCTGACCGTTCCTGTATCTCTTCCTGGCATCCCGGGCTCTGACATCATGCGTTATATCATGGAGTTCCTTCCGCCTACAGCCAGGATGAGCGAGCCCTTGTATCGCAGGATGTTTGCTGAACTTCGTGACTGGAACGTTCGTTGGGAGTCATCTTGGCTTTCACTTCCTCCAGTGCTTTGCGATGCACACCGCCATCCCCTGATGTTGGTAGGCTTTCGATCCTACTTTTCTTATCATCCCATCCGGTTCCTGCGGCAGTTTGGATATGAGCAGGATGTTCCTCTTTTCGCTTTCACGGGTATCGGGCGTCGAGCACTTCCATCCAGATCTTCTGACTTTAGGACCTGGATTGATTGTTCTTGGGCGAGTTTCTTGACTGCTGATTTGCTGGGTTTTGAGCTGCGGACTTTTCTGATGGCGACCGCCCCATATCAGTACTGGGTTGCTGAGCAGTCTTTGTACCGACGTATCCCTTGCTGGCACCAGACTGTTGATGAGGATGAGCAGGATATCCTTGGAGATGCTGGCTCTTCATCTGGTTCATATGAACCCTTTGAGAAGCGCCCGTTTATCGATCCTGGCTTCCTTTTGGCCACTCATGGCCATCTGCTGTCTGAGATCTCTGAACTTCGGTATCATCGTGAGATGATGTCGAGGAGATTGGTTGCCGATCAGAGGTTGTCTGATGAGGAGACAGCGATCCGTACCCTCGAGCGCGATGAGGCGCATTACCTGCGTATGGAGGTGAGCAGGTTGAGAGCGAGACTATCTTTTTATGAGTCAGAGGACTCACCTGATGTGGCCGAGGAGGAGGGTAGAGATTGATTGTGTTGGCCACCTGCGCATTCTTTTTTGCATATATGATTGATGATGATGCATTTTTTGTATTTTTTGAAAAAGATGATATGATATGTGTAAAAGAAATATCATGCATTTAATTAAAAAAAGAAAACTGTTTGAAAATCTACTGTGCAATGAGTTGTCTTGTGAGTGTGTCTGGATTTTGTGTCAGGATATAGGAATCAGAACTGAGGCTCGGTCAATGATTTGACCGATGTCTCGAGATTTGACTTGCTTGATCCTTTGGTTCCCTAGAGATGTAGGCAATGGAAACTCTTGCTTCCTGAGATTGTCGGAATTTGTAGAGTTCTTCGCTCCTGACTGTACTTCTTCTTGTTCTTGAACTGTAACTGCTCGAACCGATCGGATCGTCTGACTTCTTGGTACCTGCACTTTAAATTTTTTTTTTCTTTTTGAGCCATTTTTGCCTGCAGCGCTCTTTCGAGTTTTCACTACAGCCGGCTTTTTCCCGTCATTTTTGCCCGTGGCGCCCTTTCGGGTTTTCACCACGTCCCGGGTATTTGATCTTGCCTGCCCCTTGGCAGCTATGCTGTTTTTACCCTTGGCGCCCTTTCGGGTTTTCACCAAGTCCGCTGTATGCCCACTGTTTTTACTCGGAGCGCCCTTTCGGGTTTTCACTCCGCCCTCTTTGTTTAGGCACACATTTTCTTTTTCTTTTTCTTTTTTGTTTTTCTTTTCTTTTCTTTCTGGATCTCTAGATAACTGCGGCGGCTAGAGGTCGGGAATCCGTCGTTGCCGGCCGATGGCAGTCTTTCAGTCCTTATCCTAAGTTACGATGATAGAGCTGTCGGTCTTTGCTAAAGACCCTTCTGAGATGAATGTATGGATGACTGTGCTTCTTCTTGGGTTGATTTTTTTTCTTGGGTGCCTTGCTTTGGCTTCCCTTTTTCTTTCTCTTTTCTTTTTTTTTTCTTTTTCTTCTGTATTCTTTTTCTCTTTTTTTTTGTCTTTTCTTTTTGAATCCCTTTTTTTTGAAACACTTGTTGGTGGACGGAAACGATTTCTCAGAGGTCTTAGCTTCGACCTCTTGACTTTAGCACTATTAAAGTAACTCTTGATAAGGTCAGAATGACTTACCCGTGAAAGATCTTCACGTTGTCGGCGTTGGTTGGCTCAGGAAGATCCACCCCTCTCATGCTGGTGAGTCTGAGGGCGCCTCCGGGAAGTACTTCTCTGACGATCAGTGGCCCGTCCCACGAGGGTTTGAACTTTCCTCTAGGATCCGGAAGGTGCGACGATAGAATCTTCTTCATGACCATGTCGCCTACCTTGAAACTTCTTTTCCGGACTCTCTTGTTGTAAGCCCGAGCGATCCTTTTCTGATAGCACTGGGAATGACTTAGTGCACGCATGCGCTTTTCATCTGCTAGCTGCAACTGATCGAATCTGGCCCGTTGCCATTCTCCTTCTTCAATTCCGCTTTCTAATAACACCCGTAGTGATGGTATTTCCACTTCGACTGGTAGAACTGCTTCCATTCCATAAGTAAGCTCGAAAGGAGTAACGCCCGTAGCAGACCGTACAGACGTTCGATAGGCCCAAAGTGCATATGGGAGCATATCTGACCAATCTCGATAGGTCACGACCATCTTCTCGAGTATCCTGACGATTGTCTTGTTTGCGGCTTCTACCCCACCATTCATCTGGGGACGGTAGGGGCTTGATCGATGACGTTGGATCTTGAACTTGCTGAGGAAGTCATCCATCTTCTTGTTGACGAACGGGGTCCCATTATCTGTGATGATAGCATTAGGGATTCCATACCGGCATATGATGTTGTTCTTCATGAATTTGATCACTTGAGATGCTGCAATCGTGGTGTAGGAGGCTGCCTCTACCCACTTGGTGAAGTAGTCGACTGCCACAAGTATGTACTCGTGACCATTTGATGCTTTGGGACTGATCTTGCCGATGATGTCGAGTCCCCACATGGAGAAGGGCCAGGGGGTGGTCAGGTTGTATAACTCTGATGATGGGGCATGGATTTGATTTGCATGCTCCTGACACTTGAAGCATTTTCTGACGTGCTGGCAACAGTCTGTCTCCATGGTGAGCCAATAGTAGCCGAGTCGTAGAATCTTCTTTGCCATCATGTGCCCATTCATGTGTGGGCCACAGATTCCTTCGTGTATTTCTTTCATGATCTTTGCAGCTTCTGTTTCATCAACGCATCGAAGGAGGATGTGATTATAGGATCGCTTGTAAAGAACTTCGCCACTGATGGTGAACTGGCCGGCCAAACGCTGAATGGTTCGGCGATCTGTCGCTGTTGCTGACTCTGGATACTCCTGGGTTTCGAGATATTGCTTGATGTCGGCATACCAGGGTTTGTCAGGGACAGCTTCGGCTTCTTCTATTTGCAGGCAAAAAGCAGGTTCTTCTTGAATTTTGACTGTGAGCTCCCATTCTGAAGCTCCTTTCGGGATTTCGAGCATTGATGCAAGCGTGGCGAGAGCATCTGCAAACTAGTTCTTGGCTCTGGGCATGTATGAGAAGGTGATTTCCTTGAATTCTTCGATCAGATTGTCAAGATACACATGATATGGTATCAACTTCTCGTCTTTGGTCTTCCATTCGCCATTGGTCTGATTGATGATAAGCTGTGAGTCTCCAAACACTCGTAGCTTCTTGACGCCCAAGATTATGGCTTCCCTTAAGCCAGCGATGCATGCTTCATACTCTGCCATGTTGTTGGTGCACTCGAATGCTATGCGCCTTGAGATAGGAATAGGGACATCATCTGGAGAGTAGAGGATTGCTCCAATACCACTCCCTTTAGAGTTTGCTGCGCCGTCGAAGAATAATGTCCACTCACCTTTCTTCTTCTTTTCTTCTTCTTCAATGAGCAAGAGATCTTCATCAGGGAAGAATGTCTTGAGCGGTTGATAATCTAGGAGAGAGTGAGCGGCAAGATGATCGGCGAGGGCCTGTCCCTTGATTGCCTTCTGAGTGACATAGGTGATGTCGAACTCAGACAGGAGTAGCTGCCATTTAGCTATCCTTCCAGTGAGTGCCGGTTTCTCGAACAGGTACTTGAGCGGATCCATGTGAGCGAGGAGGAGAATAGGGAATGCAATCATGTATTGACGGAGTCGCTGAGTTGCCCAGACTAGGGCGAGGACAAGTCTTCTCGATCGGGGAATACCTGGTCTCGTAGTCGGTGAACTTTCGGCTCAAATAATATATTGCTTGTTCCTTCTTCCCGGTCTCGTCGTGTTGGCCGAGGACACAGCCAATGGCTTCTGCTGCTACCGAGATGTATAACAATAGTGGTCGTCCAGGAGCGGGCGGCACTAGGACTGGAGGATTCATGAGATATCTCTTGATGCGATCGAAGGCGACTTGGCAATCATCATTCCATTCTTTTGGAACGTTTTTTCGGAGGAGCTTGAAAATGGGTTCACAAATAGGTGTGAGCTGTGCGATGAAGCGACTGATGTATTGAATTCTGCCGAGGAAGCCACGAATTTCTTTCTCTGTTCTAGGAGGGGGCATCTCGATGATTGCTCTGGTTTTGGTCTCGTCGACCCTGATGCCATCCTCGCTCACCATAAAGCCGAGGAGCTTTCCTCCCATTGCACCGAAGACGCATTTCTGAGGGTTGAGGCGGAGCTTGTACTTTCTAATCTGTTGAATAACTTCTTCAGATCTTCAAAGTGTCCTTCAATTGTGCGAGATTTGACGATCATGTCGTCCACATATACTTCAAGCTCTTTGTTCATCATGTCGTGGAATAATGCTGTCATTGCTCGCTGATATGTTGCTCCTGCGTTCTTCAGACCGAACGGCATTACCCTGTAACAGAAGGTTCCCCAGGGAGTGATGAACGATGTCTTCTCGCGATCTTCGACGGCCATCTTGATCTGATTGTAACCTGAGAACCCGTCCATGAATGAGAAGATTTTGTATCCAGCAGTGTTGTCGACCAGAGTGTCGATATGTGGCAAAGGGAAGTCATCTTTAGGACTGGCTTTGTTGAGATCTCGGAAGTCGATGCACATTCGAACCTTGCCGTCCTTCTTTGGTACTGGCACGATGTTGGCGAGCCATTCAGGGTAGTTGGAGACTACCAAGAATCCCGCGTTGTACTGCTTGATGACTTCATCTCGGACTTTCAGAGCCCATTCTGGCTTCATTCTTCGAAGTTTCTGCTTCACTGGCTTCATATCTGCCTTGGTTGGCAGATGGTGTACAACGAGCTCTTCATCGAGCCCCGGCATGTCTTCATATGAGAACGCGAAGTTGGACAATCTTGGAGCTAGGAACTCTATCATTTTCTGTTTCATCTCAGGTGGCAACGATTTTCCAATGCGTACTTCCCTAGGGATCTCAGGTGTCCCCAAGTTTACTATCTCGAAATCATCGGCTACAACATTGGCTTTAGATTCGAACTTTTTGAGGAGATCCTCAAGTTCGGGAGCAGGATCATCATCTTCCTCATCCCGAGCTTCGTCCAGACCCATGAGCTCGAAGTCTAATTCGATGTCGAAATCATATGATTCGACTTCAAACTCATGCGACTCTTTAGACGAACTTGGCACACTATTGAATGCAGGAAAGGAAATATTTTTTGGTTTTTGAGATTTTTCTGAAATTGAAATGCTAGATGTTTTTGGCTTTTGAAATTTTTTTATTTTTTTGGATTTTCGAAATTCGTGGGACTTTGAACAAGCAGGCATTGCAGACCATGATTGAGCCCAACTTGTTCCAAAGTTCCGGTCGCTGCTTAAACATGCGTTTTTTTTTTAAGCCAGAGCCCTCAAATGGCTCTTTGGCTGATTCAAAAGTGAGGGGAACAGATGACCATTCAGGACCCCACACTTCCTCCCCTGGAGAGGTGGGGGTTGATGATTTGGGCGAAGAATCATGATCTGGCCCAATGACTATGACTTCTCGCTGGTCGGGTTCGAGATCTGAGTCGCACTCAGTCCTTCCCGGGTCACTTACCTCGCATTGCAGCTCGTCTGGTTCTACGGCTAGCCACAAGTTTGGAATCTAGACATCAGACCAATTTAGGGCTGGCCACTTCCCTTTCTTGGTCCAATGGATGGGCTGCTTCTGCCCCTGGCTGATGATTGATGATGTTGACTTTGCAGAGATGGGCAAGTCGTGCCCCTTGCTAATTGGTGCTGAGATGGGCGAGTTGTGCCCCTTGCTGATTGAAGTGGGCAGGTTGTGCCCCTGGTTGGGAGCAGGTATCAGGGTAACCTAGTCCTGAAGCTGCTGTATTTGACTTCCTTCTTCGTCTTCATCATTTCCTTCTTCTTCTGGAGGCTTAGATGGTTCGAGAATCTGATCCCATCGAATGGGGGGCCATGTGGCCCAAACTAGGCTCATCGGGAGGCCTTTGTGTAATGCAGTTGGTTGATTCCCTCCTGGATCTTTGCAAGGTTCTCCTGGCTTGACGAATTGGATGGGTGAGCATCGACATTTCTTCATTCTTTTGTCCATGAAGGTTGTCTTATATCCGAGTCCCCATTTGCATTGGTTATATACTAGCAATACCTTTCTGGACTTGAAGTGGTTCTTCATTCGGTACTTGAGGCTCAGACGCTCTGCTGGTGAAAAGACATGGTCCACCCTTATCGGTTCTGGATTAGCGATAGAGTTCACAGTCTCGAATTCGAAACTGTGAAACGGGATGTCTTCCTCAGAGTGCTGAATATCGATGACCGGGATGTCTGGTTCAGTGGCAGCAGCATTGGAAGGAATGATGAACTCCTTCTCTGCATGGATGGAGATCACTTGATTTCTACAGATGTATTTCACCCGTTGATGCAGGGTTGATGGCACAGCTCCAACCTTGTGCAGCCAAGGTCGTCCGAGCAACATGTTGAAAGAGGCTGATATATCCAGGATTTGGAATGTGATGGTAGAGATTTCTGGACCTATCTGTACCTCTATGTCGACATCCCATTCCACTGATCGGCGGGTGTTGTCGAATGCTCTAACGCATATGGTGCGGGGTCGAAATGAAGAAGGGCTGATTCCCAGACGTTCCGCGGTCTTGAGTGGGCAGACATTTAAGCTTGAGCCATTATCGATAAGGACCAGCGGAACACAGAGGTCTTTGTATCGTAAGGCTATGTTGAGGGATCGCCCATGATCGCGCCCTTCTGGTGGCAACTCATTATCTGTGAAGGTGATGACGCGCGGAGCCAGGAGTTGTCCAATCATCAAAGCTATCATTTCTGGTGCCGTATCAGAGGAGACGTGAGCATCGTTCAAGGTCTTGGCAAACATTTCTCGGTGTATGCGAGATGTACAGAGTAACTCCCATACTGAGATTTGTGCAGGGATTGACTTGAGCTGATTCGCCACATCGTATGCGGCTTCATTTTTGTTGCCGAGGCCTGAAAGGGCGCCTTTGGGATCTCCTCTGTTCTGATTATCTCTTCGGATGCAACGCCCATTGGGATTCATGTTCCCCACTTCCGCACATTCTGGATAGTGCCATGGAACCTCTTTGTAGTTTTCCTCCCTTTTGTCTTCTACGACCACCGGTTCTTGCAACGGTGCTGGTGTGGGTACCAGATCTTCCTCGTATGGAGCTTTTGCCTTGAGAACTACATTGTTGCCTGTGCTGAAGGGGTAGTATCGAGGCTTGTCTTCATAGACCACATAAGGTCGCGGTCCTGGCTTGATTGTTCCTGGGACAGGAGGCTCCCATGGAATGAATACTGGTCCTCTTGATATGGCAGGAGGTTTCTCTGTTCGTCCCAGCTGCCGTAGTGTGATTGACACGCCTCCGGAGTTTGCCCCTTGCAATACGACTGGCTCGACTGGAAGAGCTCCTTCCAATACAACGGGTTCTTGTTGTTGATGAGTATAATCCTTCCATTGTGGATTGGATTGTTCTTGAGTTGCCCCTTGCAAGATGACAGGTTCGTATGTGGGCTCAATGTATGATTGTGCTCCTTCCAGGACGACTGGTTCCCAACATGAGGGGCCGTAAGATGCCCCTTGCACAACTGGCACATCATATGGAAGTGCTCCTTCGAGTACTACTGGCTCGAGGACTGGAGGAGGAAAGGGACTTGCCCCTTGCATGATCGGAGGAGGACTTGTCGGCCCATAAGTGTAAGCATGAATGGACTGGATAGGGGAGAAGAAGCGATCGAGATGGTCTCCTTCTTCTATACTATTGACCGCAGGGCCACGAGACGAACTGGGGTCCGTCGGATGTTGAGGCAGAGGATTCTGAAGGATGTTGGTGGAAGCTGCTGGAGAAGTTCCAGGGACCGAGATGACGATCTTGCGGTCATCAATTAGGTCTTGTATAGCATTCTTCAAAGTATAGCATCGATCAGTGGCGTGGCCACACCCTTGATGGTAGGCACAATACTCATTTTCTCAGTAATTCGGTGGCAGAGGATGAGGAGGAGGCCTAGGTGCCATTAGAGTAAGTAATTGCTTCTGCACCAGAGTAGCCATGACTTGACTGAGTGGTTGAGAGAGGGGAGTAAATTTCCTGGACTCCCTGTAGTTTTGCCTATTTTGATATGAGTATTGACCGTTTCCTCTGAACTGCTGCTGTTGTCGAGGTGGTTGTGGCTGAGGATTCGGTTGTGGCTGATACCGCTGAGGCTGATGCTGAACTTGATTCTGCTGATACTGTTGACGTCCCTGTGGGGGAGCATGTTGATTTCCTTGAGCAGTGGTGTTGATGTTGTTTACCTCTGTTGGGCGGGGAGGAGAACCACTGCGGTTTCCATTCCCGTGCCCGATAGGTCTTCCTTCCACTCTATTCCTCTTGACTGGAGTGGCTTGATGAGGCCATGGGGAGATCGTCCCGGCCCGGATCCCTGCTTCGACTTGCTCTCCAGCACGGATCAATTGTGAGAAATTCGCATATGGATGCGAGATGAGATATCCGGATATGCCTGGATATGTTGAATGAACAATCATGGAGATTTGTTCTTCGTCGTCGATAGGCGTTCGCATTCGAGCTGCCATAGCCCGCCAACGACCCACATAAGCTGATAGTGTTTCATCACTCCTTTGCCTGAGAGCTGCGAGGTCTGCTCTTCTGGGTGCCATGTTAAGATTATATGCAAATCTGTCGATGAAAGCCTGGGAAAGCTGTTCCCACGTCCTGATGCGGTGGCAGTCCAATGAAGTGTACCAATCTAGGGCATCGCCCTTCAGAGATTTTTGGAACAAGCGAATAAGGGCCCCTTCATTTCCTGAGATTGCACTCAGTTCTCCACAGAAGGCATTGAGATGTGCTGTGGGACAACCGCTACCGTCGTATCTTTTGAATTTTGGAACCTCAAAGTTTTGAGGTACTTGAGCATCTGGGAAAGGACACAAGTCTCTGAACTTGGTCGAAGGTAGATCGATTCCTTGCTGTCGCTGAAGCTGATTTTGCAAGATCTGGAACTGCTCCCGCAACTCGTCCAGTCCTGAATGATCTGTTCGAGCGACCGGTGCCTCTTGGAGTAAGGCACGTTCTTCTTCGGCATAGTGGTCGATGTCTTCGACCCTATGGGCTTGCTGAAAAGCAACCGCGGGTTGCTGAAATTGGTTTGATGATTGAACTGGATTCTGATGAACTTGTGCTTGAAATGATGGTAACTGAACTGGAGACTGTATTGAAGGTTGAACTGGAACTTGCTGGAAGTTAACTGGAGATTGCTGAAAATTAACTGGATTTTGCTGAATTGAAGATTGCTGGAAATTAACTGGAATCCCATCGGCGGGGATGTGCTGGAATTGAAAAGTGCTCCTGTTTGCAGGAGGCTGAGATGCTGGGAAGTGACCCCCTTGTTGGGTATTCGCCACTGTCCGCTGATTGATGTGGGCTTGACACTGACCCCCGTTGTGGGCATTCGCCAGTGCTGTCCCTGTTGCTGGAAATTGAATTGAAATCCCATCGGCGGGGATGTGCTGGAATTGAAAAGGTGTCCCATCGGCGGGGACATGCTGAGATCTACTGAGATTGCTGTTTGCAAGATTAACTGGAAGCTGACTGGATGTTCCTGCAACGGAAGTGCTCTGAGATGGCCTTGTCGTCGCAGGAAGATATTGAGAAGGATGCCCCATTGCGAAGGGCTGAGATGGCTGCTGTCGGTAGTCTTGGGCAGACTCCGATGGTTGTGCTTGATTTGAACTGGAGGCCGGAAGGACCCGGCATGGTTGCTGAGACTGCTGAACTGGGCCAACTTGATTGTTGGCTGCTGCGGTGGCTTGTGCTTGCATGAATTGCAAGAGCATTTCTTGCATTGCTCTCACTCCTTGTGCCAATTCCTGTATGATTGGCGTATTATCAATGGGCTGTTGCGCTGGAGGTTGCGCTTCGGTCATCTCAAGAGCAGGGAAGAGACGAGTTTCCTCTTCGTGGTCGGACATGGCTTGTTGAGCCCGAGTGCGGATTATGCTGCGGAAGGGAAGTTGTCTCCGCGTACGTTGAGTCCGAGGAGGCGCAATGGTGAGGACTGTACTCTACTCTTTTTGGGTTTTGGTATTTTCTATTTTTTCTGGTTTTGGGATCTTCTATTTTTTGTTTGTTTTGGGTTTTAGGTAGAATACTATGCAGATGAGATTGTATGAGGATTAGTGACTTTCAAGTACGGGAAGGATTCTGTTTTTCAAGTCGGATCACGACTAGTGGGACTAGCTCCTCCCCAGCAGAGTCGCCATTCTGTGGACCCTCGCCGATTTTCCGCGCTCCCACACGACGTTGTTCTCGCCCCTTCCCCTTTCGGGAAAGAAGGAGATGAGGATGCGTGAGTGCGAAATCGCCGTTTGTGCCACTGTCTTGCCTCGTTCTCGAGGGCTTTGTTTTAGTTGTCGTGTTAAGCTGGATATGTTTAAGTGAGTTTATATAGACCAGAGTCGCCACTAGCCAATTACTTCGAATCTACAGTCGGCTAGACCCCGTAGAAACGTTAGAGAAGGGGATCCGAAGATTCCTTTCTCTAAAATGACTCCTGTTGATCTGCGGCCAGAGATTCAAGGTAAGGGATCACGGTTACAGGGTGGGAAGAGGTTAAGCACCCCACACACTGCCCGTACCGAAGTACGGTCTCTACTTCACAGAATCGATCGAATACTTGAAAGTCTAGTTTAATCCTCGTATATTCTCATGGATGATATGATGCATGAATGCGGATCTGAACAGTAAGAGTTTCTGATGGGCAGGTTCCAACAACGGGCAAGCCCAGAGCGTACGCTCGAACTGACAGGTGCTTAATGTAAGACGTATGCAGTGTGCTTGAATGATCAAGGTGTTTTATGGTGAAGCATGAATGCAGGTCTGAACAGTAGGAGTTTCTGATGGGCAGGTTCCAACAACGGGCAAGCCCAGAGCATACGCTCGAACTGACAGGTGCTTAATTTAAGACATATGCAAGTGTGCTTGAATAATCAAAGTGCTTGCAGTGAAGCAGGGGGGTTGGAAGAAAAGTAAATGTTGCACTTATGCTAGATGCAAATGAGATGATGCTGGAAAAGAGTAGCTGAGTGGACGGAGGTGTCGCAAGGGTTGGCTTCGAGTGGCTGGATCAAGACTTGGATGGCTTGGGAGGCTTGGACCAGTGGTCAGGCTGGGCTGGACCAGGGCTAGACTCTCCTCACTTGGGCTCTCCTTGGTGGAAAAATGGGATAAGGGTGACTCAGACGGGCGAGCTCTCTCCGGCTAGATGGTGTGTTGAAATGAGAAGGGGAGGGGGGTATTTATAGCAGCGGACAATGGCAGATTGCGTAATTTTTTCCGGGCGGCCTACTATGGGCCGCCCGTACGGCCTCTCCTCGGTTTCCAGCGAGTACGGTCGCTCCCTCGGGGCTGCTGTTGGACTCGCTGGTCGACTCAGTGAGTTGACTCAGTGAGTCGAATCGGTGGTTTGACTCGACGGGTTGACTCGGTGTTTTGACTCGACGGGTTGACTCGCCGGGTTGACTCAGCGGGTTAACTCAGCGGGTTGACTCAGTGAATTTGACCTTTTTAGGATTTTTTGACTGGCTTTTTTCTGGTGGGTTTTTTAGGCTGATGTTTAAGACTGGGTTGACTGGGTTCAGGCTTGAACTGGGCTATGGAATGGGGCTTACAAGGGTGAGTTTGGCTGAGTTTGAACTTGGGATTTGGGGGTACGGTCCTCCATTTATCCAGCTTTCTCTACCAACAGTGTAGCCGAAGGTGGGGTGTCTACAGGGGCCCACATTGATGTATCTATTATGTATCCATGTCATCCATCCGTTTTTTCATATCATTTTAGGATATTATCCAAAAACTATAGTAGATTCAATTATCAGTTGGACCATACCATAAGAAACAGTGATGATTGACCATACTACCGTTAAAAACTTCTTAAGGAGCAACTTAATGGTTTTGTAGTGTTTATTTACCATCCAATCCATTGATAAGGTCACATAATAACTGATGAAGGGAAAAAGCAAATATCAGCTTGATCCAAAACTTTTGCGGCCCATTAGCGGCCAATCGCCATTGTTTCTTAAGGTATGGTCCACCTGATAATTGGATCTGGTTCATTTTTGGTATAGTGACCTAAAATGATCTGCAAAAATGGATGGACGATGTGGATGAAATCACGCTTTTTGGAACACACTTGTAAAGATGTATTGGTGTGGAAGCTTAAAGAGCAACTAGAATTATGGCTAAGTCTTAGGGAGGTGATTATAACCTTTTAAAATTATTTTCGCCTACTTAACAGTTTTATTAAATTAAACTAAGTAAGCAAGAAGACTTCGGCTTTTCAAGCCTAAGTGAGTCCAACCACAAGACTAGCACATGGTTTAAGCAATAAGCAACCTAATCTAAGCAAGCATAGATTATCAAATGATTATACTAATCAAGCTCTTAATCAAGCTCCTAATATATGCAACCTCCTTAGTAGACTATATGAGAATGGATCATAAGACTCAAGTCTACTCTACTTGATGAAAGTATATATTGTGTGTGAATGTGCCTAACTAGTGCCTAACATATATTCATATCAAGCATTCATAATTAAGCAATTAAACATACAATGCTAAGATAACAATGTGCTCAAATCAATCACAAACACAAACATGTATATGTTGAAGCCCCTTGATATACATTGATACGCCATCCTCTAACAGTTTGAGCTCTTAAAGAAAATGGTGATTTGACATGGTATCAAAGCGGAAGGTCCTATGTTTAAATCCCGGAAGTAGCAAATATTCCACCGGAATTTATTCTCCCACGGGGGGCCGTTTATGGTGTGAGTTGTGATTATCCCTCCACCCGGGTGTGAGCTTTGAGTGTCCCTCCACCCTTGCCCAATATGTTCCTGAGCGGAGTTTCACCTCGCATGTGCGGGGGAGTGTTGAAGTCCCTTGATATACATTGATACGCCATCCTTTAATAGTTCGAGCTTTTAAAGGAAGTGGTGATTTGACAGTATATTAGTTCGACTCTGGGTCTACTTCACTCCAGTTCAAGTACTCAATTCCTTTGAGCACACCGGCATTTATTATAAGGAAGTTTTAAATCAGGTTCACATCCCAACTTAAATGGAGTTTTAAACAAGGGCTAACTCTCAACTACACGCACGTCTGCTTCTGTGTCAGAGGCTCCCCCTTGGAGACTTGTTTAAGCCCGACAAACGTGCCAAAAAACGTCAAACATCATTAGACTTTCAGTCTCAACTAACAAGACAAGGATCGGCAAACGACCTTAGATCGAGTTTGACAAACAAACTCTACACTTAATTCCCACAGGAAAAAGAGTAAATAGACTCTCAACAAATGACAACCTTACTTATCGGATGAGCCCCTTGTTCAACGCCGCTTTGGGTTGCTTAATCTCCGCTTTCCCGTGCTTTAATCAGCTCCCATTTGCTCCCTTGATCATGTTGTCGCTGCGTTGCAAGTGCCTCAGCTCCACTTGATCAATCATCTTGCATATAATGCTTTTGAAATGCCCAAGGTAATGTGAGCATAAGTTTGAAATTTCTACAACTAATGGGAATGGGTTACCTAGAGCATCTCATCTACAAGGATCTCATCATAAATGATGCAGGGGCATGCAATGACAGAGATGAGATTCGTTGAAAGATATTCGGTTGAAAGATATTTAAATAATAAAATTACGAAATTAACTACTTTCAATCAGAGAAAACTAACAAATCTCAACACAGAGATGAGATCCGTCTGTCCGGATCATGTCCTTTGGCATAAAACCACGTAAAATCATAAAATTCGGATGATATAGGGATATGAGGATATCCCAGATCTAGCATAGATCAGTCCACAGTCAAGTTTGGATCCGGTTCTCATGGCTAGGCATCCATCTTTTTCGATCGTACCAAAAGAGGGGGGAAACAATAGGTTCTCATGAAGCACGAATTATGAATAAAAAAGAATATTAGCTTTCCTTGCACTTTGAAGAAATAGATAAGAGAAAATGAAAGTCCGGGGTGGAATCCTCAACACCCGAGGGCTAATCCTGAAACATCAATATCTCAAATAAAGAGGAAGAAGCACATGAATTTTCAATTCATTCAATAATTCGAAATAGGGTTTCTCACACTATATATAAGCTATGAAATAAAAAGTGCACTAAAGTACCCGAAAACCAAAAAATAACATAAAAACGCCTAAAGTAAATAATGACACTAAAACGCCTAAAAACAAGGAAATAAACAGAAAAACGCCTAAAAGTAAATCCACTCTACGGTCTAGCGGTTATGATGCTCATGCGCGATCTTGCAGCTCGCGTACTCGTAACGCGTTAGAAAATGGGTTCAATGGGCCCAGTGCCCATCCACATCAGCTCGTCTGCTCCAACACTTGATCTGCGACTTCGCCTCCTCCGATACACTCTAAAGGGTACACCACTGATGTCCACATCAACAAAACTTTGGATAAGAATATAACTATCAAGTTTAATCCAAATTCTAAATATCAAGAGAGGAGAAAAGACATATTCTTCATAAGCTTGGCATGCTCCATTATTATGTTAAATCACAAGGAAGATGCCTTGTTAGGGTTAGGATTTGAGCCTTTAATGGTTTCCAACAATGGTGGCATCAATCTTCTCAAAATTCCTCTTCTTACTCCTCAAAACGACCCACAACTGTTTTATAGACAAAGTGCAATGTATGAAAAACGACAATAAAATTACTAGTAGCCGACTGGTCACAACCGGTCGGACAAGGTCTCCGACCTGTTGGCCAATGGCTAGATAGACAGAATTTACACAATGTCTTGTCTTGGATGGTCACGACTGATCGGACAGGGGCTAGGGGTCTCTAGCAAGGTTACTACCACATTTCATGGTCTAACGATCGGTCGGCCAAGGTGACGACCGGTCGACAGCCCTTCTTTGCATGTTGTTTAAAGTGCATTTTTATAGCAGCAAAGGCACCTCTATGGCCAAGCCTTAGGTGGTCTTTTGGGACTCCTAAGGCTATTCTATGATGACTATTAGTATGCTTAAATGGGTTAAGGTCATTTAGAGGTTTTGAATTTTTGTTTGGTTCAAGGTTAAGGCTTCACCAAGGCATCTTTTTTACTTGTTTCTTCTTCCTTGATGCTATAGGTCCATCTTGAGTCTTCGGCCTTCGTCATCATTAAGCTCAACCGACACTAGACTCACTAACCTAAGTAATTGACAAACAATGTGCACTAGTATACAAAAAAAAAAAAAGTGCACTAACAGTGGATACACAACATATACATCAAGGTGAGGCCCACAGTAACTCCTTGTAAGAGCCGCACCATCTTAGGTGAGGCCGGGTCTTCACTTGATCCGCTCTCCCAAAATGCGCCTCTAACCCTCTGTCGTCCTGTGTACGTTGAAGAGGCGGAAGCCCTCTTGGATGTTTCAATATGTTACATCCACACCGTCCATTCTTTTTGCCACATCATTTTAGTCCATGAGCCCAACTCCAAGACAGATCCAGATCGCAGGTGGTCCTATAACATCCTATATTTTTTTCAATGGTGGGTATCCCAAATTCCCACCGTTTCCCATGGTGTAGCCCACTTTGGCTCTGGATCGACCTCATTCTTGGGCCTATGTCCTAACATGACGGGACCAAATTGATGGACGGCGTGGATTTGTTGTACCATCTCAATTGGGGCCCACCATGATTTAGATTTAAAAAATATATATGTAGTGACCAGTCAAACCCCACTTCCTCCCGATTTTCTCTCTCTTCCTCCTTCGTTTTACAATAGAGGATCTCCTTGTTCGTTTCTCTCTCCTTCCTCCTTCGTAGCACCAGATTCCAATGGGCCCACTGGACGTGGATTGCGAGAGCGGCTTAGTTGTGGCCCACCTTGATATGTATTACATATCCACGCCATCCATCTGTTTTGCCAACTCACTTTAGCACCACACCACACAAAGCAATGACCATTGAACACTAAGAATAAAAAATTTCCTAAGGGCCACTGCAATGTTTATTTGCCATCTAACCCGTTGGTAAGGTCATACAGACTTGGATGAAGGAAAAAAAAAACAAATATAAGCTTGATCCTTTTTTTTTTTTTGAAAAATGATAAAAAAAATTGTCCCACATAAAAGATTTTAATATTTAATCACCATTGTTTCCTTATGTGTCATCCACTTGAGCTATGGATCTAATTTGTTTTTGTGATCATGACCTGACAAAATAGATGTATGGTGTGGATTTACAATGCATACAATAAGGTGGGCCCATGTTCAGGGCCGCACTGTGTTGGCTATATATGGTCGGGGCGCACCTGATATGTCCGACGGAATGCCTACGAACACTGGTCTTTAGGCCCACCATGATGCATTTGCGTTATCCACACCATCCATCCATTTTGCCTGTTCATTTTAGGGTACGAGCCCAAATACAAGAGGGATCAAAATCTTAAGTGGACCACATGACCGGAAAACATTAATGAATGAATGCCACCATTAAAAACTTCTTAGGGCCCACAAAAGTTTTGGATCAACCTGATGTTTGTGTTTTCCCTTCATCCGGGATTGTCAACAAGTTGAATGGCAAATAAAATCACATTGGGCTGTAGGAAGTTTTTAATGGTAGGCGTTGAATCACCACCATTTTCCCATGGTGTGGGAGACGGCCCTGCCCATTAGTGAGCCATGGAGGCCATCGGCGCCCCATGTGTCTCATCGGAGTGCATGAGACTGTCTCATGGGAGAGCCATGTGTATCATCCGAGTGCCATGTGTCTCAGGGGGATTCCATAGTGCCAAGGAGAATCCACAGTGCTTAGGAAAATTCCACGGTGCCAAGGGGATGGCCCTGCCCATTGGCAAGCCACAGAGGCCAGCCATGTGTCTCATTGGAGTGCCATGAGACTGTCTCATGGGAGAGCCATGTGTATCATTGGAGAGCCTTGTCAACAAGTTGAATGGCAAATAAAATCACATTGGGCTGTAGGAAGTTTTTAATGGTAGGCGTTGAATCACCACCATTTTCCCATGGTGTGGGAGACGGCCCTGCCCATTAGCGAGCCATGGAGGCCATCGGCGCCCCATGTGTCTCATCGGAGTGCATGAGACTGTCTCATGGGAGAGCCATGTGTATCATCTGAGTGCCATGTGTTTCAGGGGGATTCCATAGTGCCAAGGGGAATCCACAGTGCTTAGGGAAATTCCACGGTGCCAAGGGGATGGCCCTGCCCATTGGCAAGCCACAGAGGCCAGCCATGTGTCTCATTGGAGTGCCATGAGACTGTCTCATGGGAGAGCCATGTGTATCATTGGAGAGCCTTGTGTATCATCAGAGGTCATGTGTCTCATCGGAGTGTCATGTGTATCATTGGAGTGACATGTGTCTCAGGGGGATTCCACAGTGCTAGGGGGAATCCATAGTACTTTGGGGGGGGGGGGGGGGGGGGGGGGGGGGGGGGTCCATAGTGCTCAGGGAGAATTCCACAGTACCAGGGGGAATCCACAGTGGTCAGGGGGATTCTATAGTGCTATGGGGAACCCACAGTGCTTAGAAGGATTCCACAATACTCAAAGGGAATCCACAGTGCTCCGGGAAAATCCACAGTGCCCAGGATGGCATATAAACATCATTGTGAACCCCAGGGAGGTTTCAACAGTAGGAATTTCCCTACCCATCTTTTCCTTTAATGCTGCCCACTTGAGTCTTGGATCCGATTCATTTTCGGTCGCACATCCTAAAATGAGCTAAAAAATGGACGGATAGCGTAGATTTCTCACAAACATCATGGTGGGCCCCACGATTCCCAACGAAGAACTTTCTGCAAAAGGCTTTTGCAGGAAATCCTCATCCGTCAGAGGGCTTCCGCCCTACTGAAGTGATGTCACCAACTTTTGTGGGCTCCACCATGATGTATGTGTTGTATCCACACTGTCCATCCATTTGGAGAGATCATTTTAGGGCATGACCTAAAGAATGAGATAGATCTAATTCTCAAGTGGACCCCACTAAAGAAAACAATGGGGATAGTGACGTGACCGTTGAAACCTTCATAGGGCCTACCATGATATTTATTTGAGATCCAACCTGTTCATAAGTTCACATAGACATGGAAGAAGGGAAAACACAAATATCGGCTTGGTCGAAAACTTCTATGACACCAATAAGTTTTTAATGGTAGGACATTAATCCCCATTGTTTTCTTTGGTAAGGTCCACTTAAGCTTTGAATTTGCTTCATTCTTTGGCTCATACCCTAGAATGGTCTCTCCAAATGGATGGACTGACGTGGATGTAACATATGCATCATGGTGGGGCCACAGTGGGGCCCCTTTGTAACGCCCAAGAGGGCTATCGTGCTTTTCGTGGACGTACGGTGGTCAGCCTTCCTTTGCAAAGGCTTTCGTACGCAGAGCGGGTGGTCAAAGGGGCATCTTCGATCGTCAAATTTTCAATTTCTCGTCAACAGGTCAAACAAGATGAGCCATACGAGAAATTGGACTTTTAGTAAAAATAGCCACACCTCTAGGTAAATGTAGTAAAAATTCGCATTTTATCATGGTTATAAAAAATGAAGCACGTACTGTTGGGAAAGCCGGCAGCGGAAGCGGAACGGCGAACACGTGAAGCAATGCGAAATCAAATAAGTAAACAAGATGTAATCAATCACACACAAGCATTCACCACAAGAGACTTCGAATTTATGTGAAGAAACCCCTCAATGGCTAAAAAACCACGGCACAAAGCGATCCACTATGAATATTAGAAGATTACAGAGATTGACAACCCACAAGTAAGGAAAATACAAAAAACCCCAAGTTCTCTCTCACACACACCTCTCCTCTCTTCCTAGTACGAATAGAAAACCTTGGACACCTTAGGATACTCATCTAAGACGAATTACAATTCCTTAAATAAGCAGAAATTCGAAATTAGAAACACCTTGCGCAGTACTGCGGACTGCGCAAGAAATTCGTGCGCACAGCCGACCGGTCGGCCAATACAAAAACAATCCAGGGAGATTCAGCCCGCCTCTGCCTCACAAGCCGACCGGTCGGAGGCCACTGACTGGACGACCGGTCTGGGCACAGGAAACTGTCCATGGGGGGGGGGGGGGGGGGGGGGGGGGGGGCTCTCACATGCATCTGGGTCATGTCGTCCAGCCGGTCGGACCACCCAATTCGTGCACAGTTTGAAGACTTATCCCAACACGTATAAGGGGTCCAATGCCTACCATTAAAAAATTCCAAGGGTCCACCATTGTTTGATTACCTGTCTAACTTGTTGATAAAGCCACGCAGACCGAGATGAATGGAAAAAAATATATAGTAACTTGATCCAAAACTTTTGTAACCCACATATGGTTTTCAATGCTCAATGCCACTTTTCCTATAGTGTTGCCCAAGTTAAATTTGTATCTACTTCATTTCTAGTATCATACTTTAAAATGAACTGGCAAACTAATGGACGACATGGATATATGATGTGTACATCATTGTCCTGAGTTGCAACCAAGTGCCACCAGTGGTTTGCAACACACTTATTCATTTAAGTCATCATTATTGTTTTACCACAATCAAACCAACACTAGAGTAGTGACTCAAAATTACATATAAAAAGAGAGAGGAATGCTCACCTGCGCACTAGTTCTCAAGAGGACACATGATGTGGGACCAAAATCTAAGCCATCCACGTGATGCAGCACCCAAAAAACCCTAGGGCCCAACTCTCAACCTAATCCAAAACTTTGGTGGCATTCCTCACACCATCTGTGATAATCTTCAAAAAGTGTTGGTGCAAAGGTGAGCATCCTCTGATCTCTCTCTCTCTCTCTCTCTCTCTCTCTCTCTCTCTCTCTCTCTACACACACACACACAGACACACACACACACACATATATATATATAGGGAAATGATACTATTAAGTCGACCTCATGGGAGCTTCCCATGAGGTCAAGCTATGTGGGCTCCACCATGATGTGTATCAGACATCCACCCCATCAATCAAATGCACCAGTATAGGGTGGGCCATGGTCCTAAATATCAAGTCAATTCATGATTTAAGTGGGCTACATTATACGCAACAATGGATAGTGGTTACTAGCCGATTAAAACCTTTATGATTGTTTGTAAGGCCTACGGAGATATGGTTTATACATCTAGCTCATCTATTGTGTGTGTCCCACTTGGATAAGGGGTCAGACCAAGTTTTAGTTGTATCCAAAACTTAGGTAAACTACACCAGGTAGTTTTCATCCAAATAACAATATAAATTTATTTTTACAATAGTTTAACATTGGGGTAACATCTAAAATTGCCATCATCGCAATTTTATCATGAATGAGCAAACCAATTTAAAATTGTAATTATTGTGGTCAAAATGTTATCATTGTAAGGAAATTGGTAAAGTAATTTATAATCATTACCTATTTTCTCACATTACCATGTTCATGGGCAAAATAAATAGGCCGGGCCTATATAAAATAAGCAGACTCTTGTTGAGTGCCCATCTAAGTTATTCTCGCAAACTAAGAACCATATGGGTGAAACCTTAATGAGATCCACGCATCCATTTTAACCATTTATATACAATGTCTGCAATTGCTTGCAACACCTTAAAACATCTGTGTGGAGGTCCACTATGTTGCATATGTAAAATCTCACTTAGTCTATTAGGCCCTTTTCCTCGTTAGGCTCATAGGCCAAACATTAGTTTAATCCACAATTTAGATCGACCAAACCGCATGGCACAATAGAGATGAGATTCTGTTTGGCTTAAAACTCAGCCGTGCATATGTGCATACTATGTCGGGCATGCTAGAGCCTTTTACAAGCTCAATCCAAGCCAAACACCTTTAATCCCATGAGTCGAAATAAATAGAGAGACTGTTTATGATTGACTATGACCAAGAACTAAAATAGTTCATCTGTTTATTTAGCCACCTATACGTGCAATTAAACAATTAGTGAGGGGGAAGGTTCGTCCTCCTAATGAATTCTTTTTTTCCTTCCTTTCAATCAAGAGAACTTTTTCTCACTTTGTGATAGCAAAGATGATACAATTTGCGCAACATATAAATTAAAGGAACTCAATTGCATTAATTGAAATAAAAAATAAAAAAGTGACAAAAATATTCCCGTGCGATCGAGCATTTATGACATAGATGGTGATGCGTTAAATCTAAATCTTCCTTATTCTAGCAACTTGGGCATAGATAGAAGGCATTATACCACTAAAAAAAAGTCTTCTTTACAATCTAGCGCTTGACGTAAATAGAAAGGAATTACAATACTCTTAACCTAAGTTGGTCCAACGTAGCAACATAAATGAATGAAAGTACACTACTTCTAAGTTATAATTAGTTTAACATAGTGACATGGATTAGTTACTCTATGCTAATATAAGATCAAAGACAGGCAATGTTACGCTGTAAATTTGATTTGATATGTATTGGGTTAATAATGACCTAAAACTCTTCAATCTTTACTTTGGAGACAATTATAATGAGAGATCTTCATATTCGCTTCTCATGTTTGTTGACGTGGCGTTAATCGTTTGGACCCAAATATAGTCATGCATGGCCTATCAAACAATGCCACATATGCTGGTTGTTGTTCATAAGTTGACTGTTAGTTATACGCACATCCTAACCTCTTTACGTGGACATAAGTTTCTCTAGAGCTGCCATGTCTAGCGATAACTATCTGCTTCTCCGTACAATGACGCTAGGCCAACTCAGTGAAGTCGTTACTCCACTCTTCAAATATTTTTAGTCATAGGAGCTATACAAGATGCTATGGTGTATTGGCCAAACTCACTGCTTGGTGCGACCATATTTTAGTCTATGCCCAAGTCTAGCATGAGGCCACCATGGTGCTTAATTGGCTCTGGCAGGTGCATAGGCTACGGGACACATGTGTCATTACTGTAACCAGCTGAGCTTATCTTTTTTAGGCCTCTCATGGCTTTACGGATCTTAGTGTCATTCAGCCACCATAAGAACAGTAGAAGAAATCTTCATTTCACCATTTATTGTAATATTTTTACATCATTTTTGCCGCTAGATTGGACATGGTCAAATCAGGCATTAATAGATTTCAACCATAAGCTTGTATGTGGAGCCATCATAGCATATATCTTTCATCAAGCGCATTAATCAAGTGTCACTCACCAGGATGAAGAGATGATTATCAGCCCCTTCCCCCCCCCCCTTTTTTTTTCCAAGTGAAATAAGTGTTGCATTTGATTCTGGTTCATTTTTAAGTGCCTGCGTATCACCCATCCTGATATAGTGGTAAGGTTTAAGTTATCATCACATGATGATGTAGGTGGCCAGCATCGCCCGTATCTCTGTAATCCAGACCATTGGTTTGTTGAGTCACACGGTGGATCTTCCAGGCCACAATTTTCTGAACGGTTCTGATTTATTTCTCTTCTTGCATGTCCACCTGGAGACGAACGGTCGAGATTGCCTGGCTGAGGATATTTCTTTAGTTGTGGTCCATACACGATGGGACACATCAGATCAATGGAACAAACCAAGGAATTGAAATCCGGACATGGATGGCTTATAACTTGCATAACAGGTAAGGTTGTCCACGCATGGCACTGAAGGTTATCCCAAACGGAGCAGGGAATCGGATCCGGTCCCACTCACATTTTCGGGTCTCGTGTAGATCATTTAAAAACCCGACGCGCGGTCCATATCCGAGTTCAGGTCCATAGCTTTCTTTATGAATTTAAAACAATAAATGAAATTATGTAAAAGGATAATTTGAAAAAAAAAAAAATCTTATATTTCAGTTCCATCCTAGTCCATTGATCAAATGGACAAAAGCGGAAAAACCGAAAAACAATCCTGACCATTAGAAAAATGGGGTGTGGGTGATAGGACTGTCATAAGCAGGCTTGGGGTTGGTTTGTTCATAGGGCTGTGAGCAGGTAGCCAGACCATGGTACCCGGTGGACCTATCCCAATATTAGCGGGTCGGGTCCAATTGCTCAAACCCATTCGGAAAACCGGGGCTGGGGTCCACCATTTTAGAGCCGGTTACAAAACCAGGTCTACTTGGGACACACAATTCATGGGCTGTTTTTCTGAACCAACCACATCTCGATAGGGCCCAATAATCAATCATAAAGGTTTAAATGGGTGGATAACACCTCTCAACTGTTGTATGTAGTGTGGCCATCTAAGTCATGGATTAACCTGATTTTTAAGCTCATGACCCATCATGGAATGGCACATCTAACTAATGGGGCAGATTTCCGATCCACATCACAGTGGGGCCCACGCAGCTCGATCTCATCCCGACGCCATGATGTGTTTCCAACATCTACTCCATCATTCAGATGCACAATTCCATGGTGGCCCACGGGCCTAAAAATAAAGTCAATCCATGAATTAGGTGGGCCACACCATAGACAACAGTTGAGAAGGTAACCCGCCCATTAAAATCTTCATGATCATTTATTGGGCCCACCGAGATGTTGTTCACTAATCCAGCCCATCCATTGTGTGTGTTCCACTTGGATGAGGGGTCAGAGAAAGTTTCAGCCATATCCAAAACTCATGTGGGCCCCACCAAGTGCTTTTAAATGTTTTAGGCATGTCTTCAAATGGTTTTAGATGGTATGGCCCACCTGAGTTCCATATACGGCTGATTTTTGGGATATGCCATAAACTAAGAACATAGTGACATTTAAGTTATAAGGCCACCTTAAAAAAAGGGGCTTTCAGAGTCCAAAATGCTGTTTTGATCCAAACGGTAGTTGTTGGTGTGTGTTTGAATACAAGTAGAAATGAAAATGCTGGCTTGAAATCCTCCATTTTAAAAACCCCCTTTTGAGGAAGTGCATCAAAATAGGGCCTTGACCAGTTAGCCAACCGAGGAACTGCATTGAAATAGGGCTATTTCCGCCACAGTCAAGAAGCATTACCTAAGGGAGTAATGCCTGGTCCTATTATTTTCAGCTAACTTGAAGAAGGCCAGGATGCTTCCCTCAGTATGCATTTTTAGGCGTCCACCAAACAGGCCCAAAGCTGATTCAACATTAATCACTTTCTAGCTCAGGGTTTTGCATCAATGATAATGATATATATAAATAGTGAAATCTCTACGGATGTCATGACATGGGCATCTTGGTGTGATTCGAAGGATGCACTGTATCTCCACACTGAGGCCTATGAGATGCATGGCGGGGCATGTGAGATGTAGGATGACCACGAGGTGGGGCCCACTATGGGACCCATAAGATGCGGGGTTGCCCATGAGGAGGACTCACCTAGTTTTCCCTAGGGGAGCCAAAATATCGGGATAAATATATGCTCCACCAACAGCTCTGGAGCTTTTGGTGCATCGGCTGGTTGTCCGCTATCACATCATCCCTAACAACATCTATGTAGAAAATGAATTGTTGCTATGGAGAGATAATGGCTTTGTACATAGCTCAAAATGTGTACTGATCAGACCGATAATCATACAATACACTACATGAAAATGCATTGTTAAAGATACCCAAGGAAAGAATTAGCAGCTGTCCATAAATTACACCGATCAAATGATTCAGACCGTTCAGTCCATGCTATTTTTGGGCTGTCAAACATCAGTTAGGTGACCAACCAGATCAAAGATACAGATCATGTTCCATAACTCCAAAATGTGATTTATTTCTTTTAGATTACATGCCAGCAAGCTCATTGCTCCAACACTTTAAAAAAAAAAAAGAAAACTTGCTATTTGAAAATAAAAAATCAGAGAATACAGTTTTATTAATTAATAATAAAAATAACTGTAAAATCTTTTCTTCTGTTTCTTCTTCTTCTTCTTCTTCTTCTATATATATATATATATATATATATCTCCCTTTTTTCTTTATTTGGTAGGCTTTCAGGGCTACCGCGGCACCGCCTCACGAAACTTGGAAACTGTCCTCAGGGAATCAAACCTGAGTTATACCTCAGGATAACACATACTCTTAACCAACTCAAGTAGAATGAGTTGAGGCGGAATAACCATAAAATCTTGGTGTTCAATGCAACCCCAAGAGACCAAACAGAAATACTGATAAGGAATAGCATCCGACCAGAAACTATTCCAAGGAAGTAATCAAATCCTGGAATTGGAAAACCAACCAATCAGCTTTGGCTGCGACAGACTCCCGTAGTTGAACTCCAGCGTAGCAGATAAACAAGTCAGCACCACCAGGTTTACGAGCCTGCAAAAAGAAAAAAAAAATGCAAGGCCATGTCTAAATTTCTCCTTCAAATATCGTAAACATCCCCTCCATAAGCATACCTCATTTTACAATGCTAGTAAAATTTGCATGTGCAACATGGTTTTAAGACTTGGACGAGTCCGATACAACTCAGCTCAGATGCAGTACTACCCTGTTCAGTTCAATACCATGAGTCACCCTCGACTCACATGAGTCAGCCTGATACACCCCTCAACTTGAGACTGAACAGTCAACCCAAGTCGCTAAGGGGGTGTTTGGATCGTAAGCTACTTAAGGTATTTATGCCTTAATTACCTTATCTTGATTTCTACTTATTAAAGTGATTAAAGTAACTTTAGATTAAAAAAAAGCTACTTATAATTGATCATAAACCAAACTTACTTATCTCAAATAAGTTACTTACCCAGTGCTGTAAGTAGAAAAAAGTAACTTATTTGTTGGTATCCAAATGGGCCCTAAGTGATATGCAACGCCTGTGCGCGCGCGCGCGTTGGGGGGGGGGGGGGGGGGGGGGGGATGCACTTTCTCATGTCCTCTCATGTTGCATTTTATTTGTTTTGAATGACTAATAGTGTGTAACTTTCCCCTGCCAGGAGATGCACGTTGTGATAGATGTTCGTTTCATGGAAACCAATAATAGAAGAAAAATCTCAAGATCTTAGACATCATAAATTATGGGACTTCAGCATCAATGCCATTTATTGGACGTGGCTGATGAATAATACATTTTTTAAGTTTATAATTCTGTTGGCCATTTAGCAACTCAGCATGGATTCTGAACTCCATGGGCCATTTAGCAACATAACATGGATTCTGAACTCCGTGGGCCATTTAGCAACTTAGCATGGATTCTGTTAAATGGACCGTTGTGACACTTGAGTAGACCGACTTTGTCCCATGTGTGGGCTCTTGTAATTATTGAGCTTAAATATGTAGAGTTTAGAGTCTTTAGACCCATGGGTTTGCTTCATGTAATAATTAAGTAAAGAAGGGCAATTTTGCAATTCTCTCTTTAATTATGAAAGCCCTAATAAAAATTGTGAGAAGTGTGGATGTTTTGTGCTGATTGAGCAGCCGTCCCTCTCTTCTCTCTTTTCCTTTTTTCCTTCTCTCCTCTTCTTTCCACTAAAAACACCCTTTGCCTTTACTTTTTTTCCCTACAGCTGTCTACTGCCACTTCACTATGGTTAGTTTTTTTTTTGTTTTTTTTGAAAGATATCGAATTTTATTAATGCCAATGCAAAAACAAAGACAACACAAGAAAAAGAAAAACAAGCAACAAACAGCAAAGAGAGCCACCGAGCCAGCGACTCAATTACATCCCAAGAAATTTCAGATCACTACCCCTCAGTTTGGAAACAACCGAAGCCCATTCGATGATGAAAGATCTAATTCTATGGGATATGGCTTCCACAGATTTCTTGGAATTGTTAAAACACCTCGCATTCCTTTCTTCCCATATTGCCCACCATGCAGCAAGAAGAGCCATTCTCCAAAGCGCCTTCTTGGGATGACCAAGAGCAGCGCCGTGCCAAGCCAGCAGGCAACGATCAACCGAACATGATAGGCTCGATCAAATTTGAAAACGTCCCATAATATCCACCCAGATTGGCCCCAAAAAGGGATAATGCAAGAATAGATGGCCAACCGACTCTCCATTTTGCATACACATGATACATATGTTTGGGATCATCGTCCCTCTTTTTTGCAAATTATCCAAGGTGAGCATTTTCTTCCTAACGAGAAGCCACACAAAAGCTGCAATCTTAGGGGGAACAAAATAGGACCACACAAAACGTGTGCTCGGTGCTAATCTTTGATGATCAATACCGCATAAAAGAGAGTAAAATGATTTGACTGAAAATAGGCTGGATCTGTTAACTTTCCAAACCATCTTATCCCCTTCAGACTCGACTTGGGCGAGAAGGTAAATGTGTTCCAAAAGATTGACATACTCTTCGAAGATTGACATACTCTTCGACTTCCTCATCCCGAAGAAGACGTCTACAAGGAGTCTCCCACACAAATTGCCCCAAGAAAAGAAGCTGACGTTTCGAGCAAAAGCAGCCTCCTTTCACCATGTCCCCATCTTTGCATCTCTTTTTCTCCCATGTAATCCTAATCCACTGCTGCATTTCCTTCTTTGCAATTCCTATCTCTAAAAATCTTCCTCCAATAGTGATTTCCGTGGTCGGAAGCCAGAAAAATCAAATGATACTCAAGAGAAGAAATCTCCAAGCTTTCCAAGCACAACAGATCTAGTTTCTTGCCATTCCTTGTTATTATATACTGAAAGTCTGAAACCATGTATTTCAAGATTAGTTTCTATTTTGTTGGGTCTTTCTGTCACTCTATTTCCTTTAGATTCTGCTTGAAAGCATTAAAAAAAATAATAATAATAACTTTTACAGGTTTTGTTGGGTTTTCATGTATAGACAGTAGAAAAAATCAAATCAAATTGAAGCTCTCAACACTTTTAGGGCCTGTTTGGTTCATGGGATCAAATGGTATGGAATCGCATTAGATAGAATTAGCACCACCATTATTGCACAATGATTGCATGTTTGGAAATACCATGGGATTTTGACAGTCCAATCCCATGTTTAGGATCAAATTCTTTTTTTGGGAAAAACACTGTATTAAGTGAAACCCATGTTTGTTGGACCATGGAATTGTAATCAATGGACCAGATTTACAACCGATGTCGGTCACCTCTACATATATGCAGCTTGAATGTCACGTGTAAAGGGCACATATAGATGGACGGCGTGGATAAAACACATGCATCAATGTGGGGCCTACAGATGAAGTGGATTTCAAAATCCACCAGAATCTTGCAATATCTACTTTTGGGACTAGATATGATACCTGGATTAGTCCAATCCTTTCCTTCATTTGCAAACGCTAGATGGAATTTGGATGGGACCAAATGCAATTCCATTTTATTTTTTTTTGGAAGGATAACTGAAATTTTATTAAGCAAAGCAGCAACGCCGCAAAAGAATACAACAAAAAAAAAAAACGATTACAGAGAAGACCAATCCAGGACTAATAGATTACAATTTCTGAGCCTTGGGGAAACAGCTACCCAACTAATAACAAGAGATTTCACGTTTCGGAACACTCTCTGCGCTCCCGAACAAATCGTTGAAACAACTATTGCTTCTCTCATGCCAGATGCACCATAATCCCGCAGGAAGCAATAATCTCCAAACCATTTGGCCCCCTATTTCCCACCCCTCCTGCATGCCATTGAGAGAGGAAATCGACCAGAGTTGGGCAGCACCCACACCACCCCAAAAATCATGCAGAAGTTGTCCCAAACTTCTTGACAAAAGGGCATAACAGGAAGAGGTGGGCTACTGATTCCTCGCTGCTCAAACACATTGGGCAAGCATTAACCACAACTAACCCCCGCTTCCTCAAGTTTTCAATGGTTAGGATCCTTTCCCAACTTACCAACCAAGCAAAAGCTGAAACTTTAGAAGGAGCCCCACAGGATAAAAAAAGACTTAACGAGTTCTGAGCCTCATGCAATATGCCAGATAAAGATCAACAGAAGGAACTTACAGAGAAAGCCCCAAACTTTCCACCTAACCGTATCCGGATCCTCTGACGGATGTACCCCCTCTAAAAGGTTAAAAGGGGACAGCAGCTCTTCAGCTTCAGAGTATTGAAGGTTTCTTCGAAACAAAGGGAGTCAAAAACCTGTGGATCCTTGTCTAACATAGCATTTGTCTGCTTAAGTATCCAAATCCAAAGCCGCACGAGCTAGATTAGAAAATTGGTCAGCAAACTGCTTTGGCCTAAGCCAGATGTACTTCCAAAATCGAAGTTTAGAGACAGAACCTGCACCAAAGCATACCCCTGCTTGTACAGGCCCTTTCAACTTCATGATAGCTCTCCAAACACCTGACACCCTGTACATCGAAGAGCCTTTGGGCCACCAGCCCTCTTTCTCCACCCCATACTTCCTGTCTATTATTTCCTTCCACAGATTTTTCTCCTCAGACGCAAATCTCCATAACCATTTTCCCAAGAGAGCCATGTTCATAAGCTCCAAAGCTCTTAGCCCCAAACCCCCCGCCTCCTTGGGACTATGACTATACACAGTCTCCCAATTCAAAAGATGGAACTTCCTCTTCTCCTCACCCCCTTGCCACAGGAAATCCCTTCTTATCTTTTCAAGCTTGTTTAGCACACTCTTCAGACACCGGAAAATGGACATGAAATACAAGGGAAGACTTGATAGGACTGCCTTTATCATTGTAACTCTTCCTCCGAGAGAGATCTCTCTTCCTCCAAATCAAAAGCTTCAGCTCAAATCTTTCAATGACAGGGTCCCATAAATGCTTCGCTACTTTCCTATACAAAGAGGGAGACCTAAGTTTTTGCAAGGAAAGGCCCCCACTTTACCAAATGCAATTCCATACCACCTAATCCCACCTAATCCCATGCTCCAAACTGGTCCCTAGGGGATTTATGGGAATCTCCATGCATATTTGTAAATTCTGATTTTTTTTTTTCCTGATTTTGTGGAATTCATTCCCCCTCATTAATCCACTGATCAATGAATTGATGTATATAATCTTTTCATCAATATATAATTCTACCAAAGTTCAAGCGTTCCATGTGAGATTAAAAAGACTTTTCTTTTTTTCAGATAATAAATCTATGATTTGCTCATGCTGTTTTTGTCCATTCTCCAACCATATACTTTCTACTAAACAGCCATGCTTTGAATATCTTATTTCTATGGGTTTTTTTTTTTCGAGGGTTTTGTGTTTGTTCTTATTACATCAATTTATGACTGTAGAAATTCACAGATTCTAGCTTAGATTTTATGGTTTTCAAGGGCTGAGATGGTGGCCCTCTTATAAAATGCAAGTTTTCCAAGGGTTACTTCCATCTTTTTTCTTGAAAATGCTTAACAGCATTCCTATTTCCATTATAAAAAGGGACATACCGGTTGGTTTGCACACATACAAGAAAAGAGAGGCATTTTGAGAAATACACAAACATGGAGGTTTTTGTAGTACATGAAAAAGGAAGGGGTTTATATGAAAATAAAAACCGAAAAAAATTTCATTACCTCCTGATCAGTTGCACCATCCCCAATCATGACTAGAGCCTTGTAACCATGCACCTGCAACTCCAATATAGGCACAGGAATCTTGCATTAGCAGACAGCATTCTATGTACCAAAAAAGTACTATAGATGGAAGCAACTGTAAAAAAAAACTCAAAGATCTTACTTTTCTTATATTTTGAACAGCAGTAGCTTTCCCACCACTCCTTGAAGTAGGCTCGTTTATATCAAACCCACAGAACTCCCCAGAACTTCCAAACAGCAGTTGATTCGCGAAAATGTTCTCAGGTGGGATTTCAAGTTGTAATGCCACAGGCTTCATGAACAATTGCTCTAGTTAATAATTTTGAAGAATATGGTTAAAATAGTACATGCAATTTGAAATGTAATAGCTTTAAATTGAAATAATACCAATTAAGTATATAACATGCATGTGTACATGTATACGTGGATTGCATTGCAAAAGGGACAAAATAAGGCACTGAGCTGTAAATATGCATGGATACAGATATTACTATGGGCAGTTTTGCAAAATTTGATATGTTTTTGAAAAATCTCAAATTAATAGAAAAAACTGTCTTACTGAATGAAAAACAACTTTTTGAAGTGGATTTTTTCTCTCTAAAGATCTAGTAAATCATGATCAACAGCATCATTGCCCTGTTTTGCCTATCACAAGATCTGGACCATGAATTTTCATGATTTCTTGGCAAAAATTCAACTACCAGCCTACCTAAAATTAGCAGTCCTTTAGCTAGGCAGGTAACCAGAAGGTGCACTGCACCAGGTGGAGTTGAACTCTGAATTTCTGATAAGTATGTGAGTAATGCATTTGTTAATAGTTTCTTAACTCCTGATACCTAAAGAAAATGGTGAATACCCAGAAGGGGCAGAGAAAATCTCGTGAATACAGAGTAGAAGTGTCTTTTTCTTTTTCTAATATAATTTCTATATATCTCAGAAATACAATGCTAATATTTTATTTTCAACTGGTTCTTTTCTATTACAATTTATTTTCCCCCATTTTGCACCGAATGTCAAGGATTCATTGCAATTGTTTCCCAAATCAAGTAATTGCCTCTCGAATTATTCACAGATCTGAAATTGGCAACATTATCAAAGGGACAAGCCACAAATCACCATATCAAGTACCAATAGAGAATGCATACAGCTGTTGAAGCAGTTAGCGAGAAGCATAAAACAGATGCAGAAAATGGGAAGCGAGAATCTGAAAAACTTGTAGGGCCTGTTTGTTTTACATTTCCATAATGTAAATACAAGTAAATGAGAAATGATTATTTACCAGGTAATTCCCTACACGTTTTTCAAAGTTGATAATTAAAATTTACTTTTTGTACACCAAAATCGAAGAATGTTTGAATTTCACGTGGGGCCCACTGTGATACATGTGGCTTATCCACTCCGTCCATCCATTTTGCAAGGTGATTTTACGGCATGAACCCAAAATTGAGACAAATCCAAAGATGAGGTGGACCATGCCACACGAAACAGTTGGTTGAATGCCTACCATTAAAACCCTTTTACAACCACAATTTCTTATGGTGTGGGCAACTTTAACTTCGGATCAACCTCAGTTTTTGGCTCAAACCTTAAAATGTTCCGATAAAATGGATGAACGGCGTGGATATGTCACAGACATCACAGTGGGGCCCACGAATGGATGACAATCTTTTTCAAAGGCTTTTTACAAAAAGTAAATACACTTCCTCTACACTTCTTATCAAACAAAGGTAAATGATAATAATTACTAACATCAAATTGCATGCATTTACCTCTGTTTACACCGAAACAAACAGGCCCGTAAAGAAAGCAAGTTCCCTAGCAACTAGGGCTGAAACTTGGGTTTGGGTCAACCTGAACGGCTGAACCAGATTGACCCAACCCAAGCTTGGATCAGGTTGTCAACGTCCTCAAGTTGGGTTCAGATTGGAAAACGCCAACCTGATTTGAAATTGGGTTAGCTTTGTGTCGAGCAAATTCAGGTCAGGTTAGGTCAGTTTGGGAATGATCGCATGTATTTGGGTAAGGTCAGGTCAGGTTGGGTCGACCATAGAGAAATTTGGGTTGGGTTTGTGTTGCGCACCTCGGGTTGCAGATTAGGTCCTCTTAAGGTCACATCGGGAGTGGGTTGACACTCAACCCGACCCAACCTACCCAAGCTGCACCCTACCGGCAACTACAGTTTGGGCATATTTTTGGATGGTACACTAATTAGAAATGATTGCCACAGCTATATTTATTTTGTGTTGGATCATGGCCTTTCCTGATCAAATAGGACAGAGCATTTCTTGCCGCACTGCTCTACCAGAGCTCCATCGCACCGCCTTAAGCATGATTACCTGCAAAGAAGCTTCAGGTCTTTGCTCTGAACAGCTTCTTGGGCCACTTACGTGGCAGAACACACAATAGGATCAACCAGAACCCAGTTTTGAATCCGTATGCTCTGGGATGAGAATATTGTGATTTGAGTTCTAAAGAATCCATCCCTAAGCAGTCATTTTACTTCCATAAGAGCTTCTCCGACATCATAACCATTGTCCTTCACAGGCATGGTGGAGGAGACTGCTTAACAAATCTCACTACTTGAGTATCACTTTTCTATGTGGGTTTGGTGCTGTATTTTGTGGTCCCTTGGGTGAAGCTTGGAGGCTCTTTGATGTTCATCCAGCAGCTTGAAGAAATGGGGTTGGCAAGAATTTTATGGAACTGAGCCAATGTTCAAATTATCTCCGATATCGAAATATCCCCGATATTATCTCTATCTCCAGCTCAACGATAACGATAACACTGGTAGCGATACCGATAACACCAATGGTACTAGAAATCCTAGGGCCTGTTTGGATACCACCAAATAAGTTGCTTTTTTCTACTTACAGCAGTAGATAAGTAAGTTTGGTTTAAAATAAATTATAAGTAGCTTTTTTACTTGAAAGTTAATCATTTCAGTTTAATAAGTAGAAACCAAGATAAGCTGCTTGAGGCAAAAGTAGCTTATATTAAGTAACTTATGATCCAAAAGCCCCCCTAGGTATCGACGATGTATCGCTAATGTATTGATATCGCCAATGTATCACCAATATTTTCGACCGTGTAAATTCCAGGTGTCACTCGTATTGCCAATCTATCGATAACTCCAATGTATCACCAATATTTTTTAGTGTGTAAATTCCAAATGTCGCTTGTATCGCTAGTGTATTGGCGGTATTATCATAATATTGCCAATTTTTTCGATATTGCCAGAAATCTGTTTATTAAAAAAATTCAAATTCATTTTTTTTTATGGGTGCATGGTTGTATGCAGTGATCAAATTGTCGACGATATTATCAATAACGCAACATGGGTGATATTGAGACCACATTCTTTCGTCTCCTTTTTAATTGTCGATGATTTCTCGGCGAAATATCATGCGCTGTCGATATTCTGAAATACTGATGGATGTTTGGATGGAAGGTGGGATGGTTGGTTGGATAGATGGGATTGATAGGATGGTTGGACTGATTTCTTATAAATTACAACAACACATGCTTTTAAGCCCCTCATTAAATGGAAACTTATTATATATGCATTCTTTTTGCAATTTTTTTATTACCAAATATGCAAATATGTGTATTTTAGCATCTCTTGAAGTTTCACTGAAAATTTCCACCGTTTTTCCACATTTCTCCAATGTTTCCCAACATTTCCGGTTATCGGCGACATCGATATTGTTTCTATATCCCCGACAAGCAAAACTTGTAGCAATACTGATACTTCGAACACTGAACTGAGCCTCAAGATTCTTTACATGTGAGGCCCATGGACTGGTGATATTTATTTATCTGATGGGTCCTGTGACCCTTGATCAGTGCCTACAAGTAGAGTGTTAAGAGAAACCTGAGGATACTGCAGAAATTCATGGGCATGTATAATGCCTTGATATTCAGATTGGACACACTTAGAGAGAGGCCAACACTAGCTGACAGCTAGACTGATTGCAGTAGTAGTACCTTATGGGACACAAACTGCACTTTTATTTCCTGCCACTAATAACTCTCCGCTTATGTGAAAAAAAATTACAAATTTTGCTTGCTTAGTAAAGGTTAACTAGCAACCAATGCTCATAAAGGCATGAAATAGAAGAGAAGGCGAAGCATGTTTAGAAGTTTAGCAGCATACTTGGATCATCTGACGGAAGCCTCCAGAAATCAGGTAAACATCAGTTTTCTTAGCCTTCAGCTTCTTGATCAAATCTGCTATGCCTGGAGATATCCTACACTTAGAAAGCAGAAAACTCAGATTAAGTTTGACTAAGGGGTAAACCCTAGATCAGATATTAGAGAAAATCCATCATCAGGGAACACATGTGCTATCGTAACTTAAAAAGAAGAAAAATAATTGTGCTATCATCTTTAATATGATTCCTAATGCTAAAAAAACTTGTTTACATGAAACAATTACTTCTTTTCCTATAAGCTTAGGGGGTGTTTGGACCAGTGTTTTAAATAGTTACAGTATGTAGCGTGTAGCTTACGCTACGTAGCTCATGAAAATAGCTTAAGTCACGTGTAGCCTACGCTACATGATAATTTGCATACGCTACACGCTACATAGACTACGATACACGCTACGTAGCTCACATTACTAGTTATTTTTTTTCAATGATTTGTTACATTTTTCTATTTTCAATAAAAATTAGTTAATCTTTTCAATGCTTGGAGTAAAAATAATATAAGTATCAGTATTAAATCAATTTTGTTGCTCTTTCTTTCTTTACCTTTATACTTAATGATTACATTTTCCTAATACTTTAGGTTGGGTTTGGTTGCAACAAATATTGTGAAATTTTGTTAAATTGCAATATTAATCAGTCTAATTTGGTGAATATCATGAAATTGGTGCAACCAAGCGCAACCTTGATGAAAAATCTAGAAGTAGTGTAGCTTACGCTACACTCTATGTAGCTTACACCTCACACTTCAGACGTGTGAACGCTATGCTACATGCTATTCGCTGTTTAAAACACTGGTTTGGACGTACCTCCAAATAGTGCATACTAAGAATATGGTAGATAGCATTTGGCAGCATGGAAAGTGGATCCCATGATAAGCTTTGATTTTCTTCTATGGGGGTAGTCTTGTCATTTTACTCAGATTAAGACACACATAAGGGATGCCCCTCATATTATTTACTCACTCTCTTGATGATGACTTCTCTCCTTGAATGGAAAAAGTTTGAAAAAAAGTGAACCAAAGAATGACTTCTACAATAACATATCCCAAACAGTCAACCTAAGAAGTTATTCTTGACAATAGATAGAAGCTATTTTTTAAAAAGCCAATAGAAGGAAGTCTTTGTCTACATCCCTTTTTTGCGGTGAAATTGATACCAAACACATTAATTTCTCAATTTCCCAAATCCTAGTTCTACCTTTATCTTTCCTTCTATTCCTTTTCTTTCCTATTCATCATGCTGTTCGCCCTGATTTATTTCTACCTTCAGATCCTTAACTCTTTTTTATTTCAAAAAATTCCAAAATCCTAGTTCTTGTAACAAAAACTACAGTATCCCTAGCAGCGATTAACTTGACATGATATAGGGTGCATCCATTAGTGTTTTGAAAAACCTATCCTACGATCCAAAAGAAAAAATAGGTGTTTTTTTTTCTCTTTCTCCTTCTTTTCCTTTTTCTTCTTTTTCTGTTATACTTATTCTAATCCAGCTCAACACTAATCTTTCCTCTCATTTTACTATTCTACCCCGACTCATTTAAATCAAATTAGTCAATGCCAATTTTATCTCTGGAAGTGTTAGATCCTTGCCGTTGCCTATATTCAATGACTGACGGGCCACACCACAACTCTCTCTTGGACAATCACACCCAAAAATATGGCAAAGCTGTTAAGAAAATGAAGAAATCCTAAGTATGACACCTAGTACGCTATAGATAAAATATTTTGTTTACATCAACTTGAATTTTTCTAAGGACATCCTTGCTTGGTCCTGGACATGCCTTCCACAGACTCTCCTAAAATCACTCCATGGTCTCTACACAACAATCCGAAGCTCATTTATGCAAACAAGACTTGAGATTTGAGACTACCAACAAGGGCCTTCAGAAGTTGATTTATACTTTAACAAGAACATATCATTATTGGTCAGTTGGCTGAATCCAATACCCATTCTATAATAAAAGATAAAATACCACGTGAACTTTTGTAGACTTGGCAATGAGTATCTTATGTTCTCATCTCTGATACAACAACTACAAAGCACCTTTGCCAACCCTCACTGAGCTATGGCAACTTCATCAACATGAAGCCTGAAGTTACTCATGAGGCTGTCATATAACTGATTCATCTGGTTGTGGTCATGGACAATCCTAATGGTGGTTGATTTCATTATAAATAAAAAATAAAAAAAATGGCTCCTCTTTTAGTGCTTGTGGAAAGCAACACAACTTTGTAAAGTTCAAAATCATCCATTTTAGGAAGGCCGTAGTATCCTGCCTGCCCAGCACATGGGAAGCCACCAGAAGATGGGGAGTCATTAGTGTACAGGCAGCCATCAGATCTGGCCGATTCAGGTGGGCCACACCAAGGGAAACGGTTTGGAGGGTGAGCTTTGCCCTGTACACTTGCCAATCGTGTTGTCCACCTGAATCATAGATGGGGCTGATTTTTGGGCCCTGGGCCTACATGGGGTGATGCACGTGATGGTTGGGGTGGATTTCACAAGCTGCCAACCCCTCTTCAAAAGTGACGTGAAATAACTCTTATATTTATTAACATTAATTTCTAAGCTGGTTGGATGCCCAACTTCCTATTATAATTACAGAACTGACCACAGTGCCACAAGCATCATGATTTGCCATAGAACCTTTCTCCTTTTTCCCCAACCATTTCCCTGACTATGCCAAGCCTGGAAAAAGGCCACCATCGACCCTGGCATCACCCACTCTATACCAGACAGGCCAATGAAATTGTACCAAAGCCTCCTGGTGTACTCCCAGTGTGTAAACAGGTGATCCATAGACTCACCACTACGAAGACAAGAGGATGACATTTGTTATTATCTCCTTGACTAGTCGTCTTCTCAATCTCCTCTCCTCTTTATAGATCTTCTACTATTCTTAGGTGATTTTCCATCACTCACAGTGGCATTGGAAACCGTGAAAATTCAGTTGCAACCTTAAAATGTGATTGAACTCAGACAAATCCCTTGAAAATTCAATTCATCAACTAGAATGAGACTTCTCAGTGCCTGACCACATCAGGCCATGGTAGATAGATGTTTTCCAAAAGTAAATAGGTAAATGTTGAAGAAGAAGAAACTGGTCTTTTGGAAAAGATGAACTATAAATTTAGTACATTTGACAGGCAGTGATTTTCTCAATGTTGTCAGAATTCTATCAGGCCATAAGCAGAGTTATCCATTTTTTAGATGGTCAGATGTTCTTTCTTTTATTTTCTTCTTTCATTGGTGGTAAGATGTTCTTCGTCAATTCTGAAAAGGATCAGGAGACACCGTAGCGAGGTTATCCTTATTGCAAGTTGTGTCGGTACCTGGTATGGGAATGGGCATAAGGTACGCTACTTCCTCAAATGTGTGGTACACCAGGGGGCAGGATAATATGGGTCGCTCCAGTACATACAGTCGCTATATGCAGTATGGTTTTATGTAGGAAGTGATTTTTATTGTCTGTGTGTGTGCGCGCGTGTGAAATGATGAATATTAGCATTATAGGTCCTACATGCAAAATATCACATGCGCGCACACACACACATTAATGCATGCTTAGATATAAATAAAAGTATAAATCTCTATGTTCTCAGTATAAATCGACATTGCAAGTTAATTCACAATAGAAGTGTTGAACTATAATTTTGCATTGGTAAATATAGCAATCCGGATTGCAAATGACCCATAATGGATCGTGGGATTCGGAACAGAAAACATGGGGAATTGTTGATTTAGATAATCTTGCACCATAGTCATGTTATTGTGTTTGGTTGTGGTATTCCTAAAGGGCTATTTTATCATTCCATGTGGTTATACGAAGTTCCTTATATTCTTCCAAAGCAGATTTTTTTTGGGGGGGGGTTGGGGGGGAGGGGAGTATGCACTAATTTTCATCAAGGAATCCCAAATGTTGGGTGGGGTTTCATGGATTTGAGCATGTTGGAGTTAAAGACCATCCAATTGCAAAAACAGTATCCCAATTCTAAATTTGGCCTTTTGGGGTTTACAAGGGACTTGCCAAAGTGAAGAAAAAGGTTTTCGTTGCAGAAATACCAAAATTTTGGCATTTCCAAAATTTAAATACTTAAAACCAAAGTTACTAGATTGAGAAACAGATACAGGAAATGATGCAAGAAAAGAATACATGAAATACCAATAGTTAGTTAGAAGTGTAAAATAAACATGGGAAACATGAAGCAATAAATGTAAATATTTGTAAGGGGAATTTTTTTTTTTTGAGAGATTAAGGGGAAACAATTTGCTTGTAAGACAAGCTTAAAAAATCTACTTTGGCTGTCTAGCATATCAAGTGATTCAAACAGGTGAAATCAAGAAAAGCTATTAACCTGATATAATGTAGAAACAAAACCAGTGACCATGAATTACCACAAATTAGTACACTTAAAACAATTCTCTACAAGTCCGCCTCTTCAAGTGCAGTTATGAAATTCACCTTTTTTCTTTCAAGAAAACCAAATGGTTTCAAAAGATTTCTTAAAATTGTGAATTATTCGGTAAAAAACAAAAAATTCCAAATTGTAGTTAATTGACTAGCAAACCCAGCATGTTTTAGCTGTCCCTTAAACTTCTAAATACATACAAAAAGGTAGCAACAAATTCCGATATGTGCAAATCAATTTGTGACAAACAATACACACCTGGGGGGTCTCTTCTCAAGAAAATCATGGAGTTGCGACAGTGAAGGGTTAAACAAAGAGAGTCTAGCTGCTAGAGCTTCCTCAAACGGAACAGATCCACTCATTGCCCTGGCAACACGATAAAAAAAATAAAAATAAATAACATTACAAGAGTTGTTCCCAAATAGCGATTAATCTATAAATATCAACAACCAGAAGAACATGGAACCTGGCAGTCCATTCTGCAACAGCTTTTCCAGCACCACAGAACTCTGCAAGTTCATCAATGCCTTCATCCAAGCACACAGTGCTATCCACATCAAAGCAGACGGCTTCGGCGGTTCTCCATATCTCAAGCACCTCTACAAGCAAGTAAAGGCCATCCAAAACAGTAAGAATCAGTGCTAGAAGTACAATGTAGATGATTGCTAATATCGAAATGATTTGGATATAACCTTTTGTGGGTAGGGTGTTGTCAAAGCGAGTAGGAGCAACAATGTCTTGAGGTTGAGCTGAGGTTGTCACTGAGGTGAGACGTTTGAATTGTCTCATCACCCTAAGAGGAATTTTATGCAAGTTCTTTGATAAACAAGGAGACAAGATAGGGGGAAGAGGCGAGTGACGACGACCACAAGGTAGACGAGTTGGGGCAATATGAGCACTAATCAGCCCCGCCATCAAATTATCTGGTTCTAATCAAGGGATGATGTTCAAAACTTTAAATTAGCAAAAAACCACTTGAATGCTCAAAAATAACAAAAGGAGAAGCTGAAACATAAAATGAACACAAAATGCTAAGTGAAAAAGTAGAGGGAGTTTTTTTTTTTGGGTGGAGAGAGAGAGAGAGAGAGAGAGAGAGAGAGAGAGAGAGAGTCGATGATTTCTAGTCTTATAGCTAGAAAGCAGTACATAAAAACAATATGGCAGGACACCATTACAAAGAAACTTAGAGCCCCGGCCTCACTACTAGTCGGGGGCGTGCATTACCAGCTCAGCTAATGGTTGGATGCATGGGTAGAAAGACTTTAAAAAACCTATCAATGACAAAATCTAAAATACAGGTGAATCACATAAAAAAGAAAAAAGAAAATTGCAAAACCATAAAAGATAACAATGCCCCAGCACAAATAAGTGCAGTTATTGGGCTATGATCCACCCAAGAGGGATTTGTTGTTTCAGATCCTACATAAATAGTGTAATGTACCACACTAACACAAGTGCATGGTGCACTCCATCTCACCTCCGCAATCAAAAGACACTGTCATGGATCCTGATCATCCAGCATATAAGCCATGGTCCAAAAATCCCACTAATCAGACAAGCTTAACCATCAAATGTATTTTTTCAAAATTTGCTGATAACTTTATTCAATGGCCAAAACTGGGTTATCGAACGTATCGGAGCCATTTTCAGCGGTGGCCAACTGAAAAGGTGACCCATCAATCATACAGTCCAAGTGGAGAAGAACGTGAAGGGATCATGTCGAGCGAACATTTACGATTCACCCACACAGTAAAATGCTATCAAATATTAACAATACAGTGAGGAAACTATATGATGCTCGACCCAAGGTTATGCATAGAATGCTTGGGCTTCAAGTTTGAACCGGAGTTTTAAGTAGCTTACGCTGCGTAGTGTAGCTAGCCTTAATGCTATGTAGCTCGTGAAAATAGCTTAAGTTACAAGTAGCCTACACTACATGCTAATTTACATACGATACACACTATTTAGCCTACACTACACGCTATGGAGCTTATACTACATGCTATTTTTCACTAAAACAAAAACAAATCAATGTTTTCAATGATCTGTTGCATTTTTCTACTTTTTAAAATAAAAATTAGTTAAAATTTCGGAAATTTTAGTAAAATAATAAAAGTAACAGTATGAAACCAGTTCGGTTATACTTTTTTTTTTTTTTTTTTTTGAAGATTGACAAAATTATTAAAAGAAACACCAAGGGTGAAAAGAGAAACGAAATGAAGAAAAACAAAAACAAGACCAAACAAGACAAAACTAAACAACGACAAAACAAAAGCCAAGGCAGAGGAACCTTTCAGGCCTACTACAACCCAAAGATAGAAGAAAGAATACAATAATTAGAGATCGAAAGGCATAATAACCACTCCGCAACTTCCCTAAAGATCAAGCCCACCACTGATCATATAAACGGTCCAGATCGCTTAATCATCAGCCCAACTTGTACAAATCAAAACCTGCCCATAGTCATGTAACTAACCTAACAGAAGATCCCCAGCAATCTCATTATTCATGTTCTTTCATAAAAACAATTCAACCAAAAAAAAAAATCCAATTTAAAAAAATAATAAATTAAAAATTCTCCGCAAAATGATACCAACAACAGAACAGATGATAGAATGAAAGAAAAAAGAGAAAAAAAATACAAGAAAAATATAAAATTGGAAGAAAATAGAAGAAATAAGAAAGATTTACTCGTTTTTGTCTCTTTTTTTCGGAATTTATTCTCTTTTTTCTGAGCACTCACCTTTTCAGATCTCTGCTGGAAACAAGACGTGAGTGAGAAGGGCCTCGTCTAAAATGCGCCGAGGGGAACAATGTAGGGGAGTTGCTCGGCCTTCTACTTTCTCTGCATCACTTTCGGACCTCTCTCTCCCTCTCTCTCCCTCTCCTGCTTCCTGTTTGGCGCTCGTCTCAGGCTCACCAACCTTTTGCTTTTTCATTTGGAGAAAAGCTTCGATACTCTGGCAGTTTGATGGTTGATACGCATGCACTATGAAAAGTAGATGACGGATGGAATCCAACAAATCAAGAATCGGAGCTTTGTATCAGCGGAATCAATCTTTCTTAGGATGACCTATGGACACTGGTCACCAATCTAGTGGTTTATTTCGTGTTAATGTACGGAAATGTGAAATTTATGAGTCCCTGCTTATCAACTATCACGCTCTACCAGAGCATCTAAATTCTAATTACTCCATTTTCATTTGGAGGGGCTGCGTCGGTGGATCCCTGACTGTGAGGCCCACCTTCATTTATGATTCTTACATCCACCCAGTCCATCCGTTTTGAATATTCATTTTAGGTCATTACAGCAAGAATGAAGCATATCAAAATCCCAGGTGGACCACACCATAGGAAACAGTGATGATTGAATACCCACCATTAAAAACTTTTTGGGGGCCACCGGAATAGTTATTTTTCATCCAATGAAGAGACCATATAAATATCAGTCTGATCCAGAACTTTTGTAGCCCACAGGAAGTCTTTAATGGTCAATGACCACTGTTTCCTGTTGTGTGGTCCACCTAAGAATTGAATCTACTTCATTATTTGGATCACGACCTAAAATGAGCTTTCAAAACGTATGGACGGTACCGATTTAAGGAACATACATCAAAACTGGCCCCACAGTGGATCCCCAAATCCACATACCTTTTTGGATCCCGAAATCTACCGGAGCTGCGCCGGCTGATTCCACACAGATGCGGATCTCCACCCACCCAACCACAGACACGTGCTTCTCGTATGTCAATATAATTATCATTCCACTGCCTCCAGTGGCATTTCTTTGAACGTGTGACCAAATGGGTTGTCGGCTTGGGTGGGCCACACCATGATGTTTATTTAAAATCCCAACCACTCTACGCATCACTTCATTTTAGAGGAAAGGCCAGAAAATCACTCAAGTGTGTGATTCAGGTAGACTATATAATTGAAACAATATATGGGGTAATATTCACTCTCCAAACTGTTTTCCTTGGTATGGCCCACCCGAACCATGTATAGTCTGATTTATTACACGCTAGTATAAATTCTGGTATGAGATCCAACGGTTAGAGTAAATTTGATATAGTCATTATAGTGAGCATTGTCAAAGGAAGGGTGTGTCTCTGTCCCTGCTATTTCTTTTAGTGACGCCAGCCTAAATTTGATGTAGGGAAAAAACCCCACGATCGAGGGTGTGGATCACACACAGAAAAAAAAAAAACAAAAGGAAACTAAAGAATTTTCAATTTTGAAATTTTAACAAAAACAGGAAATTGCTATTTCTGTTTTTAGATTTTAGCCCAATTTATGGGGACCATCTTGATAATTTATAATGATTTGTTCCGTCCATTTGGTAGAATTGTTTGACATTGAGAAAACCTAACAAGTTTTACATCGATTTGAGTTATGTATTAATCATGGCATCCAAAATAGTACGAACTATCAAGAAAGTTCTGAATTCCACCAACTTAACTTGGAGATGGTCCAGGTGGCCCATCACTACTGATATAAAGAATCTAAGCCGACCATCTTGAAAAGTACATCGATGTCAAAAAAATCATAAAGTTTTGTAGCAATTAGATGTGTGAATTGCTTGTACCGGTAGAAGGAAGACGACGCCCAACATGCGTCATAGAGTTTGCACAAATTTTTCTGATTTTCTTTCCTGTTAAGAGTCTTTTCTTATCACGTAGTTAGAGTTTGGAGTTAGTTTATTTCTATTTAAGTTGATTAAATTCATTTTTGTAATTGGCTTGGTTATTTTTCTTAATGAAATTGAGTTTATACTCTGTTTTTTCTTCGCGAATTCGAAAATAAGCTTATGGATTCGAGTATCCGTTGTGGATTCAACGAATATAAGTTAAAGAGTCCCAGTAGATCCATGGATTCGGATCAGTTATCCATGGGAGAGATGGTGCTTAATCCCACAACACGCCTCGCACGCATTAAAATTAGGAGCCAGTCTGATTTTTGGGTCTAGGCTTAAATTGGGAATTACATGGTGAGAGTAGCCTTTGCAAACACATCATGATAGGCCCCCACCAAGAATCAAGTCTGATGTCCCTCTCCGACTGTAAGGAGAGACTCTTGATTTTGACATGGCCAATCATGATGTTTATGTAAGATCCACTCAGACCATTAACTATTTTGTCCCATATTAAACCTAGAGACAAAATATCACGCTGACCTCTGATTCTAGTTGGTCACAACAGAGAAATAATTGGGATAGATATCCAACCTTGATTTTTATAGTATGATAATCATATGAAATCCACTCCAAATGTCATGTTACATACAAAAATTTAGTGACGTGAGAATCATTCCTATTTGTCACTTAGGTGGGCCAGACTAATGAAAACAATTTAGAGGTCGAGCATTACTCGTATGCTATTTCTAAGGCTGTAAAATGGGTCAGTAGGCCGATAAGGGTTCCTAGACCCAACCATTTGTCAAATGGTATGGGTTTGGATCCAAGAATCGACCCAATTGCTAAATGAGCATGATCTAGTTTCCTTTATATTAGGCCCGACCCCATTTAGCAAATGGGCGGATCTTGTCTATATTGCAAGGGACCTATGCAGACCCGAACCCATGCAAACTTGATTTTACACCCAATAAAAATGCTTGCATACCTTAACGAGTTACATGAGAAAACGAAAATCCACCCATGTTCGGCCAAACCTGGTAAACACATTTACAAGTGGGTCTAGACTATGGATATCTCTTAACCAAGCCCATTAGACCCAACCCATTTATAAATGAGTCTAGGTGGATCTCCAGCCTCTACCAGACTATAAATGGGTCTGATGGGGTTGACTTAGACCCAATCAGACTCACCTATTTATTTAAAGTTAGACTAGATCCATTTAGTAAATGGGTGAGTATAGTTTTGGGTGCATACGGTTTTGGCTATGCCCGCCCTAAACCCAACCATATATAGCCCTAGCTATTTCCAATCACATATTCCACCTGAGTTACATGTGGTATTGATTTTCGGGCCACTGGCCTAACAATGGGTGACCCATTTAGTGGTTATGGTGGTTTTTATATAAATATCACCAAAAAAAAGTACATGATGTAAATTTCATATTAATAGAGTAGTTTGTAAAATAAAAAAGAAAAAAGAAAAAAAAAAAGGCATGAGCATCCAAAGATCTAAAGATGTCTCATAAATGATTTCTATCATAGTTTACCACCGCCTACAAAATGATGGTAATCATCCCTTATAATGTGGCAGGCGTGCACAAATCTGGGCATTCAAACCGTGGGTAGCTATTGTACATGGATCAAATTTCGATACCTAGACATTCAAAAGCTAGGTAGGGCCTTCGTGATGTTTCTGAGAAATCCACCCTGTTCATTCATTTTGCAAGATCATGTTAAGCCATGAATCCAAAAATGATGCAAATCTAAAAATCTATTGTGCCGTACGAAAGAAATAGTGAGGATTGAGCATCCACCATTAAAACATTCACGGGGCTACAAAAATTTTAGGATCATGCCCTAACATGAGCTAGAAAAACGGTTGGACAGGATGGATTTCCCAAAAACATAATGTTGGGCCCACCTAACTTCCAACTGCATGAGCTTCCTTGAGCCGGCAATCCCTGGCCTTCATTTTTTATTCTCTATAATGGTGAACGGTCCTGATCGACATAAATGGCTACCCTACAGAAAAGAACGACCCACCATTGTTTAGACAGTTGTGGTGAACTATCACTATCGTCACTTCCAACAAGAGATTCAGAGAAATGTTCGCCTACAATCCTGTGCGTGAATTTTCATATACAACTCCTTTTACTACTTCTTGTAACTTGTTTAATGAAATCCAAGCCACACAAAGTACGGGAAACACCATCATAATTATCTGGGAAAAAATTCAGCTTATTTCATGGGCAAATCCGACGACTGTTTCTGACCATTGATTATTACTTAATTTTGACGATGTAGCCTTCCTAATGAGTATACCATCGTCATTTTTTTTATGGATTATATTTGTGGTGTGACCCATCTTTTCCACGGCTTGGATTTTCTACAAAATGAAACCTTGGTGGGAGAGAATGTATATTGTGTGAAAGTACATGTAGAACGGTGCATGTAAACATTTGTACGGTAGAAAACATTGATAATCTAGTGCCACTGCACATGTAAGTATCTATTTTAATCCAAACCGTTTAATGGTGGGCCCACTTTGTATCGAATAATCTTTTCAGTGGAAATTTCTTTGCAGAATTTGAAACATGTCCACGAGATGATGAACAGCTGAAAATTCAACCCCATCCATTGATCCAATGCTTGGATGGAGAGCCACACATATTATCGTGTGAAAACCACTTCGATCATTAGGTAGGCTGGCTCAAGTCAGGCCAGTTTGAGGATCTCATGGACCCCACAAATACATTCAATCTAGAGTATTGGTCAGATTTCGATCAGCCGTTCACTTGTTCATGTAAGTGGGGACCACCAATTAAGTGGTCCAACTTACTTTTCTGCTTCAGGAACCTTCATTCCATCAGTAAATCAGTAAGACTGGTAAATAATAAGGGCCTGTTTGGTTGCATAATCCTGATTGCAGAGAAAATCCAGATTCTAGTGTTTGAATCCAAAATTGCATAAATTGGATTGGAAACTAAATTCCATATAGTACTTGCCCTCGGATTGAAAAAGGTGTACTTCAGATTTTGTTTGGTTGTTGCTTGTGGCATGGCCTGCTTGGGCTTTGGATGTGCCTGAGAACTTGACCCCTGGCCTATAGTTGTCCCGCAAGACAGATGGTTGGGTCGAATGGCAAATAAACATTATAGTAGGCCCCAAGAAGTTTTTAATGGCGGACATTCAATCAACACGGTTTTCCTTGTGGTGTGGTCCACTTGAGATTTAGATCTGCCTCTTTTTTTGTTTAATAGCCTTAATTGAGCTCTCAAAACGGATGGACCGCGTGGATATAAAACACATACATCGAGGTGGGCACCACCCTAGGGGTATTATTGTCAATATTGAATGATGCTTCTTCCGCCTCTTTTAAAATCCAGACAATTTAGGTTTCCAAATGGAATCCTGCTTAGCTCGAATTTGTTGCCAAACACACTAGCTAAAACTAGATTTTGCTAGAATCTAGATTTTAAGTTGGAAATAGGTTCCCGGATGCCAACTAAACAGGCGTAAGTGAAGCATGTTTGAAAGTGGTTTGATTTGAGTATTGAGCCTCATTATAAGGCTGGATTAATCAAATCTCACAACTTCAGAGCTCATCCAATCTAGTTCCTTTGCCAGCCACTTAGGTCTCTCATCTAGGGCGGCACACAATTCACAATTCAATTTATCGATCGAATCAAATTGAACAAATTGAATCGAATCGAATCGTTCTCCAAGATCAATTCAATTCAATTTAAAAAAAAACAATTTCAATTCAACTTCAATTTTCGGTTCCGATCGATCGAATCGAAAATAGAATTGATCTGTATCGAATTGAATCGATGGATCAAATTTAATATATGTATAGATGAAATAGATACATCATAGTGTGTTTTATCTATGCCGTCCATTCATTTTTACATTTGAATTTAAGGAAAAATTTCAAAAATTAGAAAGATATCTTAGATTACCACACCACGACAAAACAATGGGGATTGAACGTCCACCATTAAATTCTTCCCAGGGCCCATTGTAATGTTTATTTGCCATCATACCTGTTGATAAGGTTATATAGACCTTGAAGAAGGGAAAAAACAAATATCAGCTTGATACCAAACTTCTAAGGCCCCAAAAAGTTTTCAACAATAAGTGTCAATCCCCCACTGTTTTCTTGTGGTGTGATCCACTTGAGATTTGGATGTCTCATTTTTGGAATAATGTCTTAGAATCAGATGGAAAATGGATGGAGGGCCTAGATAAAACACATACACCATGGTGGAGCCCACAGAGCTTTGAAACCACCCTTTTGCATATCCACGCCCACCCAAGAGTCCAAGACAAATCGGATTGCGTACTTGGTAACTCAATACGCTTGGCATACTAAGTAAACTCCTGTGGGGCCCACAGTGATTTATTCATTTTATCTACTCTGTTCATCCACTTTAAAAGATAATTTTATGGCTCGAGCCCAAAATTGAAGTGTATACAAAGCTCAAGTGGCACACACCACAAAAAACAGTGTGAATTGAACCTCTACCATTGAAAAATTATTGTAGGCCGCAAAAGTTTTGAATCAAGTTGATATTTATGTTTTTCATTCATACATGTCTACGTGATCTTACGAACAGGTGGGATGGCAAATAAATGTCACTGTGGGCCCTAGGAAGGTTTCAACGGTGGAAATCATTATTCCCACTATTTCATGTGGCATAGTCTACCCAAGTTTCGGATATGCTTCAATTTTGGGCTCAATGGCTAAAATGAGCAGGCAAAACGAATGGACGGTGTGGTAAACAAAATGCATTCAAAGTAGGCCCGACTAAGTTTACTCAATATGACAAAAGCGTACTAAGTACGCAATTTGAAATTCGCTTAAGAGTGAGTTAAGTGTTACGTTGGTAACAACTTAATGGGTATTACCCCTTCCGTGTGGGGCCTACCTTGATGTATTTTTTGTATATCCATTACGTCCATCTAATTTTACGTCTCATTTTAGGACATGATCCAAAATTATAAGAAGATCAAATCTCAGGTGGACCACACCAAGAGAAAGAGTGATGAATAACCATTAAAAACATTTTTTCGGGCCTCAAAAGCTTTAGATCAATAGGATCTTTCTAATTTTCATGTATGGACTAGTTATTATGCATATGTTTTCAGAAGTATTTCTACTAATATTACTATTTGAGGTACTATAAAATCCAAACTTACAAAACCTATCAATTTTCAAATTGCAATTTGTGAAAAATCGAATAGAATTGAATTGAAAAATTCATTAATTCAATCTCAATTCAATTCCAAAAAAATTGGGTCAATTCAATTTCAATTCGAAATTTCAAAATTGAGATCAATTTAATTTTAATTTTAATTTTGAAAATTTAAGATAAATTCAATTTCAATTTCATCCAAAATTAAATTGATCGAATCGATGTGCAGCCCTACTATCATCTATGCTATTATTCTCCTTACTTGGTGGAGTGTGTTGGGGTGGGGTCTAAGGACAAATTGGTAAAAATTCGATAAAGGTAATGATACTCTAACAGAGTATGATACTTGATATGCAGGTAGTAAGAAATTGCACACATCTACTTATATCAACTCAAATAGATAGAGCAGCTATAGTTCAACAAAATCTACCAACCTAATGCAATCTTCTTCTTATTATATTTTGTTAGTCATGCAATGCACCTACCCAGTTAGCTGCGCAATGCGCCCACACAGTTAGTCATATGATGCCCCCACCCACCAGTGGGGTTAGTGGGTCTCCTTAGCACTCGAACCTATGACCTTTTGTTGAAATGCCTAGGCGTCTTCCACCTAGCCTAGCAGGCTAGACAACCTAATGCAATCTTCTTTTTCTTCTTCTTTTTTGTGCTTGGGACTGGCAATAAAAGCCCAAAGCTTTCATTTGAAGAGCTTGGGTGTCATTAATTAACCCAAATTCAATTAATTAAACAGTGAGACCACCATCACTATGTCACTCTCTCAAAATTAGATTGGTTGAACAATCATAACCCCTGATTGCACCTAGTTGTTGAAACATAAATATCCAATGGTTTCTTTTTTAACTGTCCAATAAATGTCTACCAATCAAATGAGCATGACTTGTCTTTTTTAAGTGTCCAATAAATGTCTCGCTTGCTAGTCCAGTTGAAGACACCTAGGTGTGTTTCAACAACAGGTCTTAAGTTCGAATGCCGAGGAGACACACTAACCGCACTAGTAGGTGGGTGCATCATGTGAATAACCGTGTGGGTGCGTTGCATGACTAACAAAAAGGAAAAAAATAAATAAATTGGTAGCTCTAATTTAGATAGTTTAGTTTGAATTACTTATACTCCATGTATGTCATTTATTTTTAAGTACTCTCTCTCTCTCTCTCTCTCTCTCTCTCTCTCTCCATATAAAGTTTTTTCTTCTTCTAATTTTGGCCCATAAATTAGTAAATGGGGGCTGGGTGCGGCTTCGATGATCCACCTAGGTGGGTGGGATCCATAAAATGAAGCAGGTCTTAGGTGCGCGTGAACCATAATACAAGGTAATTGGCCATTAAAAACTTCTCGTGGGCCACAAGTTTTGGATCAAGCTGATATTTGTGTGGTCTCTTCATCCAGATCTTTGTGACCTTACCAACAAGTTGGATGGCAAATAAACATTCCAGTAGCCCCATGAAGTTTTTAATGGTGGGGATTCAATCAAGACTATTTCGTGTGGTATGATCAATCTAAGATTTGGATCTGCTTAATTTTTGGTATCGTGTCCTAAAATGAGCTGTCAAAATGGATGGACGGTGTGGATGTAAGTCACATGCATCACAGCAGGCTCCACAATTAGGGACATCCGATCCACTCAAATTGCACTTAGTGGTTCTTGCTCACGTTGAACTAATGAGCTGACCCACCCATATATTTCATCCATGCGCTGGTCCAAATGACCTAGCGTAACCAAAACCAAAATAAGTTAATAGACAATAGTATATGTACATATACACTATGTATGTTTGTATCTAGATTGGCATACCTTTAGCTCCATATTCCATTCTTAAACCAGAGTATGGCGGTGCTATAGGACTCGTCAGGTTGGTTGAGTCCAACCCAATTACAATTAAATTGGTTAGTTTGGTTAATCTTAGGTGTCATTTGATAACTTAAAAAATAAGCTCTAAAAATTAATTTAAGTGCTGAAAAGTTATATGTTGATGGAGATTTTGTGATAATATTAGGAATATTTTAATAAAAATGGAAAGAAATTTTAATGCACCACCACTTTCAACATTCACCTTCAGCACTCAGCCTTTAGCATCAAATGAAGAGAGGGTAGCTGAAAAAAGACTCATATTTACAATTAAAATTCATTTAAGCACTTCAAAAGTTGATTAACCAAGTGATCTAAGTAAGTGAAAATCATTGAAAATATCAAATTTTAATGATAATTACTAAAAATAAGTTTTATTGACAGCCCATAGCCTTGATGAATTTTAAGCAGGTTAGGCCAGGTGAAATAGGTCGCGAGTTGGGTTAGCTGAAGTTCTTGGCCTAAACAAGTTGGGCCAGGGTTGACTCCTATCCAACTCTAGCACAACCCGTTGCCACCCTACTAATGGCACTGGGACTGAGCCATAAGTTAGTTAGGCTGGAACTAAAAGTATTTTTCCAGAGAATATTTTATTTTTCACTAGCATGTCACTTGTGCACAAAACCACTAGTGTGGAGGGGTGGACTCCACTGTAAAGATCACATTGGGAAGAAAATCAGACCAATCCACTCATTCATTGGGCCACAACCAAACAACGACGAAATAATTGATTGTCCATTGATTTTCATAGGGTAGCTTGTTTTTATGAAATCATGTTTGGCTTGAAATTTGATCATTGGTACGTGTGTATGGTGTCAGGCGTGCCAAAGGTGTTTGACTAGAAATTTCATCATTAGTACATGAGAATAGTGTTGGGCATGCTAGAGTCCTTTAAAGCTTGATTCAAATCGAACACCTATGACCCCAAGCGTCGAGATAGATAAAGAAATTATTAGCAGTCATCAATGAATAAGAACTAAAGCAGTTCGGCTACCTATTTAGTTTTTTTTTTTTGTTTTTTTGTCGAAATGACATTTTCTCACCGTGATAGCAGAGATAAATCAATTCGTGCAATGTGAGAGAAGAAGGAACTTAATTGTATTAATTGAAATAGAAGTAAAAATTTTAAAAAGTATCCCTCAATGAATCAATGTTTGCGGCGTAAATGACAATGCCTTAGATCTAAGTCTTCTTTAGTCCAACGATTTCTTGGACATAGACGAAGGGAATTATATTACTAAAAAAAAAGAAGAGAAAAGGTCTTTCTTGCGATCTAGTGATTAGCATAGATGAAAGGAAATTACTGTACTCTTAACCTGGGTCAGTCTAATGTATCAATGTAGACATATGGGATTAACCACTATTCTAAAGTTGGTCTAGCATAGCAGCATACATGGGTTATCTTAGTTTTAAATAAGCTAATGGCCCGTTTGGCACCATGGATTTGAGGAGAAGTGAGGAGAAGTGGATTCCATGATATGAATTCTCATCAATTCCATTTCTTATCAATTCAAGATTTTCTGTTTGACAGCTAAGATTTGGAGAGAAATCAAACATGAAGGAATGGACGGTGTAAATTTTAATCCCACCGTATGCCCACCGTATTAGCCTCGATTTTTAAATCCATGCCATTCATCCATTTTACAGATCATTTTATGCCAAGATCCAAAAAATAAAGCAAATCCACATATAAAGTGGACCATAAAACAAGAAAAAATGGAGAGTGAGACCTTAATGCTACACAAAAGTTTTGGATTAAACTGAAATTTGTGTGGTCCCTTCATCCAGGTCTTTGTGACCTTATCAACAAGTTGGATGGAAAATATACATCATGTTGGGTCCCATAGTTAGGGACACATTACGGTGAGTCCCACGTTGGGAAGGATTTCTCCTCAAATCCCACCTTTTTTTGAGGATTTGAAAAAGGGCTAAAAGTGCCTTTTTGAGTTCTCCTGGATTCCTCTCAAATCCACTTCTCCTCAAATCCATGGTGCCAAACAGAATAAAGCAACCAGTTTCTCCTCCTTTCTCCTCCTTTCTCCTCAAATCCATGGTGCCAAACGGGCCATAAGATAAGATAAAATAAAATAAAAGGATAGGCAACGTTACCCTGTAGATGTGATTTGTGTTGTTTAGTGATGACCCAAAGCTCTTCGATCTTTCTCATTTTCATAGGAATTTGAGGGGGTAGCTTGAGGGAGATCTTCATAGTCACTCTTTACATTTATTGATATATAAATAACCATCTCGGCTCAAAGATAATTGTGGCCTATTAAACAACGCCACATATGCTAATCATTTGTCGTGGGTTGACTATTGATTGCGCACATATACTACTCTTGGACAAGACTCTCTTAAGGCACTTGTTGGGTGCGTTTCACACAAACCTTCGGATCTCGCCCCCCAATACACTAGAATTATGGATTACTATAATGCAATAATCAAGAATAAACATCAACCACACGAACATAAAGAGTTTTTATGTGGAAAGCCCTCAAAAGAGGTAAAAACCACGGGACTTAGTCCAGATCAACAATCCACTATCTCAGGAAACTGTTACAACCGATCTCAAGCACACACCGCTTGGATCAAACTTCTTCACCCACGCAGGGATGGATAAACAACAAGAGAATAGTAAAGGAGAAACGATCTCACTGATCCCGAGGACGTAGAAGCGCTGAGATGACCGTTGCGCAGAAGAACCCTTCTTCAAGCAACTTCTCCCTTCTACAAGTTTCCTCTTTCTCTCTCTTCTCTTTCTCTCTTTCTCTTTTTCTCTCTTTCTCACCTTGGATGTGTTAGCAAAACAATGGGATGCCCTAATCCCATTTTGGAGCGCTTAAGTACCAAAAACGGAAGAATTAGAGCCAGATTAGGAAACTGTGTACAAGCATTCGCGCCGGGTCGGGCGCCCGGTCACCAAAACCGTGGGGCGCCCGGCCAACCAAAAAACAGTCCAGCGAGAGCACTTAAGAAAATCTGAATTTCAGGCGCCCGGACCAACATGGTCGGGTGCCCGGCCGGGTCATGGGGCGCCCGGTCACCAAAACCATGGGGCGCTTGGAAATGGACAAAACAGTCCAGCAGCCTAGCTGCCCAGAAACATGAATTCCGGTCGCCTGGCCACAATGAGGCCCGGGTGCCCGGCCACTTCCAATTCACACTCTCTCCTCTGTCACGTGAGGAGGAAAACTCCATCAAATCCATCATGTGTTGGTAATAACCTTCATTTTCTTTTCTTTTTTCAATTTTCTTTTTGCGTGAACATGTGTACTACGTCGTAAAATTTGACCAACTTAGCATAGTTATTATGCTCATCGAAAGTTTTCAGCTATAAGGCTTTTATAGTCGACTTCACCATATAAGCAAGATATACAACTAACCCAATTGGAAGACGCCTAGGCATTTCAACAACAGGTCTCAGGTTCAAATGCTAAGCAGGACACACTAACCCCACCGGTTGGTGGGTGCATCAGTACGTGTGACAAACTGTGTAGGTGCGTTGTACAGCTATGTTAGTGCCTTGCATGATGGACCAAAAAATAAGATATACAACTCATGTATTATAGTTGTAGCTAACTGGATTTATCTTTTTTGGGCTAACTCATAACATTACGGATTCTAATTTCCTTTGGCTGCCTGGGCTTTGCAATGCTATCACTCGAAACTAAACGAGCATAGTCTAATCTCATGGAAGGGAAAGTTGAACGAATTGCAATTGCTAGGAAGAAAGAGAATGTGTCAAGGTGGAGAGAGAGGATCTAAGAATTAGAGAATGACTTTGCCCATATTTTGTATGGCGCAGATGTTGGATACATGTGTTGCTTTTGAAAGTTCACACATGAGCTTGTTATTTTTTTTTTATTACACACCCACCACATGGGCACGAAAATAGTATGATCTCAGTGTTAAAACAAAGTTTGTCTACATTTAAGCTATGTTAACATTTCTCTTGTATCAGTTACTCACCCGCCTCAAGAACATGCATGCCACACACAAGAAGATCAGCGGACAGGCGTGTGAAAAACAGCTCATGTACATGCCACACATTTACCAGCATGGTAGATTGGTGTGAGATCCAATCCATCCATTAGGTTGATCCGACCTTCTATGTGTTTTCCGGCCGTAATATTGGAAATAGGTAGATGTATTTTTATTTTGCAAGTTGTGGCCTATCTAACCAGTGGATCAACCAGATTCTTGCACTAGGAGATCAATATAGTGGTTCTTTTTCTGATGGATGGATTGGCATCTCAGAATTATCATGCCATTCTGGTACGTCTAGGCATGCACACAAACCTTATTGCACACTGCGCATGTGGACTTAGCAATTAGCTCCGATGTTTTGTAACCTTGGATGCATGGAAAGATGTACGTATAAAAACACACATGAGCTAATGGCCCGTTTGGTACCATGGATTTGATGAGAAGTGATGAGAAACCACTTGGCTTTCTCTATTTGGTGAAGAAGATTTGATGAGAAGTGAATTTCGTAGGAATCCATGAAAATTCAAGAAGACACTTTTCAGCACCTTTTGATGAGAAATCCTCCAGCCTGGGACCAAAGTAATGTATATTTGCCATCCAACTTGTTGATAAGGTCACAAAGGCCTAGATGAAGGGACCACAAAAATATTAGTTTAATCCAAAGGTATTGTGCATCATAAAAGGTCACTCTCCACTTTTTCTTGTTTTATGGTCCACCTAAAATGTGGATTTGCTTTATTTTTGGGATCTTGGCATAAAATGATCTGTAAAAATGGATGGACGACATCGATTTAAAAATTGATAGATGGTGGGATCAAAATCCAAAGTATAGGTGGGTATACGGTGGGATTAAAATGTACACTGTCCATTTGCTCTCGTTTGACTTCTCTTCAAATCTAGGCTGCCAAACATGAAATCTGAAATTGATGAGAATTTTGGAATCCACTTCTCACCACTTCATCTCAATTCCATGGTGTCAAACAAGCCCTAATAGATGAATGATAAGTTCTCAAGGCAAACCATTTGGACCACACATTATGGTCCACCTAGTCGATGACTTGCAATCTTTCATGTGCTTGAGATATCCAATCCGTCCAATAGGTTGGCCCACCATGAGAATTGCCTTAAAATAATCAGCCACATCCACTCATTGATTGGACAAAACTTGTATTTTGCTATTTAGCAATGGCTAGATAATGTCTTCTATGATCTGGCCCACCTGATGAGTAGGTAGGGCTGATTTTTGCACTATGATATTCTCATGATGGGTCAACTTATTGGAAGCGTTGGATTCCGCATTCAATTAATAGGTTAGAATCTATTAGCTGGGTGGACCATAACGTGTGGTCCAACCAGTTGGACTTGAGACCTTCTCATGATGAATGCATGGTGTGCATGGCCAATGTATGTTTGCATGGTACACATGATGTTAATGCATGCATACGTGGTATTCAGGCCTGGTGATGCATGCATGAGAAATGAACTTGTGGCCGATGTCTACATACGCATTGTACACAGCTGATGTATGCATGCATGGTATACGTGAGCTCATGTATGCATAAATGGACACGTGGAATGACTTGATTGAACGCATGAAACATGTGCGCCCTTGGCGTGAGACATACCAATGAAATAGATGGCCAGATATGTCCATAACTCATGAAACACATGGACATGTGGTGTAAATGCATACTGCATGGAACATGGGGAATGGTGTGGTGTATGCAAGTGTGCTGAAACCTCTGCATTTGCATGCATGTAACAGAAAGGGCCACACATTTGACGGTCAGGATTTCCCAGGAAATCCAGGATTTTTTGGGGGTCCTCCAGGGACAGTGGAGCATTCATATCATCCGTTTGGATTACTAAACCACTGGCCATATCCCAATGCATCAGGTGGGTCCCACTACACCAAAGTTTCATGTTTCAGTGATCTAGACCGTTTACCGTCAAGGGCACCACAGTGGTCGGGGACTCCAGTTCCTTCTAATAGACGGCTAAGATGAAAGGAAAAGCTTGCCTACCGGGGTTGCTTTCTCTGCTGCCAGGGAAATGACTTATTTACGCGCATGAAATCCAGCCCGTCCATCCGGTACACCATTCAACCTCTAAATTCACTTGGTATGGCCCACCTGAGTTTTGGAACACTCTGATTTTTTGTTATTTCCTTCGTTCTGACGAGTCATATCATATGAATGGATTGGATGACATATAGAAAAGCAGTGGGCCCTACCCGTAACTGATGGTAGTTGTGCAATTCCAACTGTTTCCTATGGTCCGGCTCACCTGAGCGTTGGATTGTATGGCACACATACAACACAGTGGGCCCTAAAAGAACTAATGGTGTGTATCCAATCGCAACTGTTTCCTAAGGTTTCGCCCATCCAAGTGTTGGATCATCATGATTTTTGGGTTGATGATGATCATGAGACAGCGTACCCTGATTTAAAGGCTCAGATTTACCACAGCGTAACAGTGATTTTGGTCCATTAATGGTCAATAAACACTGTTTCCTGTGGTATGGTCCACCTGATAATTGGATCTGCTTTGTTTTTGGCTTCATAACACATACATCAAGCTGGGCCCCACGTTAACCCCATGGTAAGGGCCGCACCCTCTTGGGTGAGGCTGGGGTCTCACCTAATCTGCTCTCATATCAGATGAATGGATTGGATGGGTAGGTCTCCAATCCCAGACGTTTCCTATGGTCTGGCCCACCTGAGTATTGGATTTGATGGCATATAGATAACACAGTGGGCCGTACACAAAACTATCGGTGGCTGTCCAATCCCAACCGTCTCCTATGATCTGCCCCACCTGAATTTTGGATCATCATGATTTTTGGGTTCGATGATGAGCATGAGATAGCGTACCTGTTTTACCTTACAGGTGGGCCACGAAAATAAGGGCTCAGATTTACCAGTGTAACTGCAAAAAAGATAAAAAATAAAAGAAAAAATAATAAACGCTAGAAGGAGGGCTTGAACCTCCGACCTTGTGGTTAACAGCCACACGCTCTAGCCAACTGAGCTATTCCAGCGCTGTTGGATGTTTCTGGAATATCCTTTTCATATTCATTTCCTAGCCTCATTGCTTCACTTGGACCGTCCATTTAATCGATCTGAACCGTACATTAAGTGAAGAACACATTCTACGGTCTAATCTACAAGAATCAATGATCAAAAGATCTGATCCGTTCTTATTTTCTATGGCCATCCTTTTTCCAAGCCATGGATGGGATTGTTATGATTGCCTAACAAAAGTGATACTTTAGAACCATAAGTAATCCATGGTGGTTTCTAACAAATATATGGATCGAATTGCTGATTGGAGCCATTTTTGTATAAACGATCTTGTTCGTCCAAATTAACGGTAATTGATAAAATGGTTAATATTTCTCAAATTGGTATGATTTTAGAATGGTGGCCCATGAAATGTGTGTCGGACCTCATGAAACGTTTAGATGGTTGGGCTTTCCAAGTGTCCTAATGAAACTAGGAGCACAATAACTTAGTGTTATGAGAACATTGGATCGTTTCTTTTTTAAGTGTTGTATTGCAAAATCAAGTAAAATAGGTTGTCTTGGTCTCAAGTTGGCCTGGCCACAAAGGCTTGGTATCTGATCTGCAAGTTGAAGGTGATTCATTACTTATAGTCTCTGCAAGTCACAACTAGGTGGACTTGGATTTCAGGATAGAGAGATTGTTTTAGAGCTACAGGGCGGGAGGGGATGCCCTCCTAAGTTTCTTATTAAATTTCAACTCCTCCTTGTGTACTTTTGTGCTCTATCCAGCATGAGCTTTGCTAAGTGTGCATGCATGTGCAATAAAGGTCATCTACATGTTAGAGGCATTTCAAAACTTAAAAAAAAAAAAAATTACATTTAAAAATAAGGGGAAAACTATGTTTTATTTTTGTCCATTTGAGGGAATTTTTAGTCCCACGTTAGATAGGAAGGAAGATTGTGAAATGATTTATAAATCTTTGCTCACAATATAGACTCTTGTGAAATATACTACATTATGCTCAAGCTTATAAGTGTGCTTGTGAACTTGATGGGAAAAGTGGCTTTGAAATTAGTTAACCAGGCGTGTGTGCTTGAGTATTAATGGCCTTGGTCTTGCCCAAATTTAGTTCTTTTTTTTTTTTTCATTGTGTGAAACGTGCCATTGGGTGTATCTGCGAAGTGTCATTGCCCTATTCAATTAGGTCATCGCAACGTTTCTTAACATGTCGAGGTGGTATTGTATTCAAATTGGGATTTCTGCTTGAAAATATTTTATAAAAGGCTCTTTCATCCCTTAGGTTCTTATGCTTATTCAAATTATTATTTTTTTTCTTCTAAAACTTTTTCTTCTTCGTTCGTTCTTCTTTGGGCATAACATTAGAGGGTGATTTTCCTTTTGGAGATATGGTGTTGAGAATTTAACTACGTACCTGTCACACTATGAAGTTCCTACTTATTAGGCATTGTATCCTAGGGTTAGCATGACGGAAGCCTCACGCACTGGTTCTGCACACTGCAGGGCATGAAATATCTCAAAGAGATCAATGTTGTTTATGCCTCGACCCAACAACAACTGGAAAATGTGATGTTTACATTGCCATCAACCCTGATCATCTTCTTAGGAGTAAAGTTCCTCTATCGTACATATTTGCTTTCAATTGTATTTTTCCCATAGCAATTTTTTAAGGTTCAACAATTTTGAGATGATGTGCCCTATGACTTCCGAAAATTTGAAAAATAAATCTGTTTGCTTGAAGATTTTTTATGGAGAACACTTAAAGGGTGAAAAAAATTGCTCTTCTATCTAACTATCGTTAAAGCCATGTATGTCATTGATCATCTCAAACCAATAGATCTCCTAAAACTAGAATTATCCATCATCTAATAGAGATGGGATGATATAGTTATCATTGTAAGAACTACACTTTGAGTGCCCTGTCGAATCAGTTGCACTAGCTCTTCTATAATTATGATATTGTCGCTGAAATATGAAAAAGCTCTTGAGAAGAAGTACAAAACTAAAGAAATCGACGTGAAAAAATGATGTTAATCCGTACTTCAAATTCCAAATGATTGATAAAAAATCAATGGTACAATAGGCTGACAAGTTTAATCTCACATCCCATGAGGTTATGTCCAAGGGAATTAAAATGGATGATCTGTTATAAGTGACTATTGTAATTGATAAATCATTGCCATCTTGGAAAGATTTCAAAAATTTCCTTTGACATAAGACTAAAGAATTACTGATGGAGTAATAAATAATTCATCTTTGGATCGAGGAAAAAGTGAGACTCTAAGATTAATAGACACAACAAAATCTCATAGAAGAACTAAGTTGAAAGGTTTCTCTCTACCACCCTTAAGGAAAGAATCAACTATATATATGACAGATTACAAGAATGCTCATTTACAAAGAGGGACAGCCGAGCACAGGCCATGGGAAAAAAAGAAAAAACAATACAAATATATGTACATAAGCACATCAATTAACACCCCCATTCAAACTAAGGTGGGTGATCCACCAACATGAATTTGGCAACTAGAAAGGAAGGGAGATGATGCCAAATTGATATTTATCGCGAATGAAGCGGCAATCAACCTCTATGTGCTTCGTTCTATCATTAAAGACAAGGTTGGAGGTAATTTGGATGGCATTGATGTTATCGACATGAAGAGGAGTTGGGGTTGAGAGATGAACCCCAAGATCAGGCAAAAGCACACGAAGCCACACAACCTCACTGCATGCAGCAGACATCGCACGGTACTCAGATTCTGTGCTTGACTTAGAGACCGTTGGTTGCTTCTTGCACTTCCAAGAGATAAGTGAATAGCTAAGGAACACACAATACCTGGTGGTAGACCGACGAGTAACCGCACAGCCTGCCCAATCATCATCTGAATATGCTCGAATCTCTAACGGAGCACTACAAGAGAAAAATATAGATCAGTCCACAGTCCCTCGTAAGTATCGGATGATCCGAAGAACGACAATCATATGCAGAGCACGATGCGCTGAGACGAATTGACTGACAACTTAAATAACATAAGCAATGTCAGGGTGAGTCATCGTCATATATACGAGACTACCCACTAAACGACGGTACATAATAGGCTGCTCTAGCAAGTCCCCATCATGACGGCCATATTGAACATTTAGTTCCATGAGAGTTTGAGAGGATTTCTGATTCGTCAACTGAGCCATAATAATGAGGTTTTGAATATATTTACATTGACTTACAAGAATCCCCTGTTCAGAGCGCGAGACCTCAAGTCCCAAGAAGTAAGTGAGGGGGCCTAAGTCCTTCATTTGAAAGGAAGAGGAGAGAACCATCTGAAGGTTGGTAATCCGAGTAGAATAACTATCAGTCAATATGAGATCATCTACATATACCAGAACAATGACAAGGCCCCGAGAGGTAATGCTGGTAAATAACGAGGGATCACAATCACTTTGAGAAAAACTTACGTCTATAACTACATCATGTAACCGTTGAAACTAGGAACGCGAAAATTGCTTGAGACTGTAAAGTGCCTTCTTCAGGCAACAAACCATATCACCAACGCCTGTATTATACCCTGAAGGCAATTTTATATACATTGTCTCTTGAAGGTAACCACGAAGAAAGGCATTCTTCACATCCATTGTTGAGCCTCCAATTTATACATTTGCCGACCCATTACATCACATTATAAGCATGATTTTCATGTTTAAAGACTAATCTAATACATGTTTTTGTGATTGTAGGAATGAGAGGGAGATGTCACCAATTCATGGTTAAAAGAGTCACTTTGTATGCATTGAAGATCAATAGAACAAGTGTCAAAAGGTTGAAGAAAGAAGCAAGACAGAAGAGAAGAGAAAAAGAAGAGAATCTGAAATTTTTGTCTTAGACCTGTCTGTAGACCGGTCGTTAGACAGGTCGCCAAACAGGTCTACAGTGTAATTTTTAGACTTTTTTTTCCTCTTAGACCGGTCGCCAGACAGGTCGAAGGTGCTCCAGAAACTCCGATTTTCAAGGCCAAGTTTCCAAATTGCGAGAGGACTTCGTGGATTCTCGAACTTTCCAAGTTGGTGTGGGATTTCTCTTATAAAAGGCCACCTCCACTCTCTTCCTAACTCATCTAGCAACGTGGAGAGCAAAGAAATCAAGACCTAGGAGGCTTCCTAGCCTCCTACAACTAGTTTTCTTCTTCTTTTAGTTCTAGTTTCTAGTTTTTAATGTTTTATTTTAGCTAACCTCTTAGCTAGAGCTAAGAGGTAAAATTTGTAGTTTGTTTCAATGCTTTAATTCGTTCCTTCAAGTACCCTTTACTCTAATTTTGGATTTTCAAGTTTTAGTTTGAATAAAGTTTGGTTTTTTAGAAGTTTTGTGAAAGTTTGTGTACTCCGGACATGAGTTCCTTACAATTCTCTGAGATTCCCATGATTGGATTGTTTGAATTAGAATTGTAGTAACCCTTGAGCATGCCATAGTCCATAGGCATGGCTGTTACTCCGAAGGTTACAAGTTCAAGTTCTATATGCTTCATTAGAACTAGAAATTTGATTTCTAGATTTAAGTGAGACTGTTTGTGCTTGAATGTTATATCTTCCAATTAGATGAGAGATAGGACTTTGATTCTAATTGTGTTATACTTAGATGAATGGATTGGCATTGGACTACTATAAGTGGATCCTTAATGCTCTACTTCTTCTTATTTTCAGATTTTCCTATTTCATGTGAAAAACTACTTTCTTAAACCTCTTAGATTCTAGTTATTAGAGTACTTAGAATTTTTTACCTCTTTCCCTGTGGATCGACCTCGGTCTTACCGAGATTATTACTACATCGCAACCCTACACTTGGGGAAGCGAACATCCATTTGAAAAATAGGCTAAATGCGAATAAAGTTAAGGGCAAAAAGAGTTCTACCAGTTTTCATTTTTGCGACGGGGGTAAATGTTTCATCATAATCAATACCATACTCTTGTTTGTACCCTTGGGTGACAAGCCTTACTATAGACACCCCACCTTCGGCTACACTGTTGGTAGAGATAGCTGGATGAATGGAGGACCATACCCCCAAATCCCATGTCCAAACTCAGCTAAAGTCACCCTTGTAAGCCCCAATCCATAGCTTAACTCAAGCCTGAACCCAGTCAACTCGCCCCTAAACATCAGCTTGAAAAAATCCCCATAAGAAAAACCAGTCAAAAAAATCTCAAAAAAGTCAAACTCACTGAGTCAACTCGCTTAGTCAAATCACCGAGTCAAACCGCCGAGTCAAAACACCGAATCGAATCACCGAGTCAACCCACTGAGTCAAATCACCGAGTTAACCCGATAAGTCGACCCACCGAGTCAACTCACTGAGTTCCAAGCAGCAGCCCCGAAGCATGTCCGTACTGCTCGCGGGATCCCGAGAACGTCCGTACGGGTGGCCCCCTGGGTGCCGCTCAAACTTATTTACGGGAACTGCCACTGCCCGCTGCTATAAATACCCCCCGCCCCTTCTCATTTCAACAAGCCTTCAGCCCAAGTGCGATCCAGTCGTTCCGAGTTCATCTCCACCCTTTAGCCCATTTTTCCACCAAGGAGAGCCCGAGTGAGGAGAGCTTAGCCCTGGTCCAGCCCAGCTTAACCACTGGTCCAAGTCTCCTAAGCCATCCAAGTCTTGATCCAGCCACTCGAAGCAAACCTTGCGACACCTTCGTTCATCTAGCTACTCTTTCACCAACATCATCTCATTCGCATCTAGCATAAGTGCAACATTTACTTTTCTTCCAACCCCTCTACTTCACTACAAGCACTTTGATTATTCAAACACACAGCATGCATTCTGCATAAAGCACCTGTCAGTTCTAGCGTATGCTCTGGGCTTGCCTGTTAGTGGAAACTGCCCATCAGAAACTCTTACTGTTCAGACCTGCATTCATGCTTCAGTCACTACAAGCACCTTGATTATTCAAATACACTGCATGTATCTTGTATAAAGCACCTGTCAGTTTGAGCGTATGCTCTGGGCTTGCCTGTTAGTGGAACCTGCCCATCAGAAACTCTTACTGTTCAGACCTGCATTCATGCATCATGTCATCTATGAGAATGTACGAGGATTAAGACAGACTTTCAAGTATTAGTTCGATTCTGTGAAGTAGAGACCGTACTCCGGTACGGGCAGTGTGTGGGGTGCTTAACCTCTTCCCACCCTGTAACCGTGATCCCTTACATCGAATCTTTGGCCGCAAATCAAAATGAGTCATTTTAGAGAAAGGAATCTTCGGATCCCCTTCTCTAACGTTTCTATGGGGTCTAGCCGACTGTAGATTCGAAGTAATTGGCTAGTGGCGACTCTGGTCTTATATAAACTCATCCAAACACATCCATCCTAACACGACTACCGAATAAAGCCCTCGAGAATGAGGCAAGCCAGTGGCACAAATGGCGATTCGTGCACACGCACCCCTTCTTCTTTTTCCGAAAGGAAAGGGAGAACGTCGTGGGAGCGCGGAACGATGAGGGTCTACAAAATGGCGACTCTGCTGGGGATATGCTAGTCTCACTAGTCGTGATCCAACTTGAAAAATAGAATCATTCCTATACTTGAAAGTCATTAGTCCTCATACAATCTCATCTGCATAGCATTCTACCCAAAACCAAAAAAAGAAAGAAAAAGAAAATCCCAAAACCCAAAAGAGTAGAGTATAGTCCCCACCATTGCGCCTCCTCGGGCTCAACGTGTTCGGAAACAACTTCCCTTTCGCAGCATAATCCGCACTCGGGCTCAGCAAGCCATGTCCGACTAAGAAGAGGAAAGTCACCTCTTCCCCGCTCTTGAAATGACCGAAGCACAACCTCCAGCGCAACAGCTAATTGAGAATACGCCAATCATGCAAGAATTGACACAAGGAATGAGAGCAATGCAAGAAATGCTTTTATAATTCATGCAAGCACAAGCTACCGCAGCAGCTAACGATCAGGTTGGCCTAGTTCAGCAATCTCAGCAGCCATGTCGGGTCCCTCCGGCCTTCAGTTCAAATCAATCACAACCATCGAAGTCTGCCCAAGACTACCGACAGTAGCCGTCTCAGCCCTTCGCTATGGGGCATCCTCCTCAATACCTTCCCGTGACGACAAGGCCGTCTCATAGCACTCCCGTCGCAGGGACTTCCAGTCAGCTTCCAGTCAATCTTACAAACAACAGTCTCAGTAGATTTCAGCATGTACCCGTCGATGGGACTCCTTTTCTTTCTCAGCATGTCCCCATCGATGGGACCCCTTTTCAATTTCAGCACATCCCCACCGATGGGATTTCAATCCAATTTCCAGCAACAGGGACCGCACTGGCGAATGCCCACAATGGGGGTCAGTGTTAAGCCCACATCAATCATTGGATAGTGGCGAATACCCAACAAGGGGGTCACTTCCTAGCATCTCAGTCTCCTGCAAACAGGAGCACTTTCCAATTCCAGCACATCCCCGCCGATGGGATCCCAGTTAATTTTCAGCAATCTTCAATTCAGCAAACTCCAGTTAATTTCCAGCAATCTTCAATTCAGCAATCTCCAGTTAATTTCCAACAAGTTCCAGTTCAACCTTCAGTACAGTCTCCAGTTCAATTACAGTCCTTTCAAGCACAAGTTCATCAGAATCCAGTTCAGTCATCAAATCAATTTCAGCAAGCCAATAGGGTCGAAGACATCGACCACTATGCCGAAGAAGAACGTGCCTTACTCCAAAAGGCACCAGTCGCTCGAACAGATCACTCAGGACTGGACGAGTTGCGGGAGCAGTTCCAGATCTTACAAAATCAGCTTCAGCGACAACAAGGAATAGATCTACCTTCGACCAAGTTCAGAGACTTGTGTCCTTTCCCAGATGCTCAAGTACCTCAAAACTTTGAGGTACCAAAATTCAAAAGATACGATGGCAGCGGTTGTCCCACAGCACATCTCAAGGCTTTTTGTGGAGAGCTGAGTGCAATCTCAGGAAATGAAGGGGCCCTCATTCACTTGTTCCAAAAATCCCTGAAAGGCGATGCCTTAGATTAGTACACATCATTGGACTGTCATTGCATCGGGACTTGGGAACAATTCTCCCAGGCTTTCGTCGACAGATTCGCATACAATCTCAACATAGCACCCAGAAGAGCTGACCTCGTGGCTCTCAGGCAAAGGAGTGATGAAACACTATCAACTTATGTGGGACGTTGGCGAGCTATGGTAGCCAGAATGCGGACACCTATCGACGACGAAGAACAAATTTCCATGATTGTTCATTCAACATATCCTGGCATATCTGGATATCTCATCTCGCATCCATATGCGAATTTCTCAGAGTTGATCCGTGCTGGAGAGCAAGTCGAATCAGGAATCCGTGCCGGGACGATCTCCCCATAGCCTCATCAAGCCACTCCAGTCAAGAGGAACATAGTGGAGGGAAGACTCATTGGATATGGGAACGAAAACCACAGTGGTTCTCCTCCCTGCCCAACAGAGGTAAACAACATCAGCACCACTGCTCAGGGTAATCCACAGGGACGTCAACAGTATCAGCAGAATCAGGTTCAGCACCAACCTCAGCGGTATCAGCCGCAACCGAATCTTCAACCATGGCCACAACCACCTCGACAATAGCAGCAGTTCAGAGGGAACGATCAATACTCATACCAGAATAGGCAGAATTACAGGGAGCTCAGGAAATTCACTCCACTCACTCAACCGCTTAGTCAAGTCATGACTATGCTGGTACAGAAGCAGTTACTCACTCTGATGACACCCAGGCCTCCTCCAAATCCTTTACCTCTAACCTACCGAGAAAATGAATATTGTGCCTACCATCAAGGACGTGGCCACACCACTGATCGATGCTTTACTTTGAAGAATGCCATACAAGATTTGATTGACAACCGAAAGATCGTCATCTCAGTCCCCGGAACTCCTGCAGCAGCTTCCACCAACATTCTTCAGAATCCTTTGCCTCAGCACCCAACGGACCCTTGTTCGTCTCGTGGCCCGACTGTCAACAGCATAGAAGAAGGAGAGCACCTCGATCATTTCTTCTCTCCTATCCAGTCCATTCATGCCTACACTTATGGGCCAACAAATCCTCCTCCGATCCTGCAAGGGGCAGATCTCCTTCCTCCTTCAGTCTCCGAGCCATTAGTACTCGAAGGAGCACCTCCATATGATATACCAGTTGTTCAAAGAGCATCTTACATTCATTCATGTTGGGAACCAGTCGTCCTGGAAGGAACACAATCATACATCGAGTCCGTATACGAACCTGTCATTTTGCAAGGGGCAATTTCAGCACAGGAATAATACAATCCGCAATGGAGGAACCATACTCATCAGCAGCAAGAGCCCATTGTCTTGGAAGGAGCTCCTCCAGTTGAGCCAGTCATATTGCAAGGGGCAAATCCCGGAGGCGTGTCAATCACACTACGACAGCTGGGACGAACAGAGAAATCCCCTGCCATATCAAGAGGACCAGTATTCATTCTACGGGAGCCTCCTCCTCCAGGAACGGTCAAGCCAGGACCATGACCTTATGTGATCTATGAAGACAAGCCTCGATATTTTCCTTTCAGCATAGGCAACAATGTAGTCCTCAAGGTAAAAGCTCCATACGAGGAAGAACTGGTACCCACACCAGCACTGTTGCAAGAACCGGTGGTCCTAGAAGGCAAAGGTGAGGAAAATTATAAAGAGGTCGCCTGGCACTATCCAGAATGTGCGGAAGTAGGGAATATGAATCCCAATGGGCGTTGCATCCGAAGAGATAATCAGAACAGAGGAGATCCCAAAGGCGCTCTCTCAGGCCTCGACAACAAAAATGAAGCCTCATACGATGTGGCAACTCAGCTCAAGTCAATCCCTGCTCAATCTCAGTATGGGAGCTACTCTGCACATCGCGCATACATAGAGAAATGTTTGCCAAAACCCTGAGTGATGCCCACGTCTCCTCCGATACGGCACCTGAAATGATAGCATTGATGATCGGACAGCTCCTGGTTCCGCGCGCCATCACCTTCACCGATAATGAGTTGCCACCAGAAGGACGCGATCATGGGCGATCCCTCAACATAGCCTTACGATACAAGGACATCTGTGTCCCACTGGTCCTTATCGATAATGGCTCAAGCTTAAATGTCTGCCCACTCAAGACTGCGAAACGTTTGGGAATCAGTCCTTCTTCATTTGGACCCAGCACCATATGCGTCAGAGCATTCGACAACACCCGTCGATCAGTGGAAGGGGAGGTCGACATAGAGGTACAGATAGGTCCGAAAATCTCCACTATCACATTCCAAATCCTGGATATATCAGCCTCTTTCAACATGTTGCTCGGACGACCTTGGCTGTACAAGGTGGGGGCTGTGCCATTAACCTTGCATCAACGAGTGAAATACATCTGTGGAAATCAAGTGATCTCTATCCATGCAGAGAAGGAGCTCATCATTCCTTCCAATGCTGCTGCCACTGAACTAGATATCCCGGTCATCGATATCTAGCACTCTGAAGAAGACGTGCCGTTTCATAGTTTCGAATTCGAGACTGTGAACTCTATCGCCAATCCGGAACCGATAACGGTGGACCGTGTCTTCTCACCAGCAGAACATCTGAGCCTCAAATACCGAATGAAGAATCATTTTAAGTCCAGAAAGATACCGCTGGTATATAACCATCGCAAATGGGGACACGGATACAGGGCAATCTTCATGGACAAAAGAAGGAAGAAATTTTGGTGCTCACCCATCCAATTCGTTAAGCCAGGAGAACCTTGCAAAGATTCAGGAGGGAATCAACCGACTGCACTACACAAAGGCCTCTCGATGAGCCTAGCTTGGGCTATATGGCCCCCCATTCGATGGGATCAGATTCTCGAACCGTCTAAGCCTCCAGAAGAAGAAGGAAAGGATGAAGATGAAGAAGAAAGTCAAATACAACAGCTTCAGGACCAGGTTACTCTGACACCTGCTCCCAACTAGGGGCACAACCTGCCCACTTCAACTCCTCCCAACCAAGGGCACAACCTGCCCACTTCAATTCCAACCAGCCAGGGGCACAACTTGCCCATCTCAGCATCAATCAACAAGGGGCACGACCCACCCATCTGTGCAGAATCAACATCACCAATCATCAGCCGGGGCAGAAGCAGCCCATCCATTGGACCAAGAAAGGGAAATGGCCAGCCCTGGATTGGTCCGATGTCCAGATTCTGAACTTGTATCTCGCTGTGGAACCAGACGAACTGCAATGCAAGGTAAGTGATCCGGGAGGGACTGAGTACGACTCAGATCTCGAACCCAACCAGTGAGAAATCATGGTCATTGGGCCAGACTGTGATTCTTCGCCCAAATCATCAACCCCCACCTCTTCAGGGGAGAAAGTGTGCGGTCCTGAATGGTCGTCCATTCCCCTAACTTCTGAATCAGCCAGAGAGTCATTTGAGGGCTCTGGCTTTCAAAAAAAAAAAAACGTCGGTTTAAGCAGTGAGTGGAACTTTGGGACAAGCTGGGATCAATCATGGTTTGCAATGCCCGCTTGTTCAAGGTCCTGTGAATTTCAAAAATCTAAAAAAATAAAAAACTTTCAAAATCCAAAAATATCTAGCATTTCAATTCCAGAAAATTTTTAAAAACCAAAAAAACATTTATTTTCGTACATTCAATAGTGTGCTAAGTCCGTCTAAAGAGTCGCATGAGTTTGAAGTCGAATCATATGATTTTGACATCGAATTAGACTTCGAGCTCATGGGTCTGGACAAAGCTCGGGATGAGGAAGATGATGATCCAGCTCCCGAACTAGAGGATCTCCTCAAAAAGTTTGAATCTAAAGCCAATGTTGTAGCTGATGATTTCGAGATAGTAAACTTGGGGACACCTGAGATCCCTAGGGAAGTACGCATTGAAAAATCGTTGCCACCAGAGATGAAGTAGATAATGATAGAGTTCCTAGCTCCAAGATTGTCCCACTTCGCGTTCTCATATGTACACATGTCGGGGCTCGATGAAAAGCTCGTTGTACACCATTTGCCAACCAAGGCGGATATGAAGCCTGTGAAGCAGAAACTTCGAAGAATGAAGCCAGAATGGGCTCTGAAAGTCCGAGATGAAGTCATCAAGCAATACAATGCGGGATTCTTGGTAGTCTCCAACTACCCTGAATGGCTCGCCAACATCAGTACCAGTACTAAAGAAGGATGGCAAGGTTCGAATGTGCATCGACTTCCGAGATCTCAACAAAGCCAGTCCTAAGGACGACTTCCCTTTGCCACACATCGACACTTTGGTCGACAATACTGCTAGGGTACAAGGTATTCTCATTCATGGACGGGTTCTCAGGTTACAATCAGATCAAGATGGCCGTCGAAGATCGCTAGAAGACATCGTTTATCACTCCCTGGGGCACCTTCTGTTACAGGGTAATGCCATTTGGTCTGAAGAACGCAGGAGCAACATATCAGCGGGCAATGACAGCGTTATTCCACAACATGATGAACACAGAGCTTGAAGTATATATGGACGATATGATCGTCAAATCTCGCACGATCGAAAGACACTTTGAAGATCTGAAGAAATTATTTAACAGATTAGAAAAGTACAAGCTCCGTCTCAACCCTCAGAAAAGTGTCTTCGGTGCAATGGGAGGCAAGCTCCTTGGCTTTATGGTGAGCGAGTATGGCATCAGGGTCGACGAGACCAAAACCAGAGCAATCATTGAGATGCCCCCTCCTAGAACAGAGAAAGAAATCCGTGGCTTCCTCGGCAGAATTCAATACATCAGTTGCTTCATTGCACAGCTCACACCTATTTGTGAGCCCATATTCAAGCTCCTCTGGAAGAATGTTCCAAAAGAATGGAATGACGATTGCTAAGTCGCCTTCAACCGCATCAAGAAATATCCCATGAATCCTCTAGTATTAATGCCGCCCACTCCTGGACGTCCACTATTGTTATACATCTCGGTAGCAGCAGAAGCCATCGGCTGTGTTCTCAGGCCAGCACGATAAGACTGGGAAGAAGGGACAAGCAATATATTATTTGAGCCGAAAGTTCACCGACTACGAGACCAGGTATTCCCCAATCGAGAAGACTTGCCCCGCCCTAGTCTGGGCAACTCAGCGACTCCGTTAATACATGATTGCATTCCCTATTCTCCTCCTCGCTCACATGGATCCGCTCAAATACCTGTTCGAGAAGTCGACGCTCACTGGAAGGATAGCTAAATGGCAGCTACTCCTGTCTGAATTCGACATCACTTATGTCACTCAGAAGGCAATCAAGGGGCAGGCCCTCGTCGATCATCTTTCCGCTCACTCTCTCCTGGATTATCAACCGCTCAAGACATTCTTCCCTGATGAAGATCTCTTGCTTATTGAAAGGGAAGAAAAGAAGAAGAAAGATGAGTGGACGTTATTCTTCGACGGCGCAGCAAATTCTAAAGGGAGTGGTATTGGAGCGATCCTCTACTCTCCAGATGATGTCCCTATTTCTATCTCAAGGCGCATAGCATTCGAGTGCACCAACAACATGGCAGAGTACGAAGCATGCATCGCTGGCTTAAGGGAAGCCATAATCTTGGGCGTCAAGAAGCTACGAGTATTTGGAGACTCACAGCTTATCATCAATCAGACCAATGGCGAATGGAAAACCAAGGACGAGAAGTTGATACCATATCATGTGTATCTTGAAAATCTGATCGAAGAATTCAAAGAAATCACCTTCTCATACATACTCAGAGCTAAGAATCAGTTTGCAGATGCTCTCGCCATACTCGCGTCGATGCTCGAGATCCCGAAAGGAGCTTCAGAATGGGAGCTCACAGTCAAAATTCAAGATGAACCTGCTTTCTGCCTGCAAATAGAAGAAGCCGAAGCTGTCCCTGACAAACCCTAGTATGCCGACATTAAGCAATATCTCGAAACCCAGGAGTATCCGGAGCTAGCAACAGCAACAGATCGCCGAACCATCTAGCGTTTGGCCGGCCAGTTCATCATCAGTGGCGAAGTTCTTTACAAGCGATCCTACAATTACATCCTCCTTCGATGCGTCGATGAAACAGAAGCTGCAAAGATCATTAAAGAAATACACGAAGGAATCTGTGGCCCACACATGAATGGGCACATGATGGCAAAGAAGATTCTACGACTCAGCTACTATTGGCTCACCATGGAGACAGACTGCTGCCAGCTGTTGAGCTCTTAATTGTGCATATTCTAACCCCAATTCATCACTCATTGTGCAAGATTTTCATGCCTTAAAGACTAATTGAATGCATATTTCATGATTGCAGGAATGAGAATGGACTCTGCCTAATTGAAGATGAAAAGAGCTTATTTGGAACTATTTGGATGAAGATCGAAGGAGGACCAAAGAAAGAAGGAAGCAAGGAAAGAAGAAAGAAGAAAGAAAGAAGAAAATGAACCAGAAACAGGCCACGATCGGTCATGACCGGTCGGCCAGGAAGGTCAGATCGGTTGTGCGACCGATCGGCCAGCTTCCTATATAGGCTGAACTCTCTGGACATAAGCATAACACAGTCCGACCGGTCGTGACCGGTCGGCCAGGCCAGTCCGACCGGTCCAGACCGGTCGGCCAGAAGAACTTCTAAATCCAGAAGCTGCTGGACTATTTTCCCAGTGAGGCACGACCGGTCGTGACTGGTCGGCCAGTTACTCAGACCGGTCAGGCCACATGAAAAATCAGGACTTTCTATTTTTAGTCCGATTTTCTCTGCGCACTGCGTAAGTGTTACGCAAATTCTCGAATCTTCTGAAGTTGCGGAGCCTCCCCACTATAAAAGGACACCTAAGGATCATTCCTAAGGTATCTTAGAAGAGTTTAAGCAAGGTTGGAGGCGGCGGAAGTGGATTTCGGAGTTCCATAACTCCTTCTAGTTTGTTTTACTGTTTTATGCTTTTCTTAAGTTGTTTCATGTTTCCTTGGATCATGAGCAGCTAAACCTCTTAGCTAGGGCTAAGAGGTGAAGCTTGTAGTGGATCTAAGATGTTTCAATTCGTTCTAAGTTGGTTTTAAGTTCGGAATTCATGTTCATGAGCAATGGTTTGAAGTTTATACAAGTTCTAAGTAGTTTTTCTTAGTCTTATGATGGCTCATGGATGTTTGGGAGAATTACTTAAGTTCTTAACTGCTTTGTATCAGTCTAGACCTGTATGATCCGAGGAATTAGAGTACGCTCTAGTACTATGATCTTCATGTGGGGACTTCCTACCAAAGTTCTATTTTTCTGGTTTTCTAAATTATGTAGGGGACTATGCATGTGATTTGAATCATGTTCAAATTGTAATCTAGCCTTGTCTTGTGACAGGACTTAAGGATGGTTATGATTGTGATCTGAGTCTATTGGAATTGAGACTGACCTATGCAATTGAGCATGCTCAGCCTAGCTTACATTGAGTGAATCATATGCATTGGACTTACATATGACAGATTGTTTGGTTTAACAGCTTTATCATCCAGCTAGATAGATCTTAATATCGATTCTAGTTGAGAAAGTGAGAAAACCACAGCGGATTGAACATCAAGGATTGCTACAAGTGGATCCTTGAACCCCTAGTGCCTTTTTATAATTGTTTTCCTTCAATTTAGTTTAAAGTTGTTACTTACATTAATTTCATACAAAAATCTGGTTGTTAGCTCTCAATAGACACTATTGGATGTGTTTGTGAAATCCCACACAAGTCCCTGTGGATCGACCTCGGTCTTACCAAGATTATTACTACATCGCAACCCTACACTTGGGGAAGCGAACAAGTTTTTAGCGCCGTTGCCGGGGACTTTGACGATTTTCACAAATTTCTCAAATTAATATCTATTTAGGATTTTTAGGATTTTAGGACTAACTTAGCTTATTTTATTTGATTTTTGTAGGGATTTCTAAGAAGCTGAAGAAGATAAATGGATTTTAAGTGCCGAATCAGGTTTTATCTTTCTAAACCTTACTCTTCTCCTTCTCCTATTCATTCCTATCATATTCATCTCTTGTAGAGTGGGTGGAGACTCCTTTTGGATCTCTGAAATGTAGGCCTTGTGCCACCTGGATTCCTATTGGTCGGCTCTGCCGTCTTGGATCACCTTGTGCTCAGAGATTTCTTTTCTCACCTCTACTCCTCTTTCTCCTTTTTCTGCACTTTTTCTCAAAAGATTCAAAGAGTGGGTGGGGAGTTCTCTGAACCCCTATTGACCAGGAGAAATCGGTCTCTATCCTTGCTTCTGGCTCAGCCATTGCAAGACACCTTGTGCTTCGGTCTTAGAGAAGAGTAAAGAAAGGGAGGAAGAATTCTTCTTTCTCTTTGTTTCATATTTTTTGTTTTGCATGCCACATTGGGCTCGGGATTCTAATAACCGACTCATAAGTGAAGAGGGGGATAGTAGAAGGAATTGACAGAGAGCCACGTGCTAGGAGACATTTAAACTCTCCAATTTTGTCTGAGAATATAGCTGTGAATCAACCTAATCCAATGGCCAATCCTAATCTAGGCCAAAACCAAACTGAAACGGGGGAGAATGCGGTTGAGAATGTTCCCCGACCACGAACTCTACGTGACTTCTTGCAACCAGCAAAAGTGAGTACTCCCTCATGCATAATTTTTCCACAAAATGCAGGGAATGTGGATTTAAAACCGGGAGTGATCCAACTTCTCCCTAAATTTCATGGATTAGACAATGAAAGTGCTTATCAACACCTTAAGGAGTTTGATGAGGTAATAACCACCATGCACTTTGCTAATGTGACTGATGATATGGTGAGACTTAAATTCTTCCCTTTTACTCTTAAAGATAAAGCAAAAGGTTGGCTTCATGCATTAAGGCCAAGATCAATTGGTGCATGGACTGATATGCATAGGGAATTCATAAAAAAATTCTTCCCTACTCACAAAACAAACATGTTGAAGCGCCTTATCATGAACTTTGCCCAAAAGGAAGATGAAACCTTCTTCCAATGTTGGGAGAGGTTTAAGGACCTATTAAACGCATGCCCACAGCATGGCTACGAAATTTAGCGGGTTATAAGCTTTTTCTATGAAGGACTAACTTCACCCATGCGCCAATTCGTAGAGATGATGTGTAATGGGGAGTTCATGAATAAGGAGGCTGATGAAGCATGGGATTATTTGGAAGAATTGGCTGAGAATACACAGTCTTGGGATACATCAAAACTAGCAAATTCCAAGACTGGCCAATAAAAGGAAAAAGGAAAAAGGAAAAAGGAGGAATGTATGTCTTATCGGAAGAGGATAGCATAAGTTCACGGGTGGCTAGCCTCACAAGAAAGGTCAAAGCCATGGAATTGAGGAAAGGAGAGACGATTAACTCCAATGACGTTGAAACTGTTTGTAGAATTTGTGTTGGAAATCAACATGTAACACAAGATTGTCCCACAATTTCAGCAGTTCAGGATATCTTACAAGAACAATCAAATGCCATAAACAGCTATCAACGGCAATTTGGTGCTCCAACCTCAAACACGTTTAATGCTAGTAGGAAGAACCATCCCAACTTCAGTTGGAGGAATGGACCCACTGCGAATGCAACCACTATCCCTCAAGCTCAACCTATACTAGGTCTATCTCTAGTCATTACTCCAAAAGTGACGCTAGAGGAGATGTTGGGTGCATTAGTATCGGTCCAAGCTGAGTATAATAAGACAAATTCTCTAAAAATAGATGGGTTCATGCAAGAGCAATTGAAATTCAATCAAAATTCAACTCAAGCCATCAATGAATTGAAAACATTAATGGCTAGAGTTGAATCTCATCTTAGTGTTAGAGAGAAGGGCACACTTCTTGCCCAACCTCTTCCTAACCCAAGAACCCAATTTGAAATACAAGATGCAAGCTCATCCTCCCATCATACGGAGCATGTTCAAGCCATCACCACTTTGAGAAGTGGGAAAGAAATTGACAAATCTAATCCGGTGAAGACCCCAAAGCCTAAGGATCCGAAAATTTCCAAAGAGGATGATAGCTCAAACAACACTCCACAAGAGAAAGAACCGGAAAGGCAATACAATCCGGTTGCCCCGTTTCCACAAAGGTTGATTTCACTTAAACCTTTAGATAAAAATCTGAAAATTTTAGAAGTTTTCAAGCAGGTGAAGATCAACATCCCGTTGTTGGATGCCATAAAACAAATACCATCTTATGCCAAATTTCTAAAGGAATTGTGTACGGTCAAAAGAAAATACAATGTTCACAACAAAGTACTGTTGACTGAGAATTTGAGCGCTATCATCAAACAAGAGGTGCCCCAAAAATACAAGGATTCGGGTAGTCCAACCATCTCATGCATCATAGGAGACTACCGGATTAAACAAGCCCTAATCGATTTGGGGGCAAGTGTGAATCTCATTCCATACTCGGTCTACGAGCAACTTGGGTTAAGTGAATTGAAACCGACCAAAACCATACTCCAAGTTGCTGATAGATCCACTCGTATACCGAGAGGAATGATTGAGGATGTTCTTGTCCAAGTTGATAAATTCTACTACCCAGTAGACTTTATTGTCTTGGATACACATCCCGTGATAGGCACCGGTGCTCAAATTCCCATCATACTTGGCCGACCGTTTCTAGCTACTTCAAATGCAATTATCAATTGTAGAAACGGACTTGTACAAATGTCCTTTGGAAATATGACCCTTGAGCTTAACATATTTGATTTATGCAACTAACCACGGGAGGTTGATGATGATATCCACGAACTAAACATGATTGAATCATTCGTGGAAGATACATTCCCCTTGTCATTATCTTCCGACTCTTTGGAGGCATGTCTGGCCCATTCTCATGAGATAAATGATGACACAATACAAGAGATGGATGCCATTCTAGAAGCGATGCCAATGCTTGACAATAAAAGATGGAGGGCCCTATTTGAGCCTTTGCCTGTAAATGAGAACAAGGCCCTCCCATCCAATATCAAGGCACCAACACTCGACCTAAAACCATTACCAAGTGAGCTGAAATATGTCTATTTAGGTCGAGATGAGACATATCCAGTGGTGATTTCTTCCCGCTTGGATGAGGAACAAGAGAGTAGGCTAATGGCCACTCTATTAGAGCACAAGAGTGCCATTGGATGGTCAATTGCGGATCTCAAAGGCATAGACCCACTGATTTGTACTCATCGCATACACCTTGAGGAGAATGCGAAGACATCTAGGCAACCACAACGACGACTAAATCCAAACATGAAGGATGTGGTTAAGGCTGAAGTGGTGAAACTATTGGATGTAGGTATTATTTACCCAATATCTGATAGTCAATGGGTGAGCCCGACTCAAGTGGTGCCTAAGAAATCCGGAATAACCATCATAGCTAATGCCAATAATGAACTCGTGCCAACTAGAGTCACTACCGGTTGGAGAATGTGCATTGACTACAGGAAGCTAAACACTGTCACGAGGAAAGACCACTCCCCCTACCGTTTGTTGATCAAATTTTAGAACGGTTGGCGGGTCATTCCTACTTTTGCTTCCTTGATGGCTATTCAGGGTACAACCAAATAGAGATTGCCCGTGAAGACCAAGAAAAGACTACATTCACATGGCCATTCGACACTTTTGCCTATCGACGGATGTCGTTTGGACTATGTAATGCCCCTACCACCTTTCAGCGTTGTATGATGAGTATCTTTTCTGACATGGTGGGGACAATGCTCGAAGTCTTCATGGATGATTTTTCGTATTTGATTGTAGCTTTGATGAGTGCTTTGAGCATTTGAAATCTGTGCTGAAAAGATGTGAAGAGAAGAACCTTATGCTGAATTGGGAGAAGTGTCACTTCATGGTCCAAAAGGGAATTGTACTTGGTCACATCGTTTCACAACATGGAATCGAGGTGGACAAAGCGAAAATTGATCTTATCTCTAACCTTCCACCACCCAAGAGCATACGAGATGTACAGTCCTTTTTGGGACACGTAGGATTTTACAGAAGGTTCATAAAGGACTTCAGTTCACTCTCTTGTCCTTTATGTAACCTACTTCAAAAGGAAAATTCATTCGAGTGGAATGAAGAATGTCAAAAGGCCTTTACCACCCTTAAAGGTATGTTGACATGTGCTCCCATAATGCAACCACCTGATTAGAGCCTTCCTTTTGAAATTATGTGCGATGTTAGAGACTATGCTATTGGGACCGTGCTAGGCTAAAGAAAAGAGAAAAAGCCATGTGTCATCTACTATGCTAGTAGAACTCTAAACTCAGCCCAAGAAAACTACACTACTACTGAAAAAGAACTTTTAGCCGTAGTTTTTGCCTTGGACAAGTTTAGGTCCTACTTGATTGGATCCAAGATCATCATATTCACTGACCATGCCGCGCTTAAGTACCTTCTCTCTAAGAAGGATGCTAAACCACGGTTGTTAAGATGGATCCTTCTACTCTAGGAATTTGACATAGAAATACGTGATAAGAAAGGAGTAGAAAATGTCGTGGCTGACTATATCTCTCGACTTGTCCTCACTGATTCCCCTGAAATGACTGCGATCAATTACATGTTCCCTGATGAACAACTTTTTACTATTTCCCAATTGCCATGGTATGCGGACATTGCTAACTATCTTGCTACAGGTACAATTCCTACACATTGGAAAAAGCAAGATAAGGATAAATTCTTCACTGAGGTATGAAAAATCCTATGGGATGACCCATACTTATTCAAGTATTGTCCCGATCAAATCATAAGGAGATGTGTCCCAGATGATTAGCAACAAAGTATCATCTCCTTCTGTCACTCTCAGGCATGTGGTGGCCACTTTTCGACTAAAAAGACCACAACAAAAATTCTGCAATGTGGGTTTTATTGGCCCACTATGTTCAAAGACACACATGAGTTTTGCAAAACATGTGAACCTTGTCAGAAATTGGGAGGAATCTCCTGAAGAAATATGATGCCACTCAATCCCATCTTAATAATCGAAATTTTTGAGTGTTGGGGCATCGATTTCATGGGTCCATTCCCATCTTCTTTTGGAAACACATACATCTTGCTTGCCGTTGATTATGTTTCTAAATGGGTCGAGGCCATCCCTTGCCGGAATAATGACCATAAAGCAGTCATTCGCTTCTTAAAAGAGAATATTCTTTCCCGGTTTGGAACACCTCGAGTCATCATAAGTGATGGAGGGTCTCACTTTTGTAATCGCCCTTTTGAAACTTTAATGAAGAAATATGGCGTAACACACAAAGTGAGCACTCCCTATCACCCACAAACTAGTGGACAAGCTGAGATATCCAATAGGAAGATTAAACACATTTTAGAGAAAACGGTGAACCCCGATCGCAAGGATTGATCGCTTCGGCTTACCGATGTGCTTTGAGCCTACTGTACTGCTTTCAAGACCCCTATTGGAATGTCTCCCTATAGACTTGTCTATGGGAAGGCTTGTCACTTGCCTGTGGAGTTGGAACATAGGGCATATTGGGCAATTAAGAAGATGAATTTTGATTCTGACAAAGCAAGCTCGTTGCGCAAACTACAATTGAATAAACTTGCAGAAATCCCGAACGAAGCATATGAGAATGTGAGAATTTATAAGGATAAGACGAAGATATTCCATGATAAGAATATTCTTCGCAAGACATTCACGATCAATAAAAAAGTCCTCATGTATAATTCTCGCCTATATCTATTTCCGGAAAAGTTGAGATCTCGATGGACCGGTCCCTACATTGTGAAAAATGTCTATCCATATGGGACTGTTGAGCTGTTAAATCCAAGGAACGACAACATTTTTAAGGCAAATGGTTAGCGATTAAAGCCTGTTCTTTGAGAAATTTCCTTCAGAAGGTACGTCCATACCTCTGACTGATCCTGTCTACCAGGATGATTGATCTTCTAGTCTGATGGAGGTATAGAGTAGTTAGGATTAGGATTTTGTTGCTTTTGCTTTCGTTTAGGTTTGTTAGAAGGAGGAAGAATTCCACTTTTCACTCTCTCAGGTACTATCGTTCCTCACTCCCTTTTATTTTCAAATTGCTCTCATGTTTTGCTTATTACACATCTTTTACATTGAGGGCAATGCAAAATTTGGTTGGGGGGTTGTAGAATTACTTGGCTGAATCAAGTGTTTTATAACATTTCAAGCAATAATGTAGAGATTTTTCGATTTTTCTAAAATTCAAAACTCTTTTGGAAAATTTTGGTTCTATGCATTCAAGATGATATGAGCATAAGAGGAGGGGATATGAAGTGTATGAGGTTGTAAATCTTGATCTTCTCTTGGCATAATGGTTTTATATGAGAATTCACCTAATTCTGTGATTGATAGAAAATCTGAACACTTTTACACCTAGTTCACATTACACGATTTTCATGGGTTGAAGGGATTCAGTGATTTGTGGGTTAACTAGACTCTGATTTAAGGTGCTAAGAAACCAGGTCGGGGTATTCTGTCCATCCTTGTCCATGGGAAAACAACGAAAGATATGGATTTCTAAAAATCCTATCTAAATTAAAAGAAAAAGGAAAAGAAAGGATGAAATTGGGAATGATGGAAAAATGGTGGAAAATTCGATTAGGGCTACCTACTACCAACCGGGGGATGGTCTACCCGTAACCAAAGTCGGAAATGGGACGTAGTGTGAAAGTCGTCGGAAGGACGGTAAGGTAAATTCCTGTCATTGGTTTGATGTGGCTCTATGAACCTTGAGATCTATAGTCTGGTTGATCTATGAAGAAGATAATCCTAGAAACTCATGAGATGAATTTTCACTATCCACACTAGATCAAATTTGTTCAAGTTCTTCTATTATTCAACTAATCAGTGGGAATTTCATATGAATGCTGATCATGTCTTAAGGGTTTACGGTTTCAACTTCTGTCACCAAATATTTTTGAATCTTACACTTGTATGTCTTGGGACGTATAGAAGAATGGTTTCTGAAAAAGAGTTGAGTTTTGGAGAATGGAATTGGTTTCACGCATGTTTTGCTCGGACTAGCAAAATGCTGGTTGGGTGGTGTGTTGAGCTCTTAATTATGCATATTCTAACCCTAATTCATCACTCATTGTGTAAGTTTTTCATGCCTTAAAGACTAATTGAATGCATGTTTCGTGATTGCAGGAATGAGAATGGACTCTGCCTAATTGAAGATGAAAAGAGCTTATTTGGAACTATTTGGATGAAGATCGAAGGAGGACCAAAGAAAGAAGGAAGCAAGGAAAGAAGAAAAGAAGAAAGAAAGAAGAAACTGAACCAGAAACAGGCCAAGACCGATCGTGACCGGTCGGCCAACTTCCCATACAGGTTGAACTCTCTGGACATAGGCATAACACAGTTCGACCGGTCGTGACCGGTCGGCCAGGCCAGTCTGACCGGTCTGGACAGGCCAGTCCGACCGGCCAGAAGAACTTTTAAATCCAGAAGCTGCTGGACTATTTTCCCAGTGAGGCACTGACCGGTCGTGACCGGTCGGCCAGTTACTCAGACCGGTCGTCCGACCGGTCGGCCACATGAAAAATCAGGACTTTCTATTTTCAGTCTGATTTTCTCTGCGCACTGCGTAAGTGTTACGCAAATTCTCGAATCTTCTGAAGTTGTGGAGCCTCTCCACTATAAAAGGACACCTAGGGATCGTTCCTAAGGTATCTTAGAAGAGTTTAAGCAAGGTTGGAGGCGGCGAAAGTGGATTTCGGAGTTCCATAACTCCTTCTAGTTTGTTTTACTGTTTTATGCTTTTCTTAAGTTGTTTCATGTTTCCTTGGATCATGAGCAGCTAAACCTCTTAGCTAGGGCTAAGAGGTGAAGCTTGTAGTGGATCTAAGATGTTTCAATTCGTTCTAAGTTGGTTTTAAGTTCGGAATTCATGTTTATGAACATTGGTTTGAAGTTTATACAAGTTCTAAGTAGTTTTTCTTATTCTTATGATGGCTCATGGATGTTTGGGAGAATTACTTAAGTTCTTAACTGCTTTGTATCAGTCTAGACCTGTATGATCCGAGGAATTAGAGTATGCTCTAGTACTATGATCTTCATGTGGGGACTTCCTACCAAAGTTCTATTTTTCTGAATTATGTAGGGGACTGTGCATGTGATTGAATCATGTTCAAATTGTAATCTAGCCTTGTCTTATGATAGGACTTGAGGATGGTTATGATTGTGATCTGAGTCTATTGGAATTGAGACTGAGCTATGCAATTGAGCGTGCTCAGCCTAGCTTACATTGAGTGAATCATATGCATTGGACTTACATATGATAGATTGTTTCGTTTAACAGCTTTATCATCCGGCTAGATAGATCTTAATATCGATTCTAGTTGAGAAAGTGAGAAACCACAGCGGATTGAACATCAAGGATTGCTACAAGTGGATCCTTGAACCCCTAGTGCCTTTTTATAATTGTTTTCCTTCAATTTAGTTTAAAGTTGTTACTTACATCAATTTCATACAAAAATCTGGTTGTTAGCTCTCAATAGACACTATTGGATGTGTTTGTGAAATCCCACACAAGTCCCTGTGGATCGACCTCGGTCTTACCGAGATTATTACTACATCACAACCCTACACTTGGGAAGCGAACACCAGCACGTCAGAAATGCTTCAAGTGTCAGGAACATGCGAACCAGATTCACGCCCCATCATCAGAATTATAAAACCTGACCACCCCCTAGCCCTTCTCCATGTGGGGACTCGACATCATCGGCAAGATTAGTCCCAAAGCGTCAAACGGTCATGAGTACATACTTGTGGCAGTCGACTACTTCACCAAGTGGGTAGAGGCAGCTTCCTACACCACAATTGCAGCATCTCAAGTGATTAAATTCATGAAGAACAACATCATATGCCAGTATGGAATCCCCAATGCTCTCATCACATATAATGGTACCCCATTCGTCAACAAGAAGATGGATGACTTCCTCAGCAAGTTTAAGATTCAGCGTCATCGATCAAGCCCCTACCGTCCTCAGATGAATGGTGGGGTAGAAGCCCCAAACAAGACAATCGTCAAGGATACTCGAGAAGATGGTCGTGACCTATCGAGATTGGTCAGATATGCTCCCGTATGCACTTTGGGCCTTTCGAACGTCTGTATGATCTGCTACGGGCGTTACTCCTTTCGAGCTTACTTATGGAATGGAAGCAGTTCTACCAATCGAGGTGGAAATACCGTCCCTACGAGTGTTACTCGAAAGCGGAATTGAAGAAGGAGAATGGCAACGGGCAAGATTCGATCAGTTGCAGCTAGCAGATGAGAAGCGCATGCGTGCGCTAAGTCATTCATAGTCCTATCAGAAAAGGATCGCTCGAGCTTACAACAAGAGAGTCCGAAAAAGAAGTTTCAAGGTAGGCGACATGGTCATAAAGAAGATTCTACCATCGCACCTTCCGGATCCCAGAGGAAAGTTCAAACCTTGTGGGACGGACCGCTGATCATCAGAGAATTACTTCCCAGAGGCACCCTCAAACTTACCAACAAGAGAGGGGTGGATCTTCTTGAGCCAATCAACGCCGACAAAGTGAAGATCTTTCACGGGTAAGTCATTTTGACTTTATCAAGAGTTACTTTAATAGAGCTGAAGTCAAGAGGTCGAAGCAAAAACCTTTGAGAAATCATTTCCGTCCACCAACAAGTGTTTCAAATAAGGGGATTCAAAGAGAAGGAAAAGACTAAAAAAAAAAAAAAACAAAAAAGGAGAAAAAGAATACTAAAAAAAAGGGGGGGAAAGAAAAAAAAAGAGAGAAAGAAAAAGGGAAGCCAAAGCAAGGCACTCAGAAGAATCAACCCAAGAAGAAACATAGTCATCCATCCATTCATCTCAGAAGGGTCTTTAGCTAAGACCAACAGCTCTATCATCGTAACTTAGGATAAGGGCTGAAAGACTGCCATCGGCCGGCAACGACAGATTCCCGACCTCTAGCCACCGCAGTTATCCAAAGATTCAGAAAAAGAAAAAAGAGAAAAAGAAAATGTGTGCCTAAATAAAGAGGGCGGAGTCAAAACCCGAAAGGGTGCTCCGAGTAAAAACAGTGGGCATACAGCGGACTTGATGAAAACCCGAAAGGGCGCCGAGGGTAAAAATAGCATAGCTGCTAAGGGGCAGGCAAGATCAAACACCCGGGACGTGGTGAAAATCCGAAAGGGCGCTACAGGCAAAAATGACGGGAAAAAGGCCGGTTGTAGTGAAAACTCGAAGGACACCGAAGGCAAAAATGGCTCGAATAGAAAAAGAAAAAAATTAGAAGTGCAGGTACCAAGAAGTCAGACGGTCCAGACCGGTTCAAGGAGTTATAGTTCAGGAACAAGAAGAAGTACAGCAGGGAAAAAAGAGCTCTACAAACTCTGACAATCTCAGGAAGCAACATTTCCATTGCCTACACCTTTAGGGAACTAAAGGAGCACACAAGTCAAATCTCGAGACATCGATCAAAGCATTGGCCGAGCCCCAGTTCTGATTCCTATATCCCGACACAAAATCCAGACACACTCACAAGGCAACTCATGGCACAATAGATTTTCAAATAGTTTTCCCTTTTTTCATTAAATGCAGCATATTTCTTTTACATATATCATGTCATCTTTTAAAAAAAATATATAAAAAAATGCATCATCATCAATCATATACTATGCAAAAAGGAATGTGCAGGTGGCCAACACAATCAATCTCTACCCTCCTCGGCCATATCAGGTAAGTCTTCTGACTCATAATGAAATAGTCTCGCTCTTAACCTGCTACCTCCATATGCAGGTAATGTACTTCATCGCGCTCAAGGCTGCGGATCGCTGTCTCCTCATCAGACAACCTCTGATTGGTAGCCAATCTCATCGACATCATCTCACAATGATATCGAAGTGCGGAAATCTTATACAGCAAATGGCCATGAGTGGCCAAAAGGAAGCTAGGATCAATGAATGGGCGCTCCTCAAAGGGCTCATATGAACCAGATGAAGAGCTAGCATCTCCAAGGATATCCTGCTCATCTTCATCAGCAGTCTGGTGCCAGTAAGGGATACGTCGATACAGAGACTGCTCAGCAACCTAGTACTGATATGGGGTGGTCGCCATCGGAAAAGCTCGCAGCTCAAAACCAAGCAAATCAGTAGTTAGGTAACTCACCCAGGATCCGTCAACGCGGGTCCTAAAGTCAGACAATCTAGATGGAAGTGCTCGACGCCCGATACCCGTAAAATAAAAAAGAGGAACATCCTGCTCATACCCAAACTACCGCAGGAACCGGATAGGGAGGTAAGAAAAGTAAGATCGAAAGCCTACCAGCATCAGAGGAAGGCGGTGTGCATCACAGAGTACTGGAGGAAGCGAAAGCCAAGATGATTCCCAGCGGACATTCCAGTCACGAAGCTCAGCAAACATCCTGCGATACAAAGGCTCGCTCATCCTAGCTGTATGCGGAAGAAACTCCATGATGTGTCGCATAAGGTCTGGGCGACGGGTGCCAGGAAATGGTACAGGAACAGTCAGCGAAAGACGCTCCCATAGCCAGACCTGATCATAAGAAAGAGAAGAAATTCAGCTAGAGCAGAGAAATTCCCAAAAGGACAAGAAAAGAAAGGTGCAGAAAAGATACCTGAAGAAATGCACAACAGCCGCGAAGGACGCGAGTGCAACCTAGGGCACAGTCAGTCAACCCATTAAACAGCTCAGCTAGGACAAGAGAAATGATCCCCTGACGCCGAATAACTTGGCTCATTACCTCAAAAAGTAAAGGGGTCTGAGACCTGCACCATCCCGAGAATAGCATCTCAGCTATCAAGCAGAACATCAGTGCGTTTCGAGCAAGAGTAGATCCGGCCACAATCCGAGGACCCGAAAAAAGATCATACAGCATGTCCAAGGAGAACACTACATCATCCTGGCCGGCAGCTGCAGGCTGAACCAGATAAGGGATCCCGAGCCAGTTCTGCGGTGTGGCAGTCTTCGGCAAAGTCTTCAGCGAAAAATACTGAGAATAATTCCAAGGAAGACCAGTCAAGCGCGCAAGCTCCTCCAAAGAGGGTCCCATCTCTATGTCATTGAATGCAAACAAGTTCAACGAAGGGACCCAGTCAATCAGTGTGGCCCCGAGCATCCTCCAGTCAATGTCAACTCTAGCCATATGGATCAGACTGCCGAAGCCATAGGACTCCAAATCTCGAATCTCATAAGTTGACAAGCTGTCAAGCCAAGCAAGCAGTCGTGGCGAGCAAGAAAGACGAGGAAGCAGCTGATAAGTCCTCATGGGTACCCCCTCCAGAACAAAAGGTCCAGAAATCAATGACAGCTCATCGAGAATCGGAAGATCAACGGGCGAAGGAGAAGGAAAAGCTGGAACCTCTGCAGACTCAACAACCCCTGACCTGCACCCAGTAACGGCTATGTCTGATATAGTCGCATCACTGTCTGAAACCATCACGACCTCAGCCGCATGAGAAGACTCGCCCACCTTATGAACAGTGCGTAAAGGACCGACGATCAGGAGAAGGACGATACTCTCCATTAAAAGGGCTATCAGCAAAGATCACACCACACATCATGGCATCTTGGCCAATCTGACCATAAAAAAATGCATCTGAACCATCCAGAAGGGTCTTGGCAACCCCGATCGAAGAATCAACGGTCAGATATGGACTTGCGGCCCTCTCCAATATAAAGTCATGAATCCAATCATCATCCTGTCTAATCAAGGGGATCATCAAGGCATCCACACCATCCATCATCAGGAGGACATCATCAATAATCACATCAAGTCCACTCAAGCAAGTATGCCGCAAATCTCGGCCATCATCAAGAGCATCCAAACCGTCAAAGGTATCATCTGAACCATCCATACCATCCAAACATGAGATCAGCCCATCTATGTCCATCATAGCCCCATCACTACCATCAATCACATCATCCATATGGCCCCCACTCAAGGTACACATAGCCTCACCTATGTCCCATCTCCTCATCTCATCCATACCATTCATTTCTCCCATAATCAATGGCCCATTCAAATATGAAATTTCAGCATGGCTGCCATTAATGGGGCCATTCAAAGCTCCACCAACCACCGCCCCTAAATCCCCATCAATGCCCCCATTCAATGCTCCATCTCTACCATCCATTAAAGGAATCCCTCCATCATTAAAGCCTTCACCAATTGCTGGAGTGTGGGACCCACCAACCTCTCCCACCATGGCCCCCAAATCACCATCAATGGCTGCCCAAGAAAGGACAAAATAGGAAGAAGACAAGATGAAGAGAAAAGACAAAGAGAAGAGAGGATTCATGGCGGGAATCGAATTCTCCAGTACAAAACAGGTGAGGACAGGAGCAGTGGACAGAAGGGAATGTCCGAACCAGAGCCAGCCCAGACCACACAAGAGGCGAGCCTTGGGCGGCCCGCTGTGGGCCGCCCATACGGACGCGCTCCCTCTCTCCGCGGGATTGGCTCCACGGTCGTTGGTGTTAGTGCACTTTTCCGTGGCATACTAGTGCACCTTGTTTGTCAATCACTTACAGCAGTGAGTCTTGTGTCGGTTGAGCCCAATGAAGACGAAGACCGAAGACTCAAGACGGACCGGCTGCATCAAGAATGAAGATTCAGGTAAATGAGATGCCTTGATGCCTTAACCTCCACCAAAACCAATCCCCTTTGTATCTGTGATGTCCTTGACCATAATTAGAACCCATTAGGCATCATTGATAGGCCCTAGGTGTCCCATTTGAACATCCCCACCTTGGCCTAAAACTACAGCTGAAGAAAGAGGTGATTCAGCATATGTGTAAGGGACCCAGGCTGGTCCGACCGGTCAAGACCGGTCGGCCAGCATTCCTGCTGCATTTACAAGGCCAGCCGACCGGTCAGGACCGGTCTGCCTTCATAATAGAAGGAGATCAGCAAGGAGGGCCGACCGGTCATGACCGGTCGGCCAGTGTATTCGGCCTGGATATCCCATTTGGCCAGCAGAGGGCACCGACCGGTCATGACCGGTCGGCTTGGAGTCCACAGCCTGTCCAGATAGAGTTTTGGCTGTCCAGTGAAGGGTGCCGACCGGTCATGACCGGTCGGCCAGTGAATATGGCCTGTGCTTGTGGCTTCTTGCAGCAGGGGACTCCGACCGGTCGTGACCGGTCGGGTCAGGTCGTTTATGACCGTTTTCTGCCCGTTTTAGAGCCGTTGGAGCCCTCTTTTCTATATATATGGTGCTCCATTCTTGGGCAACGTGAGAGAAGTTTTTGAGAGCCCATTCCACACTTATCTTGTACATCATTTGGGGCCTCAAAGAGGAGGTTTTCAAGTCATATCCCTTGTGTTTCAAACACAAGTATGGGCATTCAAATGCTATCAAGAGATGACTTGATTCCTCTCTCAAATCTAGAGGTGTGACACTATTCCACATAGGTATATCCTTTGTCCAAGACCTCTAGAAGACTCTCTAGGTGAATCTCTAGTTGGAACAACCTACACATCCCATGTATGAGATTCACTCATCCTCCTAGCACCTTGGGCATTTCAAGGCATCGCATGCAAGGTGTTTGATCGAATGTGGCTGAGGCATTGGCAACGCAACGGCGGCACGATCGAGGGAGCAAAGGGATGCTGATTGAAGCACGGGAGAGCGGAGATCAAGCAACCCAATACGGCTCTAAACAAGGGGCTCATCCGACAAGTAGGTTGTCTTATTTGAGAGTCCATTTTAGAGTTTGTTTGTCAACTCGCCTTAGGGACGTTAGCCGTTCCTTGGCCCGTTAGCCGGGCCTAAACTAAGTCTCCAAGGGGGAGCCTCCGACACGGGAGTAAACGTGCGATAAGGTTGAGAGTTAGCCTATGTCTAAAACTCCAGATACGGTTGAGAGGTGAACCGATAAAACCTCCGTGTAAAGGTTGAGAGGTGAACCTCATTTAAAACCTCCGATAGTGAATGCCGGTGTGCTCAAAGGGGTTGAGTACTTGAACCGGGAGTGGAGTAGACACGTAGTCGAACCACTATACATCCTTGTGTTTGTGATTGTTATTGAGCACATTGATATCTTTGCATTGTTAGTTTAATTGCTTAATTATGAATGATTGATATGAATGCATGCTAGGCACTTTTTAGGCATCCTTGCACAAGATGTACCTTCACTACTTGTGTAGACTTGAGCTCCTTGATCCAATCTCATAAGTCTACATAAGGTGCATAGGTTAGTAGCTTAATTAGTTGAATCATTTTCTTACCTATGCATGCTTAGACTAGGTTTGGTTATTGCTTAACTCTTGCTAGTCTTGTGATTGGACCCACCAAGGCTTGGAAGCCAAGGTGTTCTTGCTTACCTAGCTTAAACTTGTTGAATTGCATAAGTAGGCGAAAAGAATTTTAAAAAGGTCCTATTCACCCCCCCTCTAGGTCCATATACATATCTCCGAGTATCTCTACAAGCGGTTAAACCACAATTTCAATTGGTATCAGAGAGGGGTTCCTCTTTAAGGGCTTAATTGCCTAGAGGTAGATCCTAAAGAGAAACTTGAAAATATGTCTAGAGAGGACTCTTCATCCGTCACTAAGCCTCCTTTCTTTGATGGGTCAAATTATCCATATTGGAAAGCCCGAATGCGCATCTTCTTGGAATCCATTGATTCGGATGTGAGGGACATGGTTGACTTTGGATATGAACCCCCAATGGTTACTATTTCCAAGGAGGGTGAGCCGGATGTTCTCAGGCCAAAAGACAAGGCATTGTGGACTGCTCATGAAAAAGCTCAACGTATTAATAATGCCAAAGGCCTGAATGCCATATTTTGTTCAGTATCTAGAGAAGAATTTGGTCGGATCCAAAACTGCACTACCAGTAAACAAGCATGGGATATTCTGGAAGTTACCCATGAAGGAACAAATGTTGTTAAAAATTCTAAACTCCAGCGCCTCTCCACTCTCTTTGAAAATATTACTATGGAGGAGGATGAAACGTTTACTGAATTTTATACCAAACTGAACAAAATCACAAATGATATGTGGGGCTTAGGAGATCCGGTTCCGGAACATAGGCTTTGTAGGAAAATTCTGAGATCTCTTCCGGAACGGTTCTCTTCTAAAGTCACCACCATTGAAGAGTGTAGGGATCTTAATACAATGAAAGTTGAAGAACTCATAGGTTCCCTACAAACCTTTGAGCTTGGCTTTAAAGCCCCCTCTAGAAGGAAAAACATCGCCTTTAAGTCCTCTCACAAACACAAGAAAATCAAAAGTGAGTCGGAGGAAGATAGCGATGATGAGGATGATGAGGAAGAGAAATTAAACAAAAAATTCAAGAGATTCCTCAAATTTGATAGAGGGAATAGCCGTGACAAGAAGGACAAGAAGGGTGATAAACGTACAGGAAAATCATCCATACCTTCTTCCATCCGTTGTTACGGTTGCGGTCGTCGTGGCCATATTGCCCCGGAATGTCCGGAAGGGCCTAAACCAAAAGGTAAAAAGGCAATGGCTGCCACTTGGGATGATACGGAGGAGTCCGAATCTGATGATGAGAGCCAACATAATGATCTTGCTCTCTCGGCCTCCATCACGACCCCTTTACCAGACTATCTAGGAGGGGATCCCAACCGCTATCCCTTCTAGAAAGAGAAGGTGTTCCCAACCCCTCACCTCATGCTACATTCTATGAGGGTGTTGAGGAATTTTGTTACCCTTTGGCTGTTTAATCTCAACATGGTTAGTGAGGGTAGCTAGTTATGCTTTTATTGGAAAATCTGAGGATTTCAGCCTCATTTCTGAGTGTATGGGCAAATCAGAGGATTCCAGCCTCATTCATCCAGATTTTGATGATTTAGCCCTGCTTCTAATTAATTTATTTGCTTGCTAGATTGTCATCCTGCTTAGATTAGCTAATTACCTTGAGTTTTATGCTTCATTGCATGCTAATCTTTGCTTCATATTGGTCTTGATATACCACTAGGGGAGGTTGGTTGATTGGGCTATAAGCCCTTTGTGCTTCATTGCAAATGTATGTCCTTGACCAATATTGCATGATTACCTACGCTTAGATAGTTATATCTTCCTGTTAATCATGTTTTTTTCTTAGCATGCTCCATGTATTTATGATTCATGCACCCTACACTCTCCTTTTAGCATGAGCTTATAGTTATAACTGCGACACACTATCTCCTCTTACCTTAACTTCATTGGTATATCATTAAGGGGGAGAGAATAGTTTGTCAATTGCTAACAAAAAGGGGGAGAAAGATCAAATCCCACCAAAACTAGTTTGCTATGTTTTGTGATGCAGGGATTGACAGGTTGTGGGGGAGCAAACTGAAGCGGAGCAGCATAGTTTAGACATGTCAAGAGTCCTGTAATTTATGCTTTATCATTGTAATATCTTGAACATGTAATTTGTTTGTTTTGGTAGGTTAAGTTTTTGTAAGTAATTGACAAAGGGGGAGATTGTTAGTGCACTTTTCCGTGGCATACTAGTGCACCTTGTTTGTCAATCACTTACAGCAGTGAGTCTTGTGTCGGTTGAGCCCAATGAAGACGAAGACCGAAGACTCAAGACGGACCGGCTGCATCAAGAATGAAGATTCAGGTAAATGAGATGCCTTGATGCCTTAACCTCCACCAAAACCAATCCCCTTTGTATCTGTGATGTCCTTGACCATAATTAGAACCCATTAGGCATCATTGATAGGCCCTAGGTGTCCCATTTGAACATCCCCACCTTGGCCTAAAACTACAGCTGAAGAAAGAGGTGATTCAGCATATGTGTAAGGGACCCAGGCTGGTCCGACCGGTCAAGACCGGTCGGCCAGCATTCCTGCTGCATTTACAAGGCCAGCCGACCGGTCAGGACCGGTCTACCTTCATAATAGAAGGAGATCAGCAAGGAGGGCCGACCGGTCATGACCGGTCGGCCAGTGTATTCGGCCTGGATATCCCATTTGGCCAGCAGAGGGCACCGACCGGTCATGACCGGTCGGCTTGGAGTCCACAGCCTGTCCAGATAGAGTTTTGGCTGTCCAGTGAAGGGTGCCGACCGGTCATGACCGGTCGGCCAGTGAATATGGCCTGTGCTTGTGGCTTCTTGCAGCAGGGGACTTCGACCGGTTGTGACCGATCGGGTCAGGTCGTTTATGACCGTTTTCTGCCCGTTTTAGAGCCGTTGGAGCCCTCTTTTCTATATATATGGTGCTCCATTCTTGGGCAACGTGAGAGAAGTTTTTGAGAGCCCATTCCACACTTATCTTGTACATCATTTGGGGCCTCAAAGAGGAGGTTTTCAAGTCATATCCCTTGTGTTTCAAACACAAGTATGGGCATTCAAATGCTATCAAGAGATGACTTGATTCCTCTCTCAAATCTAGAGGTGTGACACTATTCCACATAGGTATATCCTTTGTCCAAGATCTCTAGAAGACTGTCTAGGTGAATCTCCTAGTTGGAACAACCTACACATCCCATGTATGAGATTCACTCATCCTCCTAGCACCTTGGGCATTTCAAGGCATCGCATGCAAGGTGTTTGATCGAATGTGGCTGAGGCATTGGCAACGCAACGGAGGCACGATCGAGGGAGCAAAGGGATGCTGATTGAAGCACGGGAGAGCGGAGATCAAGCAACCCAATACGGCGCTAAACAAGGGGCTCATCCGACAGAGGCATGAAGAATCATATACCTCCACACGCTGAGGGGTGTAGTAGAGAGGAAAGTTGGCGTATGGCATCCGAACAAGCTACAGCAAATGAGGTCATCACGATCACTTACAATGCAGCATAAGGGATAAGGAAAGTAAGATACTTACATCTTCAACGGTCAATCCATCTATGTCAGCACGCCAGTTGTCCCCAGAGACTTGATAGTTTCGCTGACGATTTTGTTGATGCCGGTACATGTGGCAATACAAAGACGGCTCAATGTCATCTCGTATCCTTGGCGCGAGATGGGCAAAATGGTCATAAAAGCAAGTCTGGGCAAGGGCACACATAACGGTCAGAGAAAGAAAGAAGGCAAGTGTCTCCAGAGAAGGTTAAAAAGAATACCTCTACGATAGGCCAGAAAATTGTGAAGGACCGGCTATTCCGAGAGGTCTTATCTAAATCCTGGAAAACATGAGTCAAGATAGCCCTGTTCCAATTGTAGGGAAGGTAAAGATCCTCAACCAAACGAAGAAATTTAGGATCGATCCTCTCGTTCGCGTGAGAGAAAAGGAAGGACCCGAAGGCGTAAGCAATCATGGCCCGTGCTTTATGGAGGGCCTCTAGCTCGGCAATAGGGGTCACGGTAGTAAAGGTGTTGTAGAACCATCGCATTTTTACTTGATGGCCCTGGAATTCATCTTCAGGTGGGACGTCACCGACAAGCCGTAGCCAGTCAGTGGAAGTGATGGGAGCAAGAGAGCCAACCTGGGGAACAACTATCCCATGGAATGGAAAGTCGATTTGCATATATATATATATATATATATCCAGGGGAGTTATTCCTCACTCGCCACAAGGGAGTTGAAAGGTGTGGGTCTCATCCCGCTACCTCTCGCAAAGAGCCACAAGCAACATGCGATTGGCATTGTTGTTATGGAAGCGCAAAGTAAGGAGGCCAGCAAAAGGAGTGTCAGCCAGAACTCGTTCAAGCAAAGGCTGTGGGTGTTTCACCCAGTTATCCCAATGATCTTTGGTACCTTGACCCTTGATGGAGGGAAGAGGTGCTCCTTAGCCAAGGAACACATATGGGCCCCTCGGCGGAAGGCTGGATCATCCTCATCAATCACCCGACGTCCTCTTGTATCGTCCGCCATTGAATCCTACAAGCTTGGCAAGGTAAGTCCCTATCCTTTACCTGTTAAAATCCAAATTATCATTTAGGAAACCCATGGGATTGGACTCACATTCAAATGAAAAATCCAAAGTCCGACTCCATGTGTTACCTAGGATATGTGTTGGGCCCATTGAAGAAAGAAAGGCCCACCTTAAAGAAGGTTGCATGTCATGCCTTAGGCAAGGAAAGTCCATCATCCAAGGACATACTTTGGACAACAAATGCACTCAAGTGCCATGAGATCGACAAGGGATAAGAATCCTACTTCACATGAGAAGTCCCTCTTCAAAGTCCATATGTGGCCAAGGATTGATCCACTTTTTATACCAAGGCCATGATTCTCATTTAAGATGTTTCCATCTTTTTACACATGTACATGGACAAGTGGGGAATAGGAAGGAAATGGGCCCCCAAGAGCAACCCAAATGCCTCACCTCAATGGATTGAAGGGAGCACATAGCCCACTTGAAGAACTGTGGACCCTCTCCGTTTCCGCGCTCCCACACGACGTTCTCGTCCCTTCCCCTTTCGGAAAAGAAGGAGAGGATGCGTGAGTGCGAATCCCCGTTTGTGCCACTGGCTTGCCTCATTCTCGAGGGCTTTGTTTGGTTGTCGTGTTTAAGTTGGATGTGTTTAAATGAGTTTATATAAGACCAGAGTCGCCACTAGCCAATTACTTCGAATCTACAGTCGGCTAGACCTCGTAGAAACGTTAGAGAAGGGAATCCGAAGATTCCTTCCTCTAAAATGACTCCTTTTGATCTGCGGCCAGAGATTCGAGGTAAGGGATTATGGTTACAGGGTGGGAAGAGGTTAAGCACCCCACACACTGCCCGTACCGAAGTATGGTCTCTACTTCACAGAATCGAATTAATACTTGAAAGTCGGTTTTAATCCTCGTACATTCTCATAGATGACATGATGCATGAATGCGGGTCTGAACAGTAAGAGTTTCTGATGGGCAGGTTCCAACAACGGGCAAGCCCAGAGCATACGCTCGAACTGACAGGTGCTTAATATAAGACGTATGCAGTATGTTTGAATAATCAAGGTGCTTTATAGTGAAGCATGAATGCAGGTCTGAACAGTAAGAGTTTCTGATGGGCAGGTTCCAACAACGGGCAAGCCCAGAGCATACGCTCGAATTGACAGGTGCTTAATATAAGATGTATGCAGTGTGCTTGAATAATCAAGGTACTTGCAGTGAAGCAGGGGGGTTGGAAGAAAAGTAAATGTTGCACTTATGCTAGATGCAAATGAGATGATGCTGGAAAAAGAGTAACTGGATGGACGGAGGTGTCGCAAGGGTTGGCTTCGAGTGGCTGAATCAAGACTTGGATGGCTTGGGAGACTTGGACCAGTGGTCAGGCTGGGCTGGACCAGGGCTAGGCTCTCCTCACTCGGGCTCTCCCTGGTAGAGGAATGGGCTAAAGGGTGGAAAGGAACTCAGACGGACGGTCGCTGGACTGGGCGGATTGTTCTGTTGAAATGAGAAGGGGAGGGGGGTATTTATAACAGCGGGCAGTGGCAGAGCTCGTAAATAATTTTGGGCGGCCCGCTTTGGGTCGCCCGTACGGCCACTCCTTGATTTTCAGCGAGGTACGGTCGCTCCCTCGGGGCTGCTGTTTGGCTTGGTGGGTTGACTCAGTGATTTGACTCAGCGGGTCGACTCGGTGACTTGACTCAGCGGGTTGACTCGGTGTTTTGACTCGACGAGTTGACTTAGCGGGTTAACTCAGCGGGTTGACTCAGTGGGTTGACTCAGTGAGTTTGACTTTTTTAGGATTTTTTGACTGGCTTTTCTTATGGGGGGTTTTTTAGGCTAATGTTTAGGACTGGGTTGACTGGGTTCAGGCTTGAGTTGGGCTATGGATTGGGGCTTACAAGGGTGAGTTTGGCTAAGTTTGGACTTGGGATTTGGGGGTATGGTCCTCCATTCTTCCAGCTATCTCTACCAACAGTGTAACCGAAGGTGGGGTGTCTACAAGAACATGAGGACCCATTTAACCATGGGCACCCCTATGTGCATCATCTTGATGAAAGTTTTGACTATGAGAGTACAACATGGCTGTCTACCCACAAACATATGAATCAAAGAAGCTAATGGTAAAAATTTGATGCACATAGCCCACATGAAGAATCAAAGTTGGAAATGCCCATGTAAGGACAAGTTTGGGCAACTTATGTGCACCAATTTCTTTACAAAAAAGGGAGACCATTTGAGCACAAGAGGGCATGGCTTGATGAGTCACCCAACCATCATGAAAATGGCTAAGAATGATATACATAGCCCGCTTGAAGATCAAAATCCAAAATGCCCCAAAGCATGGGACAAAATTGGGCAACTTATGGGTATCATTCTTTCTCACCAAAAAAAAAAAAAAAAAAAAATCACTCATCTTTGAGAATGATGGTGGATGACCCACCAAACACCCCAAGAGAAGTTCAAGGAGCTATGGTTGCATGGATAGCTCACTTGAAGAGGAATCATCCATTTGAGATTGATAACATTAAAGGAAACTCTTGGAAACCACTTTCCTACCACAAGAAAAAACCATTTGAACTTAGTGAGATTGTTGAAACAACTCACTCATGGGACTTGTAGATGATCAAGTAACTCAAGTCCTCCATCCATCAAAAGAAAAAGCATGAAAGGAAAAAATCCTACATGAACAAAGTGTAGTGGTGCACACATGGTCCAAAGAAATCTAAGTTTCAATGAGGGCCCAAAAGCCCATCCATACGGAAAAATTATAAGGAACCCACCACACTTTGTGAACAAGGATGTACATCATAATCAAGAAAAGGTGGAAGTTTGGGCTACTTGACCACAAGGGCCCAATTAAGAAATCTAGCCCACTTGAAGATCCAAGTGAAGAATGGGCTAGTCACCTTGTCCATACACATATGAAGAAAGATGGGGCCACCCAAAGTGAGCCCTATGAGCCCAAAACTTGAGGTGGGCCCTACCATTCCCATGGGCCCAAACCTTGGAAAGAAGATGGAAAAGAAAAGAAAGCTCCAAAGAAAATGACAAAGAAAAGAGAGCATGAGGGAGCCCAAAATGAAGTGTTGGGCTCATCAAATACACTAAGGGCCATGACTTCACTTTGAACCCATTTGATACACATGAAAAGAGGCCCAACTCCCATGAAGAAAGATAGGATATTTTGCCATGCACACTTGATGGACATGGCAAAATTACCCTTTACATACACATGAAGGGAGTGTGAAAGAAGAAAAGAAAGAATGAAATGGAAGCTTGCAATGTCCTTCTCCATGCACCACCTTTAAAAGAGATTGGAGATCTAGAAAAAGGTCAAAAATACTTGGGCCCACCTTCACTCCTTTTGGAATAGCTAGATGGAGAAAAGAAAAGAGTCATGAGAAGAGACAATGAAGAAGGAAAAGGACAAGAGAGAAAAGGAAGTGGTCCATACCTTTACCACTCACCAAAGGGGGACCACATTGCTGTCCCAAAGCTTCACTAAGGCCCACCACTTGAAAAGAGTAAAGAACCACCAAAAGAGAAAGAAAAACTTGAAGAAAGAGAGAGTATGAGAGAGAGAAGAGAGAGATTTCACGTTGGAGGGGCCAAGGGTGCCCCATGTTATATAGAAAAGGGGAGGGCACCCCTTTACCCGACCCACTAGAAAGACCAGTGGGCAGAGACGTTCCGGGCGGCACCGAGGGGGCCGTCCTCCCTCCCACCTAGTTGAAACGACTCCTCACCCTCTTTCCTTGGGAAGAACTCCTCCTTGGGAAGGGTGGTTGCAAGTGAATCTTGTACCTCCATGTAAGAATGAAGTGATGGAAGAGAAGGATGAGAAAAAGAAAGAATCTCACCAAAATCTCATCTTGTGAGAAATTGAGGAGAAATTGGCTTGATGATGTGGAAAGATTTTCATGGAATTTTCAAGGAAAAGAAGAAAATTGACTTGGTCAAACAGTGATCTCAACTATCCAAAGTCATGACCTGATGATCTGAACCATTCTAAGAAGAATCCTCAGAATCTCTAACCTTGATCGCTGCTTGCTTGTACAAAGTTTCGGTTCGAAGACCTTAAACTACGTCGGGATCAAGATCCCGAGGGACTCTTTAAATAAAAATCGGTAGCAGTTTGGATCGTTCGAATCAAGATCCGCTGACACCGGACATTTTTCAAAAATAAAAAAATGTATTTGCTGCCTACTGTACATATTTTGGGTCCAAAGACCTTAAACTACATCGGGATCGACATCCCGAGAGATTTTCAATAAAAACCGGCATCGGTCTTGATTGCTCGAATCAAGATCTGACGACACCGGCCATTTTTCAAAAATCATAAAAAATATATATATGCATTTCCATCACTCTCTTGTACAGTTTTGGCTCCGAAGACCTTAAACTACGTCGGGAACAAAATCCCGAGAGATTTCCAATAAAAACCAGTGTTAATCTTGATCGCTCAAATTGAGATTTAACAGCCTGGAACATTTCAAAAAATCACAAAAAGAATGTATTTTCAGCATGTACATATTTTTGTCCGAAGACCTTAAACTACAATGGGATTAATTTCTTGGGGGACCTTTTCCTGCTTTCAACAAAAAACCGACATCGGCCTCAACCGCTGGGATCAAAGTTCAATAACCCGGATCATTTTCAAAAATACCAAAAAGATTTTGAGCTTTCCATAAAAACCAGTATCAATCTTGATTGCTCGAGTTGAAGACTGGAACTTTCTCAAAACAAAAAATTCACCATCAATTTCAACTGTACAAATTCATCCCCAGCGGTCCGAAGACCTAAAACTACACTGGGATTAACTTCTCGGGGGCTTTCTTTCCCAACCTGTCCCAGATATGACCGGCACTTGATCGTACGCGTGTCTGGAACCTTCTAAACAGGTAAAGGCTGAGGCGGGCAGAACCCCGCAATCCTGTTCGTGTTGAACGCACCGTGATAGACAACCTTGATTTGGAAGTCGTTGTTGAATCTGACGGATGTTCCCTGTTCCTAAAACTCATAAAGGGGATTAAGGCAGTTGGGAGGTGGAGCGCACCCTCACGGAATTGTGAGCAATGTAAGGCCCCAAACTGGATTGACAAAGGGAAATGTGAGGATGTGGCTCATTTTGTGGCCGAAGGAGTCCGTCGGACGATACGTGGTCTATGTGCATTGCACATGAGGAACAGGCAACTTTGTGGGTGTGTTGACTAAAAACCCTCAAAATCTCCTCATCCGAAGATGTAAAACTACGGCACTTAACTGTGTGAGACTCGTCTTGCTCGCTGACGTAAAATAGATCGGGTGCCTTACCAGCAGTAGAAGCTGGAAATGGATGAAAATTCCATACCTTTTCTCTGCATTTCAGAAAAGTCTAACAAAATACTAAAACATTGCAAAATATTTTCAAAAATAAAAAAAATATTTCCCTTTCTTTCGAAGTAGACACTTTCAAAATCACAAAAATATTTCCTTTGTTTTCAATAACCGATCCTTATCCTGACTCAGGTAAAGATTCGAACCAAATATCTGCAAAAATCACAAAAATTGTCACTATCCCCAGCACTACACTTCAGGAGTCTCGAACTCTGCTCACTTCACAATTTGGGATGACGGATCCAATCGCCCGCAAATTGGAATCTTAACAAAAACTGGCGACCAAGCACCGTCTCAATCGCATTCATTCATAGAAGAACATTTTGAAGTCTGATAACATCCTTCGTCCATTCTCATTAGCAAAGAAATAACATCTTGGGACGATGGACATGATCGATCACATGTCGGGATCTTGACCAACCCGCTGACCAAACATCCGCATTGAAAAGAAATCCTCAGGGGATGACAACCCTGCAAGCAATAAGCTCAAAGCTCTCTGCATCCCAGAAAAAGCAAAATCATCAAACGAAAAGAGAATGAACCAAACCATGCATTCATCATGCATCTCCATACATCAGCATCCATCGCATCAATCATCATGTTTACCTGCTTTCAAAATAAAAGTCGGTTAGCCAAAGACCCCACAGGAATCCCTAGTGGAGGCATGTGCAGACCAGATTTCCATTTCAAAAGACAAAAAAAAAAAAAATTTCTATTTGCAAATAAAAACCCGACGGAGTATCACTCCCCAGAGTGGGTATCTTTTCAAAAATCTAAAAAATATTTTCCCAGTAGAGCGTTCTGCCTCCAAAATTCTGGGTAGGAGCCGATGCAAAAATCAAATAAGATCCGATGTCTCACGGTTTCCTCGGAGACCATCGGATCTAATGCACTCAAAGTACGGTCAAACTGAACTCTAGTGTCAGTGCGGTCGTACCACATGCCAAGATACGAAAAGATGAAAGCCAAAAGGTTCGGTCAAAGAAACCATTTGAACAGGTGGGAACGATGAATTGTAACCCAAGTATCGAAACCAGCAGTTCGGGTGGAAAGAGTTCACCCGCACATACCTAGGCGTGGATGCCTGAAGTACCTTGACTGATTCTAAGTCGGCGTAGTAGAATCTCGTAAGACTATGACGCAGGGCATCTAACCACTTTGACAGTCAAGCAAAACAAGTACTCCTGGAGTGATCAGGGAAAACATCAAACATCACAATCAACCTCAGGGTCAGCAACCTCGTAAGACTACGACGCAGAGGCTTTGCTGTACCTTTCCGATGTTAGTACCGATCTGGAATGGAAGGGTTGCGATTGGGTACCCAGGTTGCAGCAAACTGTAGGGACAATCGCAACGTTTTCTCCAAACTCCCGCGGTATGTGCGAGTTATCAATCTCCAAACAATCAACTGATTCAGATACAAAGGACAACAAAGATTCTAGACTACAATCAAGAAAAGAATGAATGGCAAACCAAGCATCGAAACAAGCAGATCGGGTGGAAAGAGTTCACCTGCACATTCCTAGGCGTGGATGCCTGAAGTACCTTGACTGATTCCAAGTCGGCGTAGTAGAATCCCGTAAGACTACATGACGCAGGACATCTAACCACTTTGACAGTCAAGCGAAACAAGTACTCCTGGAGTGATCCGAGAAAACATCAAACATCACAATCAATCTCAGGGTCAGTAACCTCGTAAGACTACGACGCGGAGGCTCTACTGTACCTTTCCGATGTTAGTACCGATCGGGAATGGAAGGGTTGCGATTGGGTACCCAAGTTGCAGCAAACTGCAGGGACAATTGCAACGTTTTCTCCAAACTTCCGCGGTATGTGCAAGTGATCAATTTTCAGACGATCAACTGACGCAGATGCAAAGGCAAACAAAGATTTTAGACCATGATCTATGAATGATCGGGTCAGAAGTGGGGTGTCCACTTGTTTTGACATTCGGTTGCACGCAACCTCTGCCAAAGAGGGGCATCTGTAGACACCCCACCTTCGGCTACACTGTTGGTAGAGATAACTGGATGAATGGATGACCATACCCTCAAATCCCATGTCCAAACTCAGCCAAACTCACCCTTGTAAGCCCCAATCCATAGCCTAACTCAAGCCTGAACCTAGTCAACTCGCCCCTAAACATCAGCCTGAAAAAACCCCCATAAGAAAAATCAGTAAAAAAAATATCAAAAAAGTCAAACTCACTGAGTCATCCCGCTAAGTCAAATCACCGAGTTAACCCGCTGAGTCAAACCGCCGAGTCGAATCGCTGAGTCAACCCACTGAGTCAAATCACCGAGTCAACCCGCTAAGTCGACCCACCGAGTCAACTCACTGAGTTCCAAGCAATAGCCCCGAAGCATGTCCGTACTGCCCGCAGGATCTCGAGAACGTCCGTACGGGCGGCCTCCTAGGTGCCGCCCAAACTTATTTACGGAAACTGCCACTGCCCGCTGCTATAAATACCCCCCACCCCTTCTCATTTCAACAAGCCTTCAGCTCAAGTGCGATCCAGTCATTCCGAGTTCATCTCCACCCTTTAGCCCATTTTTCCACCTAGGAGAGCCCGAGTGAGGAGAGCCTAGCCCTGGTCCAGCCTAGCCTGACCACTGGTCCAAGTCTCCTAAGCCATCCAAGTCTTGATCCAGCCACTCGAAGCAAACCTTGCGACACCTCCGTTCATCTAGCTACTCTTTCACCAGCATCATGTCATTCGTATCTATCATAAGTGCAACATTTACTTTTCTTCCAACCCCCCTGCTTCACTACAAGCACTTTGATTATTCAAACACACAGCATGCATTCTTCATAAAGCACCTGTCAGTTCGAGCGTATGCTTTGGGCTTGCCTGTTAGTGGAACCTGCCCATCAGAAACTCTTACTGTTCAGACCTGCATTCATGCATCATGTCATCTATGAGAATGTACGAGGATTAAGACAGACTTTCAAGTATTAGTTCGATTCTGTGAAGTAGAGACCGTACTCCGGTACGGGTAGTGTGTGGGGTTCTTAACCTCTTCCCACCCTTTAACCGTGATCCCTTACCTCGAATCTCTGGCCGCAGATCAAAATGAGTCATTTTAGAGAAAGGAATCTTCAGATCCTCTTCTCTAACGTTTCTACGAGGTCTAGCCGACTGTAGATTCGAAGTAACTAGCTAGTGGCGACTCTGGTCTTATATAAACTCATCCAAACACATCCAGCCTAACACGACTATCGAACAAAGCCCTCGAGAACGAGGCAAGCTAGTGGCACAAACTGCGATTCGCGCACATGCACCCCTTCTTCTTTTTCCGAAAGGAAAGGGAGAACGTTGTGGGAGCGCGGAACGGCGAGGGTCCACACTTACCTTGCATCTATCCAGAGAGTCATCAAATTTAAGCTTTATGGAATGCACCCATTTACTACCAATAAGTTGTTGGTCTAGAGGATGCAGGACAAGTTCCCATGTATAGTTTTCATCTAAAGCACGAAGCTCCTCTGCCATAACATCTCTCCAACAAGTCTGAGCAGCAGCCTGTGGATAAGATGTGAGAATGGAAATAAAGTCCAAAGTGGAAGTCATAGCTGACATAGAATAAATGATACGATCAGGAGCTCTATGAGGCCGGGTAGAACGACGTACTAAGGAAGGGTCTAGATCTACAGCAGGAGTGGTGGTGGGTATGGGCAAAGGAGGAGGAGTTCATGGTCGGCAAGTATAAACCTGCAAGGGGCGAGGCGGCACACTAGATGCAGATGGTATGTTAAGAAAAAAGGTGAAGCCAGGTGATAGAGATGTAGGAGTAGAAGTGACGGACGGTTGATGTAAAGGGACATGTTCAAGAACAATAACATTATGGTATACCCATATCCGACGAGTAACATGATTATAGCACCGGAACCCTTTTTGTGTCTCCCCAAAGCTCAAATACATACATCTAATCGATTTGGGTGAAAGTTTGTTACGTTCACGGAAGCAAGATGAACATAATAAACACATCCAAAGATTCGAAATGTTGAATAATCAGGGTGAGAACCAGACAGGACAAAATAGGGAGAAGTGTTGTCCTAAAGCTTAGTAGGCATTCGATTGATTAAGTAGATTGAGTGTAGCATGACTTCAGCCCAAAACAAGTGAGGAACAGACATATCAGTCATTAATGTGTTCGCAGTCTCAACTATGTGCTAATTTTTCCGTTCGGCCACCCTATTTTGTTGAGGAGTATCAGGACATGTCCGCTGATGAATAATCCCATGGTCTCGAAGGTACGTATTGAAATCCAAGGAGATATCCTCCCCCCTTGAGTTGGAACGTAGGGTCTGAATCTTGGCCCCGAATTGGGTGTCAACCATTGAAACAAGTTGCTTGAAGATACCAAAGACTTGGGATTTGGAGTGTATAAAATAGATCCATGTGTAACGAGTGAAATCATCAATGAAAATAACGTAATAGCGTAACTCGGACATGGATAAAATAGGGAAAGGCCCCTAGACATCAGTATAGACAAGCTCGAATATAGAAGCAGATCGAGTGGTTCTTAAGGAGAATGAAGCACATTTACTTTTAGATAAGTAACAAGAAAAACACACAAGATCCAAAACAAATTTGTTAATTTTTAAGTTATCCAACATGCCTGAAGAAAATAAATGAAGCAACTGGTCAAAATGTGGATGACCAAGACGACAATGCCATAATTTTCATTTCTGGTTTTGCTAGTGAAATATCAGAATCAGATGGTGCTAAAAAACACGGGGCTGGAGTTACAGATGTATCAAAATCCAACATGAAAAGACGCTCTCTCCTTCTTTCCTTCCCAACCAACTTCCCCGTTGTCAGATCCTGCACAAAACAGCAATTAGAGAGAAACATAACTAAACAATTATGATCAGTAAGCTGACAAATAGAGATCAAATTAGAGGAAAGCTTGGGAATGTAATATACATCACGAAGAATAAATTTCCGCTGGGAAAAAGGAGAAAGGATTAAAGAGCCAATGGACTGAATGGGCAACTAAGTCTTATCGATAGTGGAAATAACCCATGTACCAGTATACAGTCTAATATCATGGAGAGAGGAATGAATACCGGTCATATGATTGGAGGCCCTAGAATCAAAGAACCACGGAGACGAAGAAGTACTTGACAAACCAGTAGCGGAAAGGGCCTGCACAATTTGCTGAAGCATCTCAGGAGTTAGGGGGGAGCAGGCGAAGGAGCTGACAATATCACTCATAACATGCTCAGGGATTGAAGGAGGAGAGTCAACAACAAGAGTTTGATCACGAGTATATCAACAGTCACAAGCACGACCACGTCCCCGGGAAGAAGCATATGCCTTTGTCTTGCAATCAGCAATACCATGTCTCGTCCTATGATAATAGGCACACCACTCATTGCATTGAGAGACAACATGGCCTACTTTGTTACAGTCATGACACGTCACAAGGCGCACACCACGGGCATCGGAAGAGACACTACGGACATCAGAGGATATGGAGTGCATCCCACGGTTACCCGAGGGATTAGAGGCTACAAACATTAGATCAGACGAACTAGGAGGCAGAGGCATAGAGGAGAGAACGTTGATCCTCTACTCAGATAGTAGATCATTGATCACAACATTCAGAGACGGAAGGGACGACGATTCAAAAGAGCAGCTTGACAAGGCTCATATTCCGGTCGTAGCTTCATAAGGAATTGTCGGACTCGGGTGCGCTCTCGCCTACCCTGAAAGACAAGAAAATTTGTGAAAAATTCAGGTTCCATCATCGCCATCTCGGTCCATATGGCAACAATATTGGAATAAAAGGCCTGGATGCTCCTATCACCTTGAGTGATATGGGACAAATCTTGCTCCAGACGGTAGAGATGGGCCTCATTGCTTTGTTGGTAGGTTACTTTGAGGTGGTTGTTGGGGTCCCAAAAGTGAGGATCCCCGAAATGATGATTCCGAATGCCAAAACCATCACCCGGTCGGATTTAGGACCAGTGCATCGAAAATCGCGGCACGAATCACAACACACGCATCAGATTTGCCTCAAGCATGAAATTGGACCGGTAGTGGACCCCACCGGACACCGTGACCAAAACTGTCCAAAATTGGGAAGATACCTCAATTATGAAGAAATAGGAGCAGTGCATCGGCATTCATCGCGAGACGGACCCCGCAAAACCCCCAATTTGCAAAACCCAAATCTGTGGGACACGAATACGCCCAGCGCATCCAAAAATAGAATTTAAGGACGCACTGCGCCCAGCGCATCCAAAAATAGAATTTAAGGACGCACTGCGCCCAGCGCATCCAAAAAAGGAATTTAAGGACGCACTGCGCCCAGCGCATCCAAAAAATAGAATTTAAGGACGCACTGCGCCCAGCGCATCCAAAAAATGGAATTTAAGGACGCACTGCGCCCAGCGCATCCAAAAAATGGAATTTAAGGACGCACTGCGCCCAGCGCATCCAAAAAAGGAATTTAAGGACGCACTGCCCCCAGCGCGTCCCAAAATACGTCCAGCGCATCCAAAAATCAGCCAATTTCAGGACGCGCTGACAGCTAGCGCGCCCTGAAAATCAGCTTCCGAACTCCGATCATTTCGCAACGCGCCGAGTGGCTTTAATCGACGCGCCAGCCCATTTTCTCGACGCGCTACACGTGTCAACCGCCTATTGGACGACGATACCTATAAATACCCCGCCCACCACCTCATTTGCATCATTCAGCGAGAGAGAGAGAGGACCTCGTCGCCGGAAAACCTTTGCCGACCGCCGGAATCCTTCTCCGACCGCCGGAACCCCTCGCCGGAAATCGCACCTCCGATCACACCAGGTCCGGAGGAATGACCAAGTCATCTTTTTCGATGCGCCGGTCCTAGCGCATCATAAAAGTGACCCAGCGCATCAGGAAAATCCTCGGCGGATTACACAAACCATCAATTATGGCATTTTAAGGATGCACTGGCTCCAGCGCGTCGCAAAATAGCCCAGCGCATCAGGAAATTAGATTTTAAGGATGCACTGGCTCCAGCGCGTCGCAAAATAGCCCAGCGCATCAGGAAATTAGATTTTATGGACGCACTGGCTCCAGCGCGTCATAAAATAGCCCAGCGCATCAGGAAATTAGATTTTAAGGACGCACTTGCTCCAGCGCGTCATAAAATTACCCAGCGCATCATAAAATCATTTATGGACGCACTGGCCCCAGCGCGTCAATAAAATCAGGCCAGCGGATCGTAAAAATCAGCGCTTTGCGCATTCGTCCCAGCTCCTTTAAATCCTCATTTTATAACATTTTTAAGCCCCGTTTGAGCCTATTTTGAGTATTTCGAGCGTTCCGGACGCAATGGAGCAGTCAAACGACCCATTCGGGCTACCTAATGAGCAGAACACAAGCCTTCGAAGTCCGATCCAACCCAACGAGCTGAATGGAACAATTCTCCCGAAAAGAGGCCGCCGGTGCCCAGAATCATACTGATGCGTCATCATCACGTATACTATCATAATATGACCCGAATCCAGGTCTGGACTAAGCAAAGGGGACTATGGTTAACACGATAAACCACATCAGGAGAGTTCTAAACTATCACACACAATCTGTTAAAAAACTGATATTCCAAGAACAGTCGATGCCCTACCCATCCAAACGGCATCCGCTGGTTGAGCTGCGCAGGTACACACAACTGTAGAATGGACTTCCCGAGGTCACCTGTCCCTACACTGACAGGCGCGGGCCCAGAGTCGTCCATCTCAGCCATAAACCCTGACAGTCTCAGCCCGGATCTCCGGTCAAAACATGGGACATAGACATCCGACTCGCACAAAGGTGGATCAGTCTATAACAAACACAGGTCTCCGTGACCATACAAACACAGGTCTCCGTGACCATACAAACACAGGTCTCCGTGACCATACAAATACAGGTCTCCGCGACCACCAAAACACAGGTCTCCATGACTAAAGAACTCTGAGACCATAGTCCCTGCTGACTAGTCTTTTGCCTTTTAATCAAGGGTCATCGATCATTCGATGTAATTAAGGGTTCGTGCCAGATCACGGCCTGGAATGTACAAGATCTCAGAATCTCTGGAATAAAATTCGCCTTGCGATATCTCTTCTCTTGTGTATTGCGTGAATGCTTGTGATTGTCTACGAATGTTTCTATATTCAGAACCCCAGAGCAACAAAACACCACATTTCAAGAAAATGCCATCGTGATGCATTTTCTAGTTCTAACAAACAGGGGTAGTTTCAGCCCTCCCCTCGGACAAGAATGCCCAATTGGATGTCCCGTTCCCTGAACCTGAAGAACCCTGGACTTTGATTAGCAGCCGGAAGAGGCTCGAGAATCGAAGAAGACTCCTCAACCGCAAGAAGAAAGGGACAAGAAAGAAGGATAGCCAGGGGAAGAGCCGACTTATAGAGGCTAAGGTACATTGCGCAATGGTATCATTCATAGAACAGCCATCAACAGAAGAGACATTGCAGACAGATAAAGGAGAAGTCAATGCCGTCATCCTCCGATCCGGAAGGCAGATGCCAGAGCGCATTCGGCCAGAACCAGTCGATCCGATGCAAGAAGACGAAAACCCGGATATACCCGTAACAAGGCCCCAGGGGCAGAAGTTGAAAGAGAAAGCTGTCGAAGCCACGACCAGTCGTCCGGAGCCAAGACAAGGGGCAACACCAGTAGTGTATGATGTCGTGTCACACCTACGAAGGGTCCCGGCCCGCCTGAGCATATACGACGCCTTGTGTCTTTCAAAGGCATACAGAGAAATGTTGATCAACGCGCTGCTAGACAGTGAAGCTAGAGAAATAATGATGACAGAAATTGAAGCAGAAATGAGCGATCCAGACAAGTTTTGGGAAGGAAACGCGCCAATTCAACAAGCAATGCAAATAGATCATCCCTCTATAATCACATTCTCCGAAGAAGATCGCACAATTGAAGCAACAGACCACAACCGACCGTTGATGGTCACGGGAACAATTAGAGACACGGAGATCAAGCGATGCATGCTCGACGATGGGTCCGCGGTGAATATTATGTCATTAAAGACACTCCAAAGATTGGGTTACAGGCCATCAGCCTTGCGTCCCAGCACCATGGTCATTCAAGGGTTCAATCAGGACAGCCAGCGCACTCTAGGGTCGATCACTGTGATGCTAGAAATTGAAAGGTTGAAGACAAAAGTAACATGCCAAGTAATCGATGCAGTAACAACGTATAATCTTCTGCTAGGGAGACCATGGCTCCATCAGAATCGCGTCATCCCCTCAACCTATCATCAGTGCTTTAAGTACAACAGAGAGGGAGTTCAGTACAGAGTGGCAGCAGACCCAAAGCCATATACGATCGCAGAATCATTCTTAGCCGATGCTCGGTATTATGACCTGGTCAACGAAGGAGGAGACATGAAGAAGCCCGACGAAATGCGGAAAGAGCAAGGGGCAAAACCGAAAGTCAGCAAGTTTGAACAGAGGGCCAAACCTCAATCCATTATTCAGAGAGAAACAAGTCAGGCAGCTGAAGGACCTCAAAGGACTACCAAAAAATTCTACATAGTCCCGAAACACTTGCGACGGCCCGGGCAGTCCGTCCTAGAGATGATCTCGAATCAGCACATGAGTGTGCTCAAATCTAGCTTCAATATGCCAGTGCCAAAAATAGGAAGAGTTAAGCCTTTTCCGAAGGCTCCAAACCAGTTCGTGGTACCGCCAAATACCAATACAAAGAAAGAAATCAAATTTTATTCAGTGACAGATAAACCTACACGGTCCAAGGACGAGGTTGAGAAACCACTTCGCTTACCTCAACCCATAGAAGAAGGGAGATACAGTGAAGCCAGCCGTAACATCATGAAAAGTATGGGCTTCTGCTGTTCAGAATCAGCCTCGAATGGTAGAATGTTAGCGCCGTTCGAAGAAAACAACAAAGTCCATCAAGGAAGAGAAGGGTTAGGGGCAAAAACAAAGATCAGACATGTTAATATGGTGACAATCAATACTACGGAAGAGGTACAACCACAAGAGGTAGCTGACGTTATCCAGCCCAGTGCCGCACCTGCACAGATAGAGGACGGGGGACAGCCCACGATAGATGAGCTTGAAGAAATAAATCTGGGAACCCTAGAAGACCCTAGAAATACGTACCTAAGTAAAAATGTCTCAGAAGAGGAGAAAGAGAAATACATCCGACTATTGAGGGAAAACAGGGACGTATTCGCTTGGACATACTCAGAAATGCCGGGGCTTAGTCCAGCAATCGCGATGCACAAGTTGGGCATCTTGAAAGGGAAGAGAGCGGTCAAACAGCCTCAACGACGATTCCACCCAAATATAGTGCCCAAAATCGAAGAAGAAGTCGGAAAGTTAATCCAGGCCGGGTTCATCCGAGAGGTTAAATACCCACAGTGGATCTCAAACATTGTGCCGGTCAAGAAAAAGAATGGTCAAATCCGAATCTGTGTAGACTTTCGGAACCTCAACGAAGCATGCCCTAAGGATGATTTCCCACTACCTATCCCAGAGCTACTGATCGACAGCACGACGGGATATGCAGTGATGTCCTTTATGGACGGTTACTCGGGGTATAATCAGATTCGTATGGCCCCGGAAGATGAGGAATCAACAGCCTTTCGTACAACGTTGGGCATATACTGTTACCGTGTGATGCCGTTCGGGTTAAAGAACGCTGGGGCAACGTATCAACGCGCGATGCAAGTAATCTTCCAGGATATGATGCACAAACACGTCGAATGCTATGTAGACGATCTGGTAGTGAGATCAGCCGGGCACGAACAGCATAGGGAACATCTACGGCAAGTATTCCAAAGACTGAGAAAGAAAAGCCTGCGCATGAACCCATTGAAGTGCGCGTTCGGGGTTTCCTCTGGCAAGTTTTTGGGGTTTGTTATCAGACATCGAGGAATAGAAATTGACCCAACAAAGATTAAGGCAATTAGGGAGATGCCGCCACCGAAGAATCTCAAAGAGCTGAAAAGTTTCCAAGGTCGAGTCGCGTACCTAAGGAGGTTCATCTCGAACTTGTCCGGTCGTTGTCAACCATTCTCGCGCCTCAACAAGAAAGGAGTTCAGTTTAAGTGGGACGATGCTTGCCAGAAAGCGTTCGACTCTCTGAAAGACTTGCTCGACAAATCTCCAGTCCTCGCGGCACCAATTAAAGGGGAACCACTAATCCTTTACATTGCCGTCGGCGAAAATTCACTTGGAGCCCTCTTAGCCCAGAAGAACGAAGAAGGGAAGGAGAGCGCGCTCTACTACCTGAGCCGCACGCTGGTGGGAGCCGAATTTAACTACTCAGCGATCGAGAAGATCTGTTTGGCGCTGATCTTTGCAGTTAAAAAGCTCAGGCATTACTGTCTCTCTCACCAGATAACATTGATATCCAAAGCGGATCCCCTCAAATTTCTCATGAACAGACCTATGTTGTCCGGACGATTGGCCAAGTGGGCCCTTCTCCTGTCAGAATTCGACTTGACATACATGCCGGCTCGAGCCGTCAAAGGGCAAGCTATCGCAGACTTCCTCGCCGCACATCCAGTACCGAGCGGTGAAGAAATAGAATATGACCTCCCAGACGAGCAGGTCATGGCGATTAATGAAACACGCCATTGGGAGATGTATTTTGACGGCGCGGCCAGAGCAGTAGGGTCAGGGGCGGGAATTATATTCATCAGTCCGCAAGGGGACCTGCTACCCTATTCATTCACATTAGTCCCGGCATGCACCAACAACGAAGCTGAGTACCAGGCTCTTATTATTGGGTTACAGTTGGCCCTAGAAATGCAAATTAAGGAAATACGTATCTACGGCGACTCTAGGCTTGTCATCGGACAATTGACGACAGAGTACGAAGTCCGTAAACCAGAATTATCACCCTATTGCCACCAAGCGCAGTCCCTGTTTGAGCAATTTCGGAACAGCAGTATCTCACACATACCAAGGCAGGAGAATATACGAGCTGATGCACTCGCCAGTTTAGCCGCTGCTTTAGCTAATCCTGGAGGCAGCCCACTGCAGGTTACGATTGAAGAAAGAAGAATCTTGCCGACGACTGCGCTGCGCAACGGAGAATTGAGCACCAATCCCATTTGCTGCTTCGAGATCACAGAGGAAGATGACTGGAGAAAATCATTCATTGACTATCTGAAGTACGGATTTCTACCAGAGGAGCCCAAGATGCGCACACAAATCAGAAGGCGTGCCAGTTCATTTGTGCTCCAAAATGACGTACTTTACAAGCGGTCCTACGAGGGGATATTGCTGCGATGCCTAAACCAAGATGAAGCACGTAGTACATTGAAAGAAGCTCATGGCGGAGAATGCGGTGCTCATCAGGGAGGAAAGAACTTACACCACCGTGTACGACACATGGGTTACTACTGGCCGACAATGACGAAGGACGCGATAGGGCACGTAAAGAAGTGTCACCAGTGTCAGATCCATGCCGACATCATACATTCGCCACCAGAAGAGTTGCATCAGTCAGTGATGTCCTGGCCTTTCGCAGCCTGGGGCATGGACGTGATCGGACCAATTAGTCCGCCATCCTCCCAGGGACATCAGTACATCCTCGCGGCAACCGACTATTTCTCCAAATGGGCCGAAGCAGTCGCCCTGAGAAATGTGAAAGCCAAGCATATCGAGGGTTTCGTTCGTCACGCCATATTATACCGGCATGGTATTCCCGAGAGAATCACCACGGACAACGGGACACCTTTCAAGAATGCTGCCATCGATAAACTGTGCGCAAAATTTAAAATCAAGCATTGCTACTCATCGCCCTATTATCCTCCTGCGAATGGGCTAGCCGAAGCATTCAATAAGACCATTGTGAAGATTCTGAAAAGGACAGTGGCGGAGAATAAGAGGGACTGGGACAGACGGTTGCCCGAAGCACTGTGGGCTTATCGAACTACGCACCGCACGGCCACCCGGGCTACGCCTTACTCACTGGTATACGGTACAGAAGCTGTAATCCCGATAGAAATACAAGTTGAGTCGCTACGGGTCGCTCTCCGACACTCCCTGACAACCGAGCATAATGCCAAGAGCCGGATGATCGAACTTGATAATCTGGATGAAAAGAGGCTCGCTGCCCAGCAAAGGCTCGAGATATATCAAAAGCAAATTTCCGCAGCGTACGATAAGCGCGTTAGAGGCAGATCATTCAAAAGGGGCGATCTCGTGTTAATGATGAAGCGTCCAGTACCGCTCCAAGGCTCGAGGAGCAAGTTCGACCCAAAGTGGGACCCCGTCTGCATTATCGACGAAGTGTATTCCAACGGAGCCTATCGGGTAATAGATTGCAAAGGACAGGGCGTCAGTTCGCTAGTAAATGGTCGATTCCTGAAAAGATATTACACCTGACGTAAAAACTATCATTGCAAGTTGTAAACACCCCGATAGAGGGAATGTAATAGAATAGATGCCAAAAGAAAGAATGCCGTGCTATGACTAAACTAAAAGCTGATCATCTGCTTTATGCTTACACAGGTATTGGAAGGGTCACCAAAGCTCGAGGCACGTCAAGCAAGACACGACGCCTTTTCGAGAATATTAAAATCAAGATAAGCCCTAAGCCAAGGCTCGGCTACATCCTCGTACACACGCGTAGGTTCAAGTCCTAAACAGGGGGACGTTCCTTTCCAAATAGCACAATCTGTTTTGCATTCAAACTCAAGAGGAACGACAAACGGGCCAAGAAGCACCATATGAACTCATCGTCACACTAGCATACATAATGATACAACACTCATTACAACGTGTTTTAAAACTACAAAAGAATCATTATCATTACATTACAGCCTAACCATCTAAAGTCCTCAAGCACTGCTCTAGTAGGTTAACCACGGACCCCGCGATTGCCTTTTGTCTTGCCTCAGCCTCGGCCAGGACTTGAACAGGGTCGGGAGTATCTTGAAGAGACCGCTGCAGCTCCGCGATCCGTGCCCTCACAGCGTCACATTCCGTCTTGCGTTGGTCGATAGAAGACTGCAGGGTTGCTTTCTGACCACCAAGTTTCGAAAGTTTGAAATGGACGACAGAATGTTCGGCACGTAATCGGGCCATCTCATCTTCAATTTCTGCAAGACGCCTGGTGACCTCTTGGTGCTCAGTATCCACAGCCTGCCAATCCTTCTGCACTACGGCCACATCTGCCTCGTGCAACTCTAGTTCCGGAAGAAGGGACCGCAACTGACCGCGTTTTTCTTCAACAGAAGGGTCAGTCCTAAAGTGCCTTGCATCGTTCACTTGAGCCACACCATCTTTGAATTGTGACACATGGCTGACTATCGGGGAGATGTCGACTCCAAGCCACGTAGCAGTGAGTTCCAGCGCCTGCAGCGCCTCATCCAAGATAGACCCTTCGTCTCCTTTCCTAAGCGAATCAACGATGTCGGACAGTAAACTCTTCAGAAGGTTCGCCTTGGTCCTTGATAAGCCTCGGAGAGACGAGAGGAATGCCTCGGGCAGGGCTACAGGAGCCGGGACGCTGGCAGGGGTAGTGGCTGGTAAAAGAAACGGTAAACGTTAGCACACTGAAGAGAGAAAAGAAGCGAACAAACGATGAAGGAAAATATTATACCAGTAGGGATTTCATCACCCGGTACACTGGTTGAGGCAACAGGTCTCGACGAGCTGGGGGCATATCCAACCACGATTTCCGCTGCCGGCTCGAGCATTTCAGGAGAAGAAAGAATGACGACCTCAGAGGCAGAGATAGCCCGGGCTGGTTCAGCGGCCAGGGGCACTTCGGCAATAGGCTCTGGAACGCTAGTGACCTCTGCAAGCATGATTCCTCGGGGAGGGAGTGAGGCCTCTTCTAATGAGACAACGGGTCTCGCCTCAGGAGCAGGACCAGGGTTCACTGCTGCTTCGATATTGACAGGAACGGTAAGGAAGGGGTCTTCAGCTTGCGGCTCACCATCGACGTCCATAGGGACGGGTTCTATGTCTACCTCAGGAACAGATCGCTCATACACTGGCTCGCTACCCTCGCCTCCCTCCACGGGATGATCTCCGCCGAGACCCGCCTGCGAACTCATCTCCCCTTCCTCCCTTGGACCGCTTGCATCATCGGTCGGGACGCTGCCGGCAGCCCCGGGGGGTTGGCTCCGCGCCTTCTCAGCTCTATACAACTTCAGCAGGTCCTTTATTTTCTTACCGCCGTCAGAAACAGAGACGCGATGAGCAGTCTTTATGCGGGGCCCAGAACGTTCAGGAGATAGTTCGAAATCACTATCCTCGGGCGCGAAACGTCTGGACAGGCCCGTCCGACTTGCCGGGCTTTGGCCGCGACCTCCCTGACCCCCGGAGGGCGGGGTGCCTGCCGCCACAACGCCTCCCTCACCACCGCCTTCTCCGTCACCACCATCATCACCACCGTCATTCCCTTCGCCGCCATCATCCGCCTCCTCTTCCTCACCGGCATTCCCCGCTGCAGCAGCTTCGCCACCATCATCATCGCCAATGTCATAACGCCCCCTCTGCCCCTCTGCCATAGGACCGACAAGTGGAGAATCCGGGTTCCCTTGCAACGTAACCCTCTGGCCATGAGCGACCCACCCCTCGAGTGTATGCTCGGGCTTCTCATGGTCTATTATGACGTTCAATGAGGTCATGAACTTCTGCACGCCAGGGGTAGCCAGTTGGCGAAGTGGCTCTGCTACGTACCCTAAGCCGTCGGCAGGAGTAGGATTAACAATCGGAGGAGAGACGAAGACGGGATCTGTCACGTGTCAGTTATTGCGGACCAAGGAATATTGGTGGGCCCACCACCGCATCCATCCATACGTAGCGCCGGGGACATACTCCGTCCCGGGAACGATGAAAGAACAACCTGACTTGGTAAGCAGAAGCTGTCGCCATATCCACTTCCAATGGATCGGCCCTGTGCCGTATGCCCGCTGCTCCCTTGTCACCGGTTCGATCAATTCCGGTACCCCTTGATCATAACCGAACTGCCTGGCGAATCGGTTCGGGTAGTACGGTTCTCTCCAAAATTCAGCGCCCTCTCTTAAAGGCAACGAACTCGGACGAATGGACACCAAGAACGAGCGGTGATAAGAGCTGAGACTCTCGTCGTCGTCAAGCAGGTCCGGATCCTCGCTGTTAGTCCCCGAGAAGAGGAAGAAGTCGACGTCGTCATGGCGGGCTATCTTCGTCTCGATAGTCGTCGGATTCCCGCTGATCATCTTCCGTTTTTGAAAAGCGTGTAGTGGAACAGATCCCCTTTGGATGAAGTCCTTAAGCTCCATGCCGTATACCCACGGGAAGTAGACCCCAAGCCATCCCGAGAAGAAATGCCACCCACAATAAGCAGAATTCAATCCGAAGGATGCCGAACCTTTGTTGCTAATGACACCGCCGAAGGCCCGATATATTGAACACAATACTACTGGGGCCAATGCATAGCGATGACCATCGGCCAAACTCCCCGCTACGGCGAAACAGGAAACTCGCACACCGTCCGCTTGTTTGGAGCTCGGGAGGGCCACGCAACACAGCCAATAGGCCAAGAACCCGGCGAGTTCGCAGGTAGGGGATAGCTTATTCGGCCGCGGAAATTTCTTCTTCATCTTGGCCTCCAAGACTAATTTATCCTTGCGACCTTCATCGCTCAATCCGTAATCCAAGCTGAGACAGGAAGAAAACCATCAGCGGAAGAAAAAGAGAAAGAAACAGTGCGCGAACAGTGCAAGATAAGAGAAGAAACTCACTTCAGGCCATGGCTAAAGTACACTAGCCAGTCTTCGAAAGGCACTTTATCTCTGGAGGATAGAAACTGCGGCAACTCCGCGAACAATTCGTAGCAGGCTGCAGAATAAAAGCCTTCATCAACACCCTTCTTCTTCTTGGACAGCTCCTCATCACTAGGAGTCCATTCATCATAGATTCTGCCGCGAATAGGAAGACCTGCTATCCGATACAGATCCCAGAGGGAGATGCTCATTTCTCCGCAAGGCAGATGAAAGGAGTTGGTGACAGAACTCCAATGATTCAGGAACCCCTTATAAATGCAAGGTTCTCGATGGAAATAGCTCGATGTCGCTTGAATGGCCCGAAGGAGACCTACTTGCTTCAAGACCTCTTCGTGCCGCTCGACTATCCGATTGGCCCAAGCTTCATAACCGGGATGAGGGCTCAAATGTCCTCGGGTCCTGAAACCCCCAGTAGGCCAAATTTCTGCATCAGACAGAGGACGAAACCTTTGGCGCAGGGTCTCGTAATAGTGAGTCGGAAAGGGCAGATGAGGGTCGTGGTTCGGTTCCAAAAATATCATGTCCTTCTCCTCAAGGACAGACTGCTGAGTGCCGTTCTTGGATATGGCACAGTTGACGAACGTCTCTGGAATGGACGTCCAGGAATCGACGCTATAGAAAGAACTTGCGCGACGTATATCGGAGGGCTCGATACTTGGTAGAGAGCGGTATCTCTGGAAGCTTTTAGGGAAACGGATGAACTGCTTCGTATAAGGGTTGCGGATTACAAGGGATGATACTGGCAGCTTCACAGAAGACCAGACAACCCTCATTTTGTCGGACTTCGACTTAGTCTGGTTTTCTATATAGATTTGCTTGGCGCTCTTCCCAGTCGTCTTTGGACGACCGCGCTTGGCAGACTGAGCAGGCTCAATTGGGCTCGCTTCGCCCTCTTCGGACCCGACAACCTCATCGGTCCGAAAACCTTGTAAGGGAGCGTACCACGCATCCCACTCCTCCTGGGTACCCTCATCAGGAGGGGGCGGTAAGGCCTTGTCGCAAAGTATCTTTCGCTGGACATTCTTTGGAAGGGTCAGAATACGTTCGTAAAAATTGAATGTCTCGGGCGGGAGAAACCACTGTGGGTTCTCAGCTGACGGTCTAGAAGTCTGCTTGGTGGCGGCCCGCTTACGCTTGGATGGAGTTTGAGACGGACCCGAAGGACCGGCTTGCGAAGGGTCGCTGGCCATTATAATCTGCAATGGCGTAGAAAAGGGGTTTAAGTACAGAGCACGTGAGAATATCCTCATAAAGACAATTAAGCATTCACGAAATCCAAAAGCATAAGAAGCAACAAGTGAACGAAGAACAGGCACCGATCCAGGCCAATGCACAACATCACCAACCAATGAGAATGAAATGAAATGGCAACACCAACATCATCACAAACGCGCAAGCTTTCAAAAGACAGAAATGAGGCGGAAAAGTATAAATAGCATTCATTAAATCACGAGGGCCATGCCAAAGCCCGAACCATTCAAAGTCAATTGTTTTGAAAAGATAAAAAGCCGACAGTCAATATTAAATGACCCAAAATTGTGGGGACCCCCTCCCCCAAGCCAGAAAATGAAGATTTCAGTCTTGCACCAGAGGAAGAACTCGAGCCCTCAGCTCATCGACCCTCGCTTGAATCAGGGCCTCCTTGTAGACCAAGTCCACCAAGATGGAGATGCATTGTTGTACGAGGTCGAAGTTCAGGTGCTCAGCATCAGCGTAGTTCCTTATCGCGGACAAGTCAATCGCCAAGTCATCGTGCTCCCGGAGAGCCGCCCTGACCATCCTCCAAATGCCAGCACGACGATCCGGGTATTCGGCCTCCGCCAAGGGAATGAGCCAAGCCAGGAATCTCCTACTCTCCCTCTTCTCGTCCCTTAGGAAGTGGAGACGTTTCGAGAGGGACAGAAAGGAAGCAGCAAGAGAAGGCTCCGCCGCCTCCAGAACCGCCAATTCCTCCAGGAGGGAAGAATCGCCGATGTAGCCAGATATAGCCTCCTTGCGCTCATCAGAGATGCCCGCCATCGCCGAGATATTCTGCATAGCCCGGAGGATCGGGCGGGATTCAGCGCCAAGGCGAGTCGAGGCTTCAGCCACCTCATCGCATTGATTAGCAAGAGATGACCAAGCCTCGGGTTGGTCCAGATCGTTTAATAGCCGCCCCATGCAGTCACGAGCCGCGCGAAGGGAAGCACGGGTTATGACCATCGTCTGCTAAAGAACAAGACAGATGAACCGGTAAGGCAGTCCGACAGAAGAAAAATGCACAAAACCGCTCACGCAAAGCCAGAAAAGTCGAGAAACGACATGCAAAGGTATGCTCGAAACAACACTTTAAAATCGTCATTAGAATTGCCGATTAAACTAAAAAGGGGCCGGGGAGTCTCCCAAGTGTGTGAGACCCTACGCCTCCATAAGACGACTGGCACGCATGCGCGAACACGCAATAGAGGCATGGGGGTTCACGCCCTTTGGAGACACGACGGACCGCCGGTGCAAAACCCGCAGAAGCCGCAGACTCCACCGAGGCCCGCGAGTTAGGTGCGCGAGGTTTCACATACCCTGGTAATGCTCAAAGCAGATCTGGTTTAGTAAGAGAGTGCCTGAGACCCCTCGCACCCGGAATGAGTCCCAAATATCGTGAGCAACGGTCAAATGAACCCGCAAGTAAGTCTGTTAAGCCACGATAAGCGCATCAAGACAGGACACCAGAATTGGACAACTTCCCCAACTCAGAGATCAGCGCCTATTGGCCTTAACACACCTTGCGATCGGGCCAATTGATCAAGTCCGGAGGTGCGTGTGGGAGCCGGTTTACGTAACAGATTTAGTAAATTTCACTAAGTCCCAAAGTCGCAAGCACAGAGCCCCGCGTGTCGAGAAAATCAGGCAAATTCACAAGTCCGAAGGACATGACGCGCTGGGCCCAGCGCGTCCAAGAAATGGTAAATTCACCCTAGCGCGTCCATTAAATAAATTTTCCCAGACAAGTACGCGCTGGACCCAGCGCATCGAGAAATTGCAGAGTCCAATGCGCTGAGCACAGCGCGTCATGAAATTGGTTAGCGCTTCATGAAATTGGTTAGCGCTAAGGCACGGGATGACGCGCTGACCTTAGCGCGTCGATATAATGGACGCGCTGAGTACTTATCGTGTGCGCTGCACTATGGCGCGTTCAGAAAATCAGAAATCCACAAGTCCAACAGCCGCGCTGTGCGTAGCGCGTCGATAAAACACACAAAGTTGGAATACTTCGACGCGCTACCTAATATTTCGACGCGCTGGCGACAATAAATCGATGCGCTGGAGAAAAATCGATGCGCTGGCCGAGAGCTCTGATCGCCGGAGATGAACAGTGAAATGACGAAATAACCAGGGATCCCCTATTTATAGTGGGACCCAGAAAATCCGATGCGTCGCAATGGACCGCCGCGCGTCCATCCCAACGCATCGGAGGGGCATCTGTTGGGGTCCCAAAAGTGAGGATCCCCGAAATGATGATTCCGAATGCCAAAACCATCACCCGGTCGGATTTAGGACCAGTGCATCGAAAATCGCGGCACGAATCACAACACACGCATCAGATTTGCCTCAAGCATGAAATTGGACCGGTAGTGGACCCCACCGGACACCGTGACCAAAACTGTCCAAAATTGGGAAGATACCTCAATTATGAAGAAATAGGAGCAGTGCATCGGCATTCATCGCGAGACGGACCCCGCAAAACCCCCAATTTGCAAAACCCAAATCTGTGGGACACGAATACGCCCAGCGCATCCAAAAATAGAATTTAAGGACGCACTGCGCCCAGCGCATCCAAAAATAGAATTTAAGGACGCACTGCGCCCAGCGCATCCAAAAAAGGAATTTAAGGACGCACTGCGCCCAGCGCATCCAAAAAATAGAATTTAAGGACGCACTGCGCCCAGCGCATCCAAAAAATGGAATTTAAGGACGCACTGCGCCCAGCGCATCCAAAAAAGGAATTTAAGGACGCACTGCCCCCAGCGCGTCCCAAAATACGTCCAGCGCATCCAAAAATCAGCCAATTTCAGGACGCGCTGACAGCTAGCGCGCCCTGAAAATCAGCTTCCGAACTCCGATCATTTCGCAACGCGCCGAGTGGCTTTAATCGACGCGCCAGCCCATTTTCTCGACGCGCTACACGTGTCAACCGCCTATTGGACGACGATACCTATAAATACCCCGCCCACCACCTCATTTGCATCATTCAGCGAGAGAGAGAGAGGACCTCGTCGCCGGAAAACCTTTGCCGACCGCCGGAATCCTTCTCCGACCGCCGGAACCCCTCGCCGGAAATCGCACCTCCGATCACACCAGGTCCGGAGGAATGACCAAGTCATCTTTTTCGATGCGCCGGTCCTAGCGCATCATAAAAGTGACCCAGCGCATCAGGAAAATCCTCGGCGGATTACACAAACCATCAATTATGGCATTTTAAGGATGCACTGGCTCCAGCGCGTCGCAAAATAGCCCAGCGCATCAGGAAATTAGATTTTAAGGATGCACTGGCTCCAGCGCGTCGCAAAATAGCCCAGCGCATCAGGAAATTAGATTTTATGGACGCACTGGCTCCAGCGCGTCATAAAATAGCCCAGCGCATCAGGAAATTAGATTTTAAGGACGCACTTGCTCCAGCGCGTCATAAAATTACCCAGCGCATCATAAAATCATTTATGGACGCACTGGCCCCAGCGCGTCAATAAAATCAGGCCAGCGGATCGTAAAAATCAGCGCTTTGCGCATTCGTCCCAGCTCCTTTAAATCCTCATTTTATAACATTTTTAAGCCCCGTTTGAGCCTATTTTGAGTATTTCGAGCGTTCCGGACGCAATGGAGCAGTCAAACGACCCATTCGGGCTACCTAATGAGCAGAACACAAGCCTTCGAAGTCCGATCCAACCCAACGAGCTGAATGGAACAATTCTCCCGAAAAGAGGCCGCCGGTGCCCAGAATCATACTGATGCGTCATCATCACGTATACTATCATAATATGACCCGAATCCAGGTCTGGACTAAGCAAAGGGGACTATGGTTAACACGATAAACCACATCAGGAGAGTTCTAAACTATCACACACAATCTGTTAAAAAACTGATATTCCAAGAACAGTCGATGCCCTACCCATCCAAACGGCATCCGCTGGTTGAGCTGCGCAGGTACACACAACTGTAGAATGGACTTCCCGAGGTCACCTGTCCCTACACTGACAGGCGCGGGCCCAGAGTCGTCCATCTCAGCCATAAACCCTGACAGTCTCAGCCCGGATCTCCGGTCAAAACATGGGACATAGACATCCGACTCGCACAAAGGTGGATCAGTCTATAACAAACACAGGTCTCCGTGACCATACAAACACAGGTCTCCGTGACCATACAAACACAGGTCTCCGTGACCATACAAATACAGGTCTCCGCGACCACCAAAACACAGGTCTCCATGACTAAAGAACTCTGAGACCATAGTCCCTGCTGACTAGTCTTTTGCCTTTTAATCAAGGGTGATCGATCATTCGATGTAATTAAGGGTTCGTGCCAGATCACGGCCTGGAATGTACAAGATCTCAGAATCTCTGGAATAAAATTCGCCTTGCGATATCTCTTCTCTTGTGTATTGCGTGAATGCTTGTGATTGTCTACGAATGTTTCTATATTCAGAACCCCAGAGCAACAAAACACCACATTTCAAGAAAATGCCATCGTGATGCATTTTCTAGTTCTAACAGTGGTCCCACATCGTTTTGGCTGTACGATGTGTGGTTAGCCCAATAACAATCGATTTTTCCATAGAGTCGAGAATCCAAGTGATGATTCTGCCATTCTTCATTTCTCAATCGACTTGTTGTTCTAGGTCGGATGACGGGGCCGTAACAGACCCATCAATTAATCCCCATAAGCCACGACCTTTTAGAAAACTCTGGAAGTAAAACGACCATAGGCTGTAGTTCGTTCCATCAAAACTACACCGGGGGGCATCGCCCTTAGAATTTTTTTGTCCATAATTGAAAGAAATAGTAGAGGGGAGCTTACTATCGGAAAGAGCACAATCCACGCACAGAAAAGGAGATGTCGGAACTGCCAAAGTCAGGGTTGTTGGGCGACTGAACTGGGAGACTTGGGTGCCTGACGGTGACGGACGTTGCTTTGCACGGTTGTAAAAAAAACTGGATACCTTTCTTCTCAAATGTCGGCCCCAGCTATAGAGGATGGCGATGACTCAGATGGATGGAGTCGCTGTGAAATGTCAGAGGTGGGCTGTCATTGCTTGTAGATACTGTATATGACATTGGAGCTAGCTAGAAATAGGGGGGGGGGGGGGGGGGGGGGGGCAGAGAAATCACTGAGGAGAGAGAGAACGTGGTCGGAGTCGAGCAGGGTTGCCGGATCTGGTGTAGGGAGCGCTGGAGTTGAGCAAAAGTTGATGGAGCTGAAGCAGGAGACGTCGAAGCAACGGATTTGGTGCCGGAGAAGACTGTAAGAACGTATCTATAATAGAGTACCTCAGGATTCAGTAACTTGCTTTGATACCATGATAGACACAGCAAAATCTCACAGAAGAACTAGGTTGAAGGATTTCTCTGTACCACCATTAAGGAAAGAATCAACTATATATATGACAGATTACAAGTATGCCCCTTTACAAGGAGGGACAGCCTAGCACAGGCTAGGGGCAAAAAAGGAAAAAATAGGAAAAATAATACAAATATACGTACATAAGCACACCAGTTAACAAAGATAATATGAAAAACAAAAGAAAAAATGTATCTAAGGTTCTTATATTAAATGAGAAATATAACTAGAACCAATGTAAAGGAAAACCTAATTACTTGAAGCCAAACTAAAAATAATCAGTTAAAAAAGAAACTCAAGCCTAAGTATAAGAAAAAAAGAAGTGGCGACCAAAATAAATCATCTAGTTGGTTTGTTTGTAGAAAACCAAGTCATTTTGCAAGAGTGCTATAAATGCAAAGAAGAAGCCAATACCTACAAAACAAAAGAAGGCTTTGCACCATTAATAGAGACCTCCGCACCACAAGATTACCAAGGCAATCGTAGAGTCCCACACCTCCAAATGCTAGGAAAATCAAGCCCACACGCTTATAAATACCCACCTTGGCACTTATTTCAATGATCACTTGGCCGATCAACGTACAAGATCAAGAAAAGAGGAAGGCGCTAAGAACTAAGCAGGATTATGACCTTGGAACTTTAGGCGTAGACATTCATAAGGTGAACCTTACTTGTCTAAACCTTTCTCCCCTTCACTGGGAAGACACTGCGCAATGCGCTAGAGATCTCAGTGAAGGGAGAGGCCTTGTGCCATGCACTTGGGCCTCATGAATGCAAGCTTTGATGTCATTACCACCCATATTGGATCGAGCTCTATGCCAAGGTGTAGACCCAATAGCAATACCTGTGCATAGGTGCAGACTTCTTTAGCCTATAGAAGGGCTATAAAAGCAGACAACCCACAATGAACCTTGTTCGCTTCCCCAAGTGTAGGGTTGCGATGTAGTAATAAACTCGGTAAGACCGAGGTCGATCCACAGGGACTTGTGTAGGAATTCACAAACACATCCAATAGTGTCTATTAAGAGCTAACAATCAGATTTTGTATGGGATTGATGTAAGTAACAACTTTAAACTAATTTGAAGGTAAACAATTATAAAAAGGCATTAGGGGTTCAAGGATCCACTTATAGCAATCCTTGATGTTCAATCCGCTGTGGTTTTTTAATTTCTCAACTAGAATCGATATTAAGATCTATCTAGCTGGATGGTAGAGCTGTTAAACCAAACAATCTGTCATATGTAAGGCCAATGTATATGATTCACTCAATGCAAGCTAGGATGAGCATGCTCAATTGCATAGGTCAGTCCCAATTCCAATAGGATAAGATCACAATCATAACCATCCTCAAGTCCAGTCACAAGACAAGTCTAGATTATGATTTGAACTTGATTCAAATCACATGCACAGTCCCATACATAATTCAGAAAACCAGAAAAGTAGAACTTTGGTAGGAAGTCCCCACATGAAGATCATAGTACTAGAGCGTACTCCAATTCCTTGGATCATACAGGTCTAGATTAGCACACAACAATTAAGAACTTAAGTAATTCTCCCAAACATCCATGAGTCATCATAAGACTAAGAAAAACTACTTAGAACTTGTATTAACTTCAAACCATTGTTCATAATCATGAAAACCAATCTTAAAACCAACTGAAAACGAATTGAAACATCTTAGATCCACTACAAGCTTCACCTCTTAGCCCTAGCTAAGAGGTTTAGCTTCTCATGATCTAAGGAAACATGAAACAACTAGAAAAATCATAAAAACAGTAAAACAAACTAGGAGTTGTGGAACTTCGAAATCCACTTCCGCCGCCTCCAACCTTGCTTAAACTCTTCTTAGATACCCTAAGAACGATCCCTAGGTGTCCTTTTATAGTGGGGAGGCTCCGCAACCTCAGAATATTCCAGAATCTGCGTAAGCTTACGCAGTGCGCAGAGATTTTCGGCGCCAAAATTGGAAAGTACGCAGCTTACGCATGGCCGACCGGTTGCACGACCGGTCCGAGTGGCTGGTTGACTGGTCACGACCGGTCGTGCCTCACTATGAAACAGTCCAGCAGCCTCTGGAGGTGGAAAAGTCTTTTGGCCGACTGGTCTGGACCAGTCGGACTAGCCTGGCCGACCGGTCACGACCGGTCGGACTGTGTTTGTCCTACATCCAGCGAGCTCAGCACATCTGGGAAGGCTGGCCGACCGGTCTAGACCGGTTGTGGCCCTCCTGGCCGACCGGTCACGACCGATCTTGGCCTGTTTTCTTCATTTCTTTCTTCTTTTCTTCTTTCCTTACTTCCTTCTTTCTTTGGTCCTCCTTCGATCTTCATTCAAATGGTTCTAAATAGGCCATTTTCATCTTCAATTAGGCAAAGTCCACTTCCATTCCTGTAATTACAAAACATGCATTCAATTAGTCTTTAAATTATAAAAATCTCGCACAATGAGTGATGAATTGGGGTTAGAATATGCACAATTAAGAGCTCAACAAACCTTCTCACACGACCATACCCCAAATTAGGTGCATAGACATCCTTTACCATTAGCATTCGACAAACATGATCTTATCACCCCATGATGAGAGCTAAAGAACTGTTTTCCACCTGTTTCTGGCATGTTAGCCCCCACAACATTATTGGAATAACCATTTGTGTACGCTATGGCCATCATGAGCCTCTTGGTTTTAAATATTATGAAGATGGAGAATCTAGGACTAAAACGCGTTTTGTGTTATGCAATAGGACACCTGCTCTGGTTTTTTACTTTTTAATCAAGAATTTTTCCAAGGATGTAATTAAGGGTCTATGCCATACCACAACTTGGAACGTAACGACCCCAAACATTAATGAAAGCCACTCAGCCTGACTTTCTTTAGATGCATGATTTGTAAGCATTCGCATTTACTCACAAATAAAGTTTGAAATACTCAATAACTTCTCAATGGAAACAACGATTCCTTAATGTGACTAAGGAACTCTTAACCTCCTCATAATGAATTATCCAATTTTCACACCTTGTTGGCTAATCGGCTACTCGACGCCACTACCTCTCATGGTCAATCTGATGATGCTATCCATTGTTATATGATACGTCTAACACCTAACACGGACGAAAAGGTCAAAACACCATGTCAAAACTCTTAATCACGATAAGACATTTTTGTCTTAGACACTGATCATTTCCTTATCGAGGGGAATGAGATTGAAGGCCTATAACTAAGTTGTGCTTAGAAGAAAACTAACCAAATAATTTGATCTAGTTAAATAAGAAAAACAATTGTTTGAAATCACTATTTTATAATTTTATTTTAAGAAAAATCAATTTCCTATGATGATAGTGTAGGTGTCTTATAAAGCACTACATTAAGATTTATAATCTCTTAATGAGCCATAGATCAATAATGATTGGGATAAAATGTAGGACTATCTTTGCATGACTCACCTTTCTAAGTGTTGAAACTAGTCACTTTCTATGAGATATGGGTCATTCTAGAGTACTCAGTAATATTGAGATTAAGCACAGACTTTAAAGTGCTTAGCCGAGAATACATAAACCTCTTAAGTTGTGTGTATATAATATTAGTCCTATTTATCTATAATAATTCTTTGTCCGAGGTGTTTTCTTGGTTAGGGCACACACATCATTGTTAGTACACCCACTCCCACTGTTAGTCACACTGCAATGTTAGCCACCCCATATTGGGAATCGATACCAAGACCTCAGTGTTGAAACGAGGTTATCTTCACTTAGTCTACCACTTTAGCTATGGATTGGGGTGTTTCTTAGTTCAAGGTTACTCCACTGAATATCTTTGATAAATTTTTACTTTTACACACGGTAATGATTCAAATTCAAAAGAATTATTTTAATTGCCCAATGTCCTTAACCCTTTTTTAATTTTAAAAAAGTGAAAGATTGTTAGCTTGGCTTTTCAAATTTTCGTATATAAGCATTGCTTTGAAAACTTGTCTTCTAAAGTCCCACATTGGAAGTGAAGTTGAAATTCCTTTATAATTACTACTTAAGATTTCACCAAGTAAATGGTGGTCTAGCAAGGTGCAAAGCACTTTGCAGGGCTACTTGGGCACATTATGGTGTTTTAGTCGTGCACTTGGCACTTGGTGCGTGCATGTCGTAGCGGAGCTAGGCCAGGCTATTGAGCCTTCAAGCCCACATCAGTATGTTGAGGGGTCTTTTGATTTAGAAGCAACTAGTAGTCAGTGCATTGGAACTATACATTTTATTAATTGCATAGTTAACATATTTCTATAAGAACAGATGGGGATAGGTATTTGTACCATTTTAACTTCCATTTCCTACTTTTCTACTCGTTTTGGGTATCTTAGAGCTAAGGTCAAGCACTGTGTCTTTATTGGATAGTGCAAGCTCCCTGGAAGATTCGATTGAGTCAAGCTTAATTGATTCTCGACAGTAGTGTGGCCAAATCTCTTGTGCAACTGAAATGCTTTGACTATCTTCAAGAACCATATAGTGGTATGCGCCTTTAAGCTACTCTTGACATTCCTGACGTACATTTTTCCATTTTATTTCTTACAAAAGCTATCTATAGCATGCACAGGTATACATAGATATCCTGGACCATAACAATGCGTTTAGAAATTATAAATAAAGGAACCATTCAAATAAAACATATTAAATCTTCAACAAGTCAATGATACAACCCCACGCCAATAGTACAATGTCTGCATCAATGATACAGCCCGTTGCAAACAAATAAATACAAACAATCAACTTTGTCAAACAACACGTGGAAAACAACCCTTTCACATACATTTGTCAAACAGTCAACTATCCTTTCCTTATTTCCCTCCATATTGGAGATCCAAATCAATAGAACACAATCAACTTCACTTGCATTGTTACCTATATATCCTTTTCTTCTTCTTCTTCTCTCTCTCTCTCTCTCTCTCTCTCTCTGCTATCAGATCCTTTGCATTTTCTAGATCAATCAAAGATGTAAAATGAACCGGGTCTTACTTAGAAATCAAAATCAGGACTTTGGTAGAGGCTCTCCCCTTAAAAATGACTTGAATAGCTGAAGGGCTTCCCTTGGTTTGAGAAGAGGAACTTCATGGCCTGCCCCTCTTACAGTTGCAAAGGTTAGCCCTTCATAAACCTCTGTCCAACCTCCCACCTTCAATTACAAAAGGCAAACAATACACTGTTACAAGAAAGAATTAAAAGAAAAAAAAGCAACAAAGATTTTAGTGCTCATGCAGGATATTTGCAAGATACGAAGGCGGTTCGGTTGAGCAGGCCATTCATGCGGTAAGGCCCGCACATCCGTCGAGCACCGGGTATACATTGAATAGAATGTTGATCATTTTCTTTTATTTTTTTTTTTTTTGCTTTTCATACGTGTAGCCTACCTTATGAATGGACTAGGTCACCTGACTTTTGGAATAGTGATTTTTTTTTTCTTTTGTTTTTGTTGTAATTGTTTCATCCTGGTGAGGTACATCAGATGCATGGATTGGATAATAGATAAACATCCTGGTGGGCCCTACATAAAACTAATGGTGGGCATCCCATCCCAACTGTTTAATATTGTGTGGCCCATGTAAGTGTTGGATCATTATGATTTTTGGGTTCTATGGTGAATGTGAAGCAGCTTCCTGATGGACAGGGTGGGTCTGATGAAAGTTAGCAATAGTAACCTAGTTTGTGGTGCGCTAGCGGTTCTTGTTCATTAGCCTAAACCCAATATTGCATGATCTGACTGGTACCATGGACCATTATAGCCCATCAATGGCCAGGATCGCCTATCATTATTGATGGTGTAAACTAGTAACATCTTATTGTTGCATTCTTGATGCATGCAAATATCATGACATATCATTTAGGTCAAAAGCGACAGGAGAATTATTATATCGGACGGTATTTTAAACCATGAGTAAGATGAAATAAGCAAAAAATGATGGACAAGCTCACTGACCTGCTTCTTAACATACCATGGATACCATGGAATTTTGGTTGCTAATCTGAGCTGTGCAAGGGAAAATCTAGTGGCAGTAACTGGCACGACCGAGTCAACGTCACCACTGTTTCAAGTGTACCCAAACACAGAAATTATGTTCCCATAAAATTGAGAAGTTTGGAATAATAAAATAGGACCAAGTATGGTGTACAGTGTACAAAAAGAGAAGGATCATTCCAAAACCGATTGAAAATGCATTTTTTTCGATCTGATTTTGAAATGCATTTTGGAAATCAGCTGACCATCCTTGGGTGGTTTAAAATAGCGGTCCACCAAATCTCGGCGCACACTGGGTACACCCAATCTTCTCCCAAATAAAATAGGCTACACACCTGAAAACCCAAATTCTCAAACCAGCAGCTATCAGCTCCTTGTAAATGGGCAGAACCGAAAGTGCCGTGTCATTCCAATTCCGATTCAGGGTTTCGCTGTTACAAGCATACAAATAAATAGATTAGTGAATTATAAATAAATTAATTAATTCTAAGGCCCATAACATGCATTCCACCATGATTTCATTGTGCATGTGTCACATTAAGTGGACACTCATAACAATTTCATCAGTGGGGATCAAAATGGATGGCTTAAAGAAGTTGAGCAAGGGTCCACATTCAACAAAAATCCTCTGATCAAATGGTTAAGATTGTCCTGTAAAAGTGATGATGGTTAATGGTGAACCAAATAGTGCAAATGCATGAAGTAATCAGTATAGAATTTGGTTCCGGATCATTCCTCTGCATTCAGTATACATATGTTTCCTTTGGGAATAATAATTAAAAAAAAAACAACGAATGATTTTTTTGTTCATGCAAAGGGAGTGATTTTACTAAGCAAGACTATTTATGATCGATTCATCTCAAACAAGTGGCCCATTATCTAGACCTTTCATTACTGATCACCACCATGATCACTGATAACTACCAAATTGGAGAACCTTTTTTATTTTTTTATCCTTTTTTCTTTTCTTTTTCTCCCCTTGATATGAATCTTTGCCAAAATTGTTTTCAACTGTCCATTTGACAGTCATAAGTTGGTGGTTCAGATTCTTTATCGTTGTTAATTTTGGGCTACTCAATTCATACTAGGTCTACAGTGAAAAATCCAAATTATGGGTGGGCCTTTCGGGAAGCACCAAACCAAGGCTAGTCCTATATTTTCAATGATGGTAGATGGTTCAGTAGAGCCAATAGAACCTGAATATGGCAGAGCCATCTCTCCATAGTACAAATGGCAGAGTAACATGTCAAACGGGACAGTCCATTAGTTTTCCATATTGCCGAAGCCAAATGGTTCAAAATATACATATATAGATGATTCTAGCCATCTAATTGGTAGCCTTCAATGTGATGGTAGAAAACAGAAATAGTTGCCCTACAACACTCATTGTGTGCGAGTGACTGAAAGTGACGAATATGATTGGATTTAGGTGGGGAATTGTGCTGTATGACGAGTGAATCCATGATCCCTTTTACCCTTTTTTTGGGAGTATGTACAGAACTGTTGAAGTTACATTATTAGTTCATGTTAATAGTAATTATGTATTAGAGATAAAAAAATTCATTTATTGTAATCAACCTATGTAATAGACTATTGTATTACCCCTGTGGGAGTTTGAACTCTCATTGCCGGTCCCAAGCCCGGATAAAGGAGGAGGGTTGCGTCGGGTTGGCAGCCAGCGTCAAAATTCCAGAACTTCGATCATGAATCTAGACAATTTAACATTTCAAACTCATGCTAGGTGTGTTATGGGCCTTACGGCCCTTGATAAGGTGGAATGCCCGAAAGGGATTCATGTAGCTGACCCAAATTAGTATAAGGCCTAGATGAAGATGATCTCTAATACATAATTACTGTTAACTAAAACAAGATGAACTCATTTTTAGGTGTCCAAAATGGGTGTTCGTTTTATGAAGATTATTATTGAAAGAAATTCGAAGCTGATGGTTCATATGCATTTTAATGGTTATGTTGATTTCTCATTATTAATAAAGTTGTCGTGTATCATCTTGCCTTTAAAAAAAAGTTTAAGGACCAGGATGTTCCTTGGATTTTTTGGTACTGGTGAGTTCAAAATTTGGAACTTCTGTAGCAATTGGATGTTAATATATTAATCTTTTTCATTAAAGTAAGCAAATAGAGATGTTTTCATAAATCAAGCTTGTTATATGAATTAAATCATATTTTCATGCAACATAGCCAGCTTCCACCTGTGGTTAAACTGACTTTGTTTTCTGGTAGGTTAGTCTATCCTAATTTTAGAATTAAATGAATGACGGCAACTGGGTTTCGGGTCCTTCTTCGCCTGTTTTATACTTATTCCTCATTTAATAGATATCGATAGTATCACCTACATTCTCCAAAAAAAAAAAATGGTATTAGTAGATGGACAATTTTGATTCATGCATCACCCTGCCATATTAGTGCAGAGAAATGGCTCTATCATATTCCCATTCTTCCGGCTCTACCATTTCATCTACCTTCAATGAGGCTGGTCCAAGAGAGTATTTTCCTCAGATTTCCCTTTCTATTATATAACGTAAGATAAGGGAACCGACATCTACACCATCTTTTTAAACTGATGCAATTCTTTCCACTCAAAGAAATGGTAAGCTCATACACAAAAAGAGGGTTATGGGAACCATGGAACACATGTGTGCTATCAAAGCCATTCATCAGGTGGTCAACTGAAAACATACCTTGGCCACAAAATAGTTGGGCTGCTCATAACGTGAGCTACATGTGTAAAGATTTTAATCATCCATTTTTCCTATAAACACATCGCCCACCTGATGATCTGCCGGATCATGTTCATGGAAGACCCAACCTGATGAATCACTTGGATATTTGCACATATTTGTTGCAAAAATCCACTTTGCATGAGTGAGAGAGAGTTTCCTCACCTGCAAGCAGTCCATTTGTAAGGAATTTTTGTGGTGTTGGCATGGAGGGCTCTTTGAACATCCGGCCTATTGTAATAAACCTCCGCATACTTTTCCGTACATGGATCATAGCCAGAAATTTGCCGCAATACCTAAAAATGCCAAAAATAAATAAAATAAAGGAAATAATAATTCAATAAAATAATTAAATTTGTGAAATACTAAACTGTCATGAGGTTTGTTAGAATATTTCTAGATGGATTGCTCTTTTTTTTTATATCAGGAATTTAGATGCTGGATATGGGTCATGTTTCAATGATCCAAACCATTATATGATGGACCTCACTACCAATATGACAAAAATCTTCACTATTGGAAGATCCTATCATTGGTCTGTAAAACACCGATTAAAGGAGATGGTCCACATTCAAAGAAAGAATTAAATGACTGAAGGGTCGAAATATCCCTCCTGAGAGGTTTTCTTTATCCCCATCAATGGTGAGGTATATCTTGTAAAGTGTGAGACATTGAGACATGACCCTAGATTCAATGGCTCTACCTTTTATAGAAAACTTTTGTCCTACACTATTAGTAAGAGAAGCCGGAAGGTGGATATATAAGTCCACTTCTCTGAAATTCCATGGATGTTCTTATAATTCTATGAACTTTATCATTTGAACTCCACTAAAAGTAGCTTTAGATGCCCATTGACCACTATGATAAACATCATTGACATTTTGAAAATCCTGAGATATTTTCACAAAAAGTCAATCAAATAATATTGTTGTGTTAATATTGTGAGATTTTCAAAATCTCGAAAGTTTTTATTTTTCCATAATTTTATATCAAAATTATCACAAATTTTAGTTAAATATATGTTATTTCATTATCTACAGGTACACTTAAAAATCTTGAAAGTATTTATCAATTTATAGCAAATTTATATTATATATATTATTTTCAGAGACATTTCTTCTATGATATGATGAGAAGAATATCAAAATCTGAAGATTTTCAATAAATTATGAAGCTAAGATGCCATATACTGCCAAGTACTCTTACACATATTAACATTTCAAAATTTTCTCTGTAAAATAGTTCCTAACATTATATGGAAGGATCCAATCCATCAAATTAGAGGCCTTCAAATTGATGGTAGACAACAAAGCAGTTATGGGCATCTTTAAATAGGGAGAATCCAAAATGTGAACATGTAAAGCCCTATGAAATCCTCAAAAAATGAAAAAAAATGAGAACTCCAATATTTATTCCATTGTTTGGTTTCAAGTGTTGTTTTCCACATAAACGTTAAAAGGTCAACAGTCAAATCACTAGAGTTCTCCTATAATCGTGAAAATTGAGATTTAATGGGTTATTTTTTTATTTTTAATTTGGACGTCTTAAACAGAGGAAATTATTAAATCAGAGGAACTGGTAAACTTTTTCACCATTTTTCGTATCCATAGTGTTCAGTGGAAAACATGCAGAAAGATTACAACCATCACTGTCCTTTATGTTTGATTTTTAAATGTGTCATCCTTTATAAGGCCGACTATGTGTATAACACTGATTGGTATCTCGGCCTATCATATGTAGGTTGGTGGGATATGACACTGTATTATTTCACAAGTAGGAAAAAGAAAATGATTTCCCCCTCTGGTTTCTCAAACAAAGGAAACTGCCAAATCAAACAAACTCATATAGTTTGCAATTTTCTACATCCATAGTTTTCAATGGAGAAAGGTGCGAAAAGATCACAACCGTTATTCTCTTATATGTTTGATTTTTAAATGTATGCCATCCCTGATGACGCCAACTAAGTGGACAACATGTAGGGTATAGGGATAGGGTACTGTATTATTTCTACAGGGATACCATTTGAATAATTTTAATATTTCCAAAAGGCACATGCTTTTGCAACTCTATCTCTACCATTTATTTGTTAAGGCACACTACCTATCACAAAACAATCTTCTGCTTCTTCACCACCCCACTCTTCTCTTCATGTACATCGGGTGTGCAACATTACTAGCAACAGATACAGGTAAGAGGAAGATTCCAATCCGATCTCTTTGATAAAAAAAAATTATTGCATTGGAACCCACCTCTAGAAACCACTAAGATATTTAGTCATTTTGGCCCATCAACGTAGTAGGTAACGATCTTCACATAAACATTAATGTAGCGAATGGGCCAATGCAACCAATGTATCATATTGTAGTGTTCAAGCACTTGATTTTTGTACAAAGTAGTGAAGATGCTACTATTTTTATGCACACAGTAGTGTCTCTAAGTGGTTAATAGCTAATGGAAATATTAAATGCATACGATTATTTGTTGCATGTGATATCTGTGACATCCATGTCTAAACATATAATAATCGGTGGTATGCAAGTCATCAGCAATTAGCTTGCATACATTGTGTAGGCATGGATGTACCAGGTATACAACCAGCTATTTGATGAAGCTGCATATACAATTCTAGATATCAAGTCTCATGAAATCAATATCATATGCATTATGATTTATTAACATGTAAAACATTACCGTATTTTGGCGAAGAAGAGGCGAACGTAGGCTCCTACGTGTTGCGCTAATGCCATCGGAGTTGTTGCAAGGGGGTGCATATATGTTGTATTGGTCAATGTTGCCAAATTCTTGATCCATTGCATATGCATACAATAGTTCGCATGCGTTTGATTGCTTCTGTTGATGGAAATTGCACGTGCGTAGGAGTTTCTTGTAGGTCCTATCGGAGATCATGGCATGGCTCCACCAGTATGTCACTGTTCCTAGGTTGTCATAGTAGTTATCCGTGACTGCATTTCCAACCTGGAAGCCATTATAAAATACATTTAATTAAAATTTTCTACAAATTCAAATTACAGAAAGCCCACCATTAGTTTCATATAGAAGAATATAAATAATTAGAAAACAAATCACCTTAAAGTAGAAGTCTTTAAATACAACCATTCTGTCTGCTTGTGATAATAAAAAAGAATAACATTGTGGTATTGTACTTGTATTACCAAAAGTTGAAAGGCGGAGTATATTTATTAGTCAGAATGTGTGCTTAAACCAAACTTCATAAAGTATTATCCATGATAAAAGGAATAAATAGAAATAAAAGAGGTGTTAATTACCATAAATCCTTTGAGATTAATAGGATGCTTAGTTCTGGCATTGTATGCTTTAACCTCTTTTGCCAACTGAGGGACATAGTGCCCTGCATAGCTCTCTCCAGTCAAATAGATTTCTCGATTTTTGTAGCGCGGGAAACGATCCAACCATCGGATTAAGAATATTAACGAGTCCTCAGCTGAATCATAGCCATCCATCATCTTAGGAAATATTATAAAAAGTAACAGTATACTTCAATATTGTTTAAAGAGAAAATATTGTAGTTGATGTTGTAAAATAAAATTGACGATTAAACTAAAAGAGTGATTGATCAAGTTTTGTGGATCTAGTTTGGTCATATAGTTCAGGTCGAACCCATCAAAACACAAATTAGATTTGATCTTACAAAATTGAAGAGAAAAAGAACAAAAAACCTAAACTTTGGGGTTCATGACTTGTGAGGTTTGCAAAGCCCACATGCACAAAGAGCCCTACCATTCTTGACGCAAGCGCGGGTTACAACAAACAAAACAAATGTAGCTATCCATTATTTTTTGCAATTGCTCATTCAATGAGTGGAATACCTTGATGTTTACACTTAACAATGTAAGCAGTTACCATTAGCATCACCCACTGTATTAGGAGGAAGTATAGATCCTTGGCATAATGTAGTCAAGTTTTCAGTTCTTGCAAGTGTACTTGTGGATTCAATAATCATGATCTTCGGTAAGTTGTGTCATACTGTTGATAGACTATGACCTAAACATCACTCCTATTGACAAATCCTGTTGACCAGATTTAAAATCATGGAACCATTCAGTTGAATGTGAACCTTTGCTACATTTCTTTTCTTTGCTGTCAATTTCTAGCTACAAATAACGGCTAGGATTGTCCTATTGGAGAGATATTTGGGGCACAATCGATCCATGGCGAGATGCAACAAGCCAATGATATAGAAATGGAACATCTAATCATGACCCCACTTTTCATAATAACAACCCATGTATATATGCTAATTGTGCAATGCCTTAGGTTTAAGATCGTATAGTCACTCACAATAAATTCAAGGAATGCTATCTAAAGGGAGATATATGAACAATAATGACAAAAAAAGGCCTTAGAACTCTAATTATCTTAAAAAGGTCATATTCAATAGAATTATATCTAATTAGTTCCCTTCATACATTCCCCAAATGTCATGTGATTGTTGATAAAAATACCTTTAAATTATCAAGCAAATATTGGCGAACTTAGAAAATAGATTGTTGGATATAATTTTTCTACGTCAACAGTAAACTTATATTAAGTACAAATCGTCCATTTCAATCATGTCTAATGAGGCCCAAACTGGGACACATTCAAACATCTCTCACCTGGCCATCATGAACAAATCAACCAATATGTCATAACATTTATAATCCATGGTTTTACTCATGAACATCTCATAGTCACTGCACTTTTAACGGTTTCAAGGATATGCTTCTCATGATTAAAGAATCGAGTGCTTTGGAATTCTATATAGCTCATGGTTTGAAAACAATTCCTCACTCCCTTTGTCAACTGATAAACTAGTCTATATTCTGAAGGTAAGTAACTTACAGACTTCAACTTTTTTGACATCATCCTGAATGTATTAATATTGAATATAAATATGTTTTCCCTTTCACCTATCAACCCTCCTTTTTATCAATCTAACTTATAGACAACATCTTGAATATAATGGCATTCGTCTTAATGCATTTGTCCTTTGAGACTGTTAACTCATATATATAGTTATGAGTTGGATCCTTCATTCCATGCAGCCCGAGATAAGTGAATCTCTTATGATGTACACCACTGCCAAGGAGATAAGGAACACAGTTACTGCGATGCATTCACATAGAGACAATATAAAAACTTATCTACTTACATGGGAAATTGCCAGTATTCAAAAAGGTGAATTAGACCTGTTGAATCATGTTATACCTCTCTACGCCAGCGATTGAAAGAACTTTACCATTACATGCTACAAGTTCCTATTCATGAGGATCTGCATAAATGGTATGAAAAGTTGTACATTTTAAAGTTTCTTGGTGTGAACTCAATAAAGACTTTAAGCCTCAATGGGTTCAGATTCTAGGGAGAGAGTCTATACCCTCTCTTGAGTCTATTTAGAATTATATTCACAAAGAGGCCCATATATATACTTTTAGTGCAGCCATTATCAGAGAGGTCTGAAGTTGTTGGATTGAAATCAAGTAGGGGAAGATTTCCACCAAAAGGATAGACGAATGACTTTATTGATTGTAGCACTTCTTGCATTGTGAGTCGTGATGGTTTGTTGTGCATGAATTGTGGGGTCACTCATCTTAACAAACCTAAGGACTTCTATTAGTTCATTAACCAAATAACTTAATTGTTTTGTTACCTTCTTTTCCTCTTATGGTGTGAATCTGGATTTACAGACCAAGTAGATGATTGATGATGGATGTGAGTGTGGCTGGCTGTACGTCCTTGATCTAAGTGGTAGCTCATTTGTTTATTGCAGTGACTAGTGTGAATAAAGAAGATCAAGTTCTTCTTTGGCATCATCATCTTGGTCACGTCTCGGTTGATGCCCTTCATCATTTGCTTTCACGTTTAGTTTCTCCCTCTACTACTTTACAGTGCAAGACTTGCCAAGTTTTAAACATATTTGTAGTTTCGATTTTCCTCGTAAAACTTAGCCTTTTGAACGATTTAACATAATATATTATGATGTGTGGGGATCTACTCTTGTAGTGTCTATGTTTGGACATCATTATTTTATATCCTTCATTGATGATTATTCTAGGTTTACTTGGTTATTTCTCATGAAAAGTATGACAAAGTTGCCTTCTATTGTACAATTTTTTAAAACTAAGTTAGAACTCAGTTTGGACATACTATTAAAATTTAGGTCTTCTAAATAGTATGTGTGCCAAGTGTTATAATTTTTTTTTTTCAAAACTTCGCATTTAATACTAAACCTCATGTGTTTAAACTCCTCAATAGAATAGGTTTCTGAATAGAAAAATTATCAATTGTTAGAGGTCATAGGGTCCATGCTTGTTGGCATGATTGTCTCGTCTACATATTGGGATGAAGTAGTGCTAATTGCTACCTATATGATCAATATGATGCTATCTCAGTCACTTTGGCAGCGTTACCCTCTCCAACTTCTTCAAGCAAATTCCCCTCTATTTGTGTTACTACCCAAGGTCTTTGGGTGTACAATATCTTTTTTTAGCTTGTTGGTCCTGAATAAGTAAAACTTTCCTCACAAACTATTAAGTGCATTTTGTTCAGGCACTCTTTTACACAAAAATGGGTATAACTGCTACTTTCAGGTGACTAAACGATAATATGTTTCTTGAGATGTCCCATTTTTTTTTAATAAAAATATTCCTTTTCTTAGTACAAGCATCTCTGGTTTGTCGGCCAACCTGTCTTCCCATCATGGATGCTACCACTTGTGGTGATGACAACAACTTGCTAGTTGATCACTCTTGTCATTCTCCACCATTGGCTCTAGATCCTGCAGTATCTGATATTTCCATTGCTATTCACGAGGCGAAGCATACCATGTTCCATCCACATGGTATCACTCTTGACTCTCTCATCACATCAGTATTTTTTTGTATGACTTGCATTTCTTCCTCCTTTCCTACCTTTTCCTCTACCCTTTCCTCTGTTTCAGTACCCTCCAGAGTAACAATTGTCTTGAAGGATCCCTGATGAAAAGTTGCAATGCTTGAGGAGATGATGGCTCTTGAGAAGTAAAGCACAGTGGGAGTTGGTTGATCTCCTCAACAGTCGTCATTTTGTTGGATGTAAGTGGGTTTACATGGTCAAGTGTAAGCCTGATGATTTATTCTGTCACAAGGCTCGGATGGTTTTCAAAGGCTTTACACGAAAGTTTCAAGTTCATTACTAAGACACTTTCTCTTTAGTTACAAAGCTTAATTCAGTGTACATATTTCTTTCCCCTACCGCCAATCGTCATTGGCCTATTTATCAGCTGGATGTGAAAAATGCCTTCCTCAATAGGAATTTTCATGAAATGTGATTTCTATTGTATTCTTACATTTGGACTCTTCTGGTAAAGTGTGTTGTCATAATAAAGCACTATATGGGCTCAAGCAGTCTCCTATTGCCTAGTTCAAACGCTTTTGCAATAGTCTTCCAAATTGGTTTCTAGAGTGTTGATCATTAAGGGGCTGTTTGATTTTTCATTCCTTATGTAAATACCTTGTAGAAAGCTCCTTATTACTCTTTTAACATGTTTGAAATTTCATGGTATTTTCGCCTTGAAAACTGGTTCGAAAGACCTAACATAAATTTGTGGGCCCCACCATGATGTATGTGACATATCTATGTCGTCCATCCATTTTATCAGAACATTTTAGGGTGTGAGCCCAAAAATGAGGCAAATCCAAAGCTTAACTGGCCCATACCACAGGAAACAATGGCCCACGATTCATGGTATACCCACCGTTGAAAGTTGTTTCGTTCATCGGGCCCACATTGATGTTTATTTGTCATATAACCTGTTTGTAAGGTCATACAAACATTGATAAGGGGAAAACACAATTATCACCTTCATCCAAAACTTCCGGGGGCCCCACAAAGTTTTTTATGGTAAGCGTTCATTTTCCACTATTTCTAATGGTGTGGTCCACATGAGGTTTGGATCTGCCTCATTTTTGGGCTGATGCCATAAAATCAGCTGGCATAACAGTATGGATGGTGTGGATAAGCCACGTATGTCACAGTGGACCCACATTTATTTTGCACCCTTATTTGGTTTTAGCGTTTAAAAAGCTAGCTGTCAACGTATGCATTGGGATTGTTGCGGTAATTGCATGGGTAAGTAATTATTACCTATTTACAAGGCAATTTACAAAGGAAATAAAAAATCAAACAGCCCTTAAAGGGGTGTTTGTTTTTAATTCACATGGTAAATACCTACGAAATATGTAATAATTATTTATTACTATAATTCCAACACTACTCCTAATGCAGATGTTGACATTATTTTTCTTTCTGAATGCTAAAATTGAGGAGGGTGTGAGTTTCATGTGGGGCCTATTGTGATGTATATGGCTTATCCACACTGCCCATCTGTTTTGGTAAATGATTTTATGGCATGAGCAAAAAAATGAGGTAGATCCAAAGCTCAAATGGGCCACACCACAGGAAACAGTGGGAGTTGAACATTTGTTGGCGGCCCTAGAAGTTTTGGACCAAGCTGATATATGTGTTTCCCCCTTCTCCATGTCTGTATGACCTTATGAATGGGTTGGATGGGAAATAAATAATCTTGTGGGTCATAGGAAGAAAAAACCTTTCAATGGTGAAAGTTTTACGGCCACTGTTTCTTGTGATGTGGGCCACTTGAGCTTTAGATCTGCCTCATTTTTGCGCTCATGCCCGAAAATGTTCTGATAAAATAGATGGGCGGAGTGGATGTGTCACATACATGACGGTGGGGCCCACAAATTTAACTCGGCCATTTGGATCGATTTTCGATGTGGAAATACTCACCCATTTTCAAACGAATCTGGATCCTCTGCTTGCCACAAACAGGAATTTTCTGTTTTCCTGCATTATGATTGGTCCATGTCATCATTGACATTGCCAGCATTGCTGTATTAAATGCAGTCCGTGATCGTGTGGCCTGATCACATTGCAACAAATAGGAAATTTCTGTTCGTGGCAAGCAGAGGATCCAGACTCTTTTCAAAGTGCAGTGAATAATAATAGCCTATTTCTTAGGTATTTATTGTGAAAATGAAAAATCAAACATCCCCTAAGAGACATGGTGACTCCATTATTGTTTTGGCTATGTATGTCAATGAAATACTCATCACCAGAGATAATGATTTGACATATCTTTTATCAAATCATTTATGGTGAAGATTTTTGAGATGAAGGACATGGAGCCCCTTTATCACTTCATTGGGATTGAAGTTGCCCGTTCCTTAAAGGGCATCTTCATATCTTGATGTAAATATGAAGTTGACTTGTTGCAGCTCACCAGCTTTTTTAACTCTTAGCCGTCTAAGTCCCCAATTGAAGTAAATGATAAGTATTTCGCTTTGCATAGTGATCCTCTTTCTGACCATAGTCCCTACAATGTTTTGGCGTTGGGTGGGTAAGATCCTCTCTTTGCCAATCACTCGGTAGGACATTGCCTATGTTGTGATTGTGGTTAGTAAGTTTTTAAGAATCCCTATGTATATCATCTTGAAGTTATGTTTCCCATTTTCAGTTACATCACGTCGACTCCTAGGAAGGGTATTCTTGATGCTGCTCGTAGTCATCTCAACATACATGGCTATTGTGATGCAGATTAGGCCAGCTTCTCTAATGATCAATGGACTACCCTTGGCTTTTGCACCTTTGTTGGTGGAAATCTTGTCTCCTGAAAATTCAAGAAATAGCATATATTTCCCACTTTTCTATTAAGGCTGAATACTGTTCCATGGGACAAGACACTAGTGAGATTCTCTAATTTTGTTCATTCCTTTCTGATCTAGGTGTTGATATTTGCTCTCTAGTACCTTTATATTGTGATAACTAGGCTACTATCCATGTTGCCTCCAATCTTGTTTCCCATGAGTGAACAAGGTATATTAAAGTTGACTGCTACTTCGTTCGTGAAAATTTAATGTCTAGCATTATCTGCACTCCTCATTTATTGTCCTTTGCTAAAGTTGGTTATGGATCTCAATTTATTGATATTATTCCAAGTTGGGCATGACTGACGTCTATGCTCCAGCTTGAGGGAAAGTCTTAGTGTGAGCGTGTATGCGTTGAGGTTGTCCTTAGGTCTACCATTTATTTTATTATTTTACGAAAGGAGAAGAGGGTCAGGGCTTTAACCCTAACCCTAATTTTTCCAACATGATCACTTCCATTCAAATACCAATATATCATTTTCACCACTAAAAATGTCATAAACTAGTATTACTTTAATAACTACTCACAAGACCTATTACAATTTGAGATCCGGTCTTACACATAACATTAGGGTTTTAAATATCATCTGATATGATTTGGATCACCCGATTCATATCCAAAGGAGACTGGTTCACCACATGTGTATGTAGAAATGTTTGACTTTGCCCTGGCTTGTCTCGACATGCAACGAGTTACCCCATTACAAAATGATTTGGGATGAGTTGCATAGTGAATGGATTTTGGAAACTCATTTTTCATTCATTTTTGTTTTCTTATTTTTTAAGAGTTAAGAGAAGAGAGAAAACATATTCTTGAAGACGGTTTGTCATCAACTGCTAAAATGATGCATCATAATCTTCGGATTCATGATTGATTTTTTCCACAAAAGAAGGGGCCGTTTGATTTTTCATTTCCTCAATTAATAAATAGCTCATTATGACTCCTTATGTTTGTTTGAAAATGGTTGAGCATTTCCGCCTTGAAATCGGTCTAGAAAGGGGTGACTTAAATTAATGGGCCCCACTGTGATGTATGTGACATATCCACGGCATCCATCAATTTTAACCGGAACATTTTAGGGCATGAGACCAAAAATGGAGCAAATCCAAAGCACAAGTAGCCCATGCCACATGAAACAATGGCCTTACAATGTTCACCATTGATTGAGTGTTTCCTTCCTAAGGTCCACGTTGATGTTTATATGTCATCTAACTTGTTCACAAGGTCACACAAACATGGATAAGGGGAAAACACAAATATTAGCTTGATCCAAAACTTCTGGTCCCCTCAAGAAGTTTTCAATGATAAGCATTCAATTCCTACTGTCTCCTGTGGTGTGGTCCACTTTAGCTTTGGATCTGCCTCATTTTTGGACTGCCCTAAAATCAGCTGGCATAATGGATGGATGACATGGATAAGCCACATATATCATACTAGGCTTCACATTTTTCACTACTTGGTTTTAGTGTTAAAAAAGCAGGTTGTCAATGTTTGTATTGAGAATGCCGTAAGAATTACATAGGTAAATAATTATTACCTATTTAGAAGGATTTACAAAGATGAATTAGAAAACAAATTTCCCTTAACTATGTATCATTTTCTTCCCTATAAATACCCATGTATCATTTTCACTACTCGCTAATGTTATAAACTAGGATTACTTTGATACCTACTCACATGACCTATTGCAAATTTAGGTCTAGTCTTACACATAACATTAGGGTTTTAAATATTGTTTGATATGACTTGGATTACCCAAGCGACATCCAAACCACACTAGTTCGCCACACTTGTACAAAGAAATGGGTTGACTCCCCTTTGACTCGTCCTAAGGTGTAACGAGTTACACCATTATAGAACGATTTGGGATGAGTTCCACAGTGGGACTTGCCTAATATATAAATGGAAGAATAGGTTTCTAGAACTCGTTTTTCACTCATTTTCTTTTTTATTTTTCTTAGATGCGGGGAGGAGAGAAAACATATTTTTGGAGACTTTGTTGTCATCAACCTCAAGAAAAATGCATTATAATCTTTGGATTCATGATCTGAAGCTTCCAAAGAAATTTTCCATTTTGGAGATTTTCAAGCCTAAAGTAAATATTTATGACTTTTATTTTTTATTTGTAATTTTTAACTCAAAATTAACTCCAAGTCATAGATCAATTGATTTGGTCTTAGATTTATGATGTACGATAATTTTATAACTATTTTATTAAAAAAATTTAAAATTAATATTTTGTTGCTTTTTAATTTCTTTTAACATGTTATGGTAGTGATAGAATTTATACCTTAAATATATGTATTTTCTAAATTATTATTATTATATTTTACAAAAGTTAAAAAATCATGAAAAATGCATTGAAAAAATAAAAAGATATGTTAGATTATATTTTGTTTTGTAATTTCTATACATGAATTTTACTATGGCTTGACCTTAGATATTAGTTTTTGGTGATGATAATGATAATGATCAAGATATCTACGTAGAAGCTGTAACAAATGTGAGGATGACTAGTGTACAGACAAATGAGTTCACAATTATTGTAGAGTTGCATCGAGTGTCTGCATAGAGCTTGTACCTTTTCATATTAGTTATGGATGAGTTGCGGCATTTTCAAGAAGATATCCCATGGTATATTTTCTTTATTGATGAAATAGTTTTAATTGACAAGATGAGGGCATGCATAAACACAAAGCTAAATTTACACAGCGCTACTTTAGAATCTAGAGGATTTAAATTTAGTCTGATTAAATAGAGTATATGAGTGCAATTTCAGTTACAATGGGGTGGAAATGATGAATTAGTTAAGATTGGTAACCAAGGAGTTTCCTAAAATGACCACTTTTGATTTTTTGGGTTGATAATTCATGGGAGTAGGGAGATAGATAAGAATTTGTCCATAGAATTTGAGCTGGGTGGAACAAATGGAGATGTGCCTCTGGAATTTTATGTAGTCATTATGTGGCTCAAATGAAAGTGAAAATTTTATAGGATAGTTATAAGACCAGTCATACTTTATGGACAAAATGTTGGGATGTTGAAATGGAGGAGTGGCAACACAAGGGTAGCATTAGAAATTAACACATTTGAGGAAACTTTTTAGTTGCACAAATAGGTAATTAGATGAGGGAAAATTGACTTGGATAAAGACTTAAATCTTTGCATATTTTGGACTTCTGTAATCATTTTAGCCTGCATAGGTTGTGTAAATTGTAATTTATAATTTACTTTCTTTGTCGTTGTGTGTTAAAATGAATTTACAATATGATTTTCATATTTTGCATACATTGAATTTTTGAACTTGAAATTTATCCAATGTCTATAAATCCATCTAAATTTCTCCCAAACGTATTAAATTTGTTTATTTTTATTCTTCTATTTTTTAATTTTTTTGTTATGATTAATTCTACCTAATTTTTATTTTTTTATTAGATTTTAATATTTTTTTAATTTCATTCTGGCAACTAATCACATATCAAACGAGTTATATTGGTATCGACAATACAATTTGGTAATACCAGGTGTGAGTGGCATGCTAAACAGCTACTTAAAACCTTGCATAACATAGAATATATAAAGCTACATATTGCTTAAGCATAAAGAATATTAGTATGTTTTAGATATTTTTTAAACCCTTTTATTCCCGGAGATACTAGTTTACAATTTTTCATTTTAGACCTTTTAATTGTAATTTCTGTTTTTATGTTAGATACAATGTTTGAGAATTTTATTTTAATACATACTTATTCTTGTTACATGGGATGCTCTCCCATGTTTTTTTTATTTATTAGAAATTTAAAATTAATTCATTACTTGAGATTTGAAGCTAGAGGTGTTAAAAAAGTTACTATAGGGAGTAAAGCGTTCATAAAAATGTTGCTTTTTAATTCTTCGATATAGGCTCTTTCTATCATTGTAAGGCAGAATTCACTAAGTATTGGATTATTCACTCATCAATAAAGAAAGTGAGCTGGGTTTAGACCATTATGAGGTATTTTCATTCATTTTCCAAGTCATTTCAGCTATTAGCGTATACACACAGTGATCTAATATTCATTATATCTTAATTCAATGATTGAATCATGAGGCATTAAGTAGCATTGACTTAAGGATGTTGTAATCATTAATTATAAAAAACCCCTTTCATTTCTCTCCTCTTATTTTCTTATCCTGTTCCTTCATTTTAGGTCACTTGGGTGGTGTATCCTATAATTCCTCCCTAGCAACTAAAAAATGAGTAATGTCCTTGTAGTCCTTGGATTACTAAAGCGAATCTGTAGTCAGCTGGGTCCAAGATCCCACCATAATAGGCCATGGGGAAGAGTATGATCTATTTCATTTTAAACAATCACCCCCATATAAAATCATAGCATGTTCAACATCTTACATTCAAATCCATTTTTCTAATGGATGGGATCATATTTCATTTAAAAAGAGGACCAGTGGGCTGGGCCTAGGCTTGGCTTCGCCGCAGATTTTGAGCCGTTTGGGTTGGACCTGTTTAAAATTTTGATTTTTCCAGACCCAACTGGGCCCATTGAAAGCTCTACTTGTCAACGGTCGACCGGCATCAACTGCTGACTACCATATCACTTCAGCAATCCAATGACTACCTACTTTTCAAACATACAATAAAATGACTACCCAAAATATAATAATATAATCATAAGAAAAAAGGGCTTGTGGGTCAGACCGGTGCGCCGATCACCGGTATCGAGGAGATCGGAAGATGTGTTGGTGTAAGAGAATCCGACGCCGGCAGGTGCTTCGAGAAATAGAAGGTTAGCCACAAGGTTCCAGGAGTGCTTGTTAAGGTATAGAGCGGACCCACTTTTGTGTAGCCGGAATGGACCAATCTCTTCTGATGCGCCATAAGCGATCGACGAGCAACCTGGGCCTATGGAAAAAAAAAAAAAAAAAAAAAAAATTAAAAACCATGGTTAAAAATGTTATTTTCTTGTGATGAATGGTCAATTGGACAGCCAATTAGGTTCAGCCCACTATTAAAAAAAGGCCTGATTTTCAGGCCGGGTGGGTCATGTTCTTGTTTACCCACACCTGTTGAATGGCCCAGACATCAGACATATGCTGTTCACATTGGGCACTAATAAAATGATCGTAACCGTTGAATCAACGGTTGTTGTTAATGGTACTAACTATACAATCCAAACCATTCTTTCTGTGGGCCCCGAATGGACATTTGTTGGGTCAAAATAGCCGGTCTAGAGCAGACAGTTATTGGGTCAAAATCTACTAATCACACCGATAGAATTGTCTTGTGGGGCCCACATGGAATGTGTGTAACATCCAACCCGTCTAACATATGCATCCCACCGCGGTTATAACGAAAAAAAAAAAAAAAAAAAATCAGGCCGATCAGGCCATCTACACTTGAATTTGGATGTTTTTTGAGTGGTTTGTGTGTGTGGATCAGCTCATTTTATGATTGGATCCAACATGTTGGTGTACGAGTTGGATGTTAGACACATACCAAGTGGGCCCACAAGAGGAATTTTGTGGTAGGAGTCTATGGAAAGCAGAGAAATGCATCTGTGCTCTCCTAGTTGCATCAGTTTACTTTGGACAGTGGAGCTGAACTGTCCATTAAGTTCAAAACACATCTGGTGCTCCAGCACACGAAAATCACACTGATCAGACAATCCAATCCATCATTGATTTTTTGCTTTATTTTCTACAGCCATCCATTTTCAAAGACATGGACAGGATGATTGTCTAACAAAAGTGATTCTTCATATGCAATCCACGCCAAGCGCTAACCAATAGATGGAGTGGACTTATTTTTGTGTAAATTATCTCAACCGTCCATATTAAGGACCATTGATCAAACTCTTCCTATTTGTCAGATCTGCTTGATATCATGGTGCATGAAGATCGGACCATTCCTATTGTTAGGGTCTGATTTAGACCGTCCATTATTTTAAGAGATTTTTTTTTTAAAACTACATATTAATCTAATTAATATGGAATTTACATTCTAATACCTAAGGAATTTAAAAAACTACCTCAACTAATTGATATAACTATCATTCCACTGCCTTCTTATCTGTGACACGAGAGCGAGTGGGTGGGTGGCTCAGGTGGGCCCACTGTGATGTTCATGTGAAATCCCCCATTCACCAGGTGTGTCACCCCATGTTAGCAAAGATCCTAAAAAGTTAGCTCCATCTGTGACTTAGGTGGACCATATGATTGGAAACAGTGTACAGGGCGACGTTCGCCCTCCAAACTGTTTCTAGTAGTCTGTCCTGCATGAATGACAGATGGGTATGATTTTTTAGACACACACCTACATTTTTGTGTGGAATATAATGATTGGAGTGGATTTCATTTAATTATCACGGTGGGCCAGTAAAAATCAAGGGTCCAAATGGTTTCCTTTGGTGGTCCTCTTCTTAATACTCTCCTGCAGTCAGGGAGGAATTCACAGTACTTTCATTTTTTTCGCAAAGCCCACTGTGATGTTTATGTAACATCTACTCCAACCATTAAATGTGTAATCCTAATTTAAGCCCAGATCTAAAAAAATAAGTATGACTTGCGATTCAAGTGGGCCACACCAAAGAAACCAGTTGGGAGAATGACATCTGCCCTTGATTTTTATGGCCCACCATGATGATTTTATGAAATCTACTCCAACAATCAGATGCCGTGCAAATATTTCAGCTTAAGGCACAAAAGTTAGGCCCGTCTGTGATTCACGTGGGATGAAAAAAATGGTAACAATTTGGAAGGTGAGCATTGTCTTGTACGCTGTTTCCAATCACATCGTTCACCTGAATCAGAGATGGGGATGTACCCAGCATTTGGGGGATTTTATATCAACTTCACGGTAGGGCCCACCATCATATCGTCCACCTGAATCATATATGGGGGTCATTTTTTGGCCCTAACATGGGGTGACACACCTGGTAGTTAGGGAGAATTTACATGAACATTACGGCGGGTACCGATTGGGCCCACTCAGCCCATTGACACAGACGCGGATTGGCTAGTGACCCCAACACCAGCCCGCGCTGGTGTCTAGGGCTGTCAACGGCACGGATCTTGATCCGTATCCAATCCGTATCCGATCCGATTTAATCGGATTCAGATCAATAATCGAGTAATTGGGTTGGATACGGATACCCAAAGATGATTCGTTTAATATTCGGGTTAGATTCAGATCGATCGTGATCCGGCTCGGCCCATTAAGGATCCGATCCGATTAAAAATAGTATATAAAATAATAAAAGTAGGTTTCAATGGGCCGGACGGGCCTAAAAATCAGAATTTACATAGGGTTTCAATGGGCCGAGCGGGCCTGAAAATCATAATATTCGGATATCGGGTCGGATCATATTCGGATCAGATACGGATTTCGAAAATATCTAAACGGGTCGGGTTCGGATCATACACTTGTGATCCGAATCGGATTCGGGTCGGATATATCCTTAATAGGATCGGATACGGATCATCACTGATCCGGCCCGTATCCGACCTGTTGACAACTCCACTGGTGTCAAAGTTGTGTGGGCCCCACAATGATGTATGTGTTTTATCCACGCTGTTCATCCATTTTCCACCTCATTTTAGGGCATGGCCCAAAAATGAGGCAGATCCAAATCTCAGGTGGACCACACCACAGAAAACAGTGTTCATTGAACGTCCACCGTTAAAACCTTCCCAGGACCCACCGTGATGTTTATTTGCCATCCAACCTGTTGATAAGGTCACACAGACCTAGATGAAGTGAAAACAAAAATATCACCATGATCCGAAACTTCTGTGGCCTCCAAGAAGTTTTCGACGGTGAGAATTTAATTCCCACTGTTTCCTGTGGTGTGGTCCACTTGAGATTTGGATATGCCTCGTTTTTTGGCCCATGCCCTAAAATGAGGTGGAAAAATGGATAGACAGCGTGGATAAAACACATACATCATGGTGGGGCCCACACAGTGTTGGGGTCACTAGCCAATCCGCGTCCCATTGACACCCCCAACTTTGAATCGTTGCATGCAGGTATCCCCTCATTTAAACAGCAATTGAATGGATTGGCTAGTGACCCCAACACCAGCCAGCTAGCTGGTGTCAAACCTCTGTGGGCCCCACCATAATGTATGTTTTTTAATCCACGCCTTCCATCCATTTCGCCAGCGTATTTTAGGGCATGAGCCCAAAATAAGGCAGATCCAAATCCTCGATGGACCACACCACACCACAGGAAAACAGTGTTGATCCAACATCTATTTTTAAAAACTTGTTGGGGCCCACTGTAATGTTTATTTTGATAAGATCACACATATCTGGATGAAGGGATCCAAAACTTCAACAGCAAGCATTGAATCCACTCGGTTTCCTGTGATGTGTCCATAGGAGATTTGGATCTGCCTCATTTTTTGGGTCATGCCTAAAATCAGCTGGAAAAATGAATGGACGGTGTGGATAAAACACATACATCATCGTGGGCCCACATAACTTTGACACTAGCTAGCTAGCTGGGTCAGTAGCCAAACCGCGTCCCAATTGAAGTAGACAGCGAGAGATGTCCGCACTGAAGTCGACCCTTGAATACGGAAAACAAAAGGGTTTTTGACCTTAGGCTATGCACATGCTAGAGAGAGAGAGAGAGAGAGAGAGAGAGAGAGAGACTTGTGGTGATCAGAAGTGCTGTTTTGGTGGGCCATCACGTGGATGGTCCAAATAACAAAATCAAAACTCACGGCAAAAGGATGGTCAGAGTTGTTCTATCACACTGGTTTTTGTCCTACGGACATCGAGATGGTGACCCACCAGACTAACAGTGCCGATCACTTCTCTACAGCTCATCGGGTGGTGCGCAGCTTCAGTGGATGGGTGGGTGGGACCCTGACTGTGAGGCTCACAGTGGTGTATGAACCTTAAATCCACACCGTCCAACCATTTTGACAGTTCATTTTAGGGTATGATCCTAAAAATGAAGCTGACCCAAATCTTAGATGGACCGTACCACAAGGAATACTCGTGGTTGAATCCTCACCATTAAAAACTTCATGAATTCCACTGGGAAGTTTATTTACCATCCAACCTGTTGATAAGGTCATCTTGATCCAAAGCTTTTGTGGCCTATAAGAAGTTTTTAATGGTCATTTACCACTGTTTCCTCCTGTACTATGGTCCATCTACGATTTGGATTTGCTTCATTTTCTGGATCACACCCCAAGGTGAGCTTTTAATACAGATGAACTGCGTAGATGTAGCAATATACATCCATGGTGGGCCCCACAATCAGAGGTCCTACCCACCTTGGGTCGACCGGGGATCCACTGAAGCCGCGGCCGGTTGTATCACACTGCATCCACCTTTTCATATCAATTTAGGCACAAAAAATGAGGCAGATTAAAGGCTCAAGTGGACCACACAGTGGGTATTGAATTTCTACCGGTGAAAACTTCTTGGTGGGCGTCCAATCCCCACTGTGTGGTCCCCTTGAGCTTGCATCTGCGTCATTTTTGGGCTCATAACCTAAAATAATAAAAAAAAAATGTTGATTGGACCTAGTTTTAGATAAATCATCTCAACCGTCCATCTATAGTATGTTGACTGGATGGTTTCAATGGTCTGATTGGTGTAATTTTTATTTTATTTTATCATGGCAGCCTATGAAACTAATGTTGGGCCTAATGTGATTGCTTTTCCTTGTTAGTCCATGAAATGTACGTTGGACCTAATGGATGGTTCAGATCAATTGACAAGGTGTCCCATTGTCCCATTGAACTCGACTCGCCTGTGTGAATGCAAGACCTGCACAGGAACTCGTTTCAGCTTAAATATACCTGTTGTCTGGATTCCATACAGCTAAGATGCCTTCAACAGCTATAACTTCAAACATCTTACCCATATCCTAAGAGCTGGTTTCTGTTGCTTTCATGCATTAATTGTATTCTTTGGTGTCTTACACACACACGCACACACACACACACACCAAGGGTAGGTGGGTCACCAACACACACTCTTTTCCATGTTGTAACTCACCCCAGCCCCTGATTTACACTAGTTTTGGATAGATGTCTTAGCATGAGTTGGCAACATATATATGGAGTGGATGTCAACACACACACCCCTTTGGGACAGTTGTAGACTGAGTGAAGATAACCTCATTTCAACACTGAGGTCTTGATGTCAATTCTCAACATCCGGGTGGCTAACATTGAAGTGTGACTAACAGTGGGATGTGCATACTAACCAAAAAACAAAAAACCAAAAATACAAAAAATATGGAGTAGATGTCACACTTTCATCATGATGGGCCTTATGAAGCCTTCGTCATATGGTTTCATGATAAGAATGAATGGGTGCAGACTGTTTGCAACAAGGAATTGAGAGGACAAAAATAACATTTAAAAAAAATAGATTATCTCTTTTTGTTTGCTTACAATATAAATACTTATTAACAGGTTGGATCACAAATAAGCATGATCGTGGGCCCCAAAAAGGTTTCAACGTGGGTGTGCAGTCCCCACTGTTTTGTGGTGGAGCTTTGGATCTGCCCCATTCTTTGGCTCATGCCTAAAATGACCTCTCCAAATGGATGGACAGTGGATACAACACATACAACATGGTGGGGCGCACAGGAGTGGGTGACTTCAGTAGGGAATTCTGCTACTGATGCTGTAAGTAGCTAATCCGTGTCCAAAATTAGCTAAATGCTTATGTTGATAAAATCTAAACTATTTACTAGCGTTTTATAGTGAAATTTAAACCATATATTGGACACCTGCCATATTTCTTAATTTCCAAAATATTTTTAATTTGATTTAAAATGTCTTTTTATATTCTTTAAATATTTGAAGTTCTCAACCACAATAGAACTAATTGTATAGGTAAAATCCGCCAAACGCTGGTCGCTTTCTATACCGTAAATATAGAAAGGTGGGCCAGTGTATCTATGTTTAGCAGTAGTATTCACATATAACCTTGTTTGTGAAGTCTCACAAACCATGTCTTTTTTTCTTCTGTTTATACTGATATAAATTATACCGTTGTCAGGTGGTTGGGTGCATGCATATGGATCATCATACTCGGTCAAACTATCAAGTATTTTTTTATATGCTTGTTCATTCTGCTAACTACAATGAAGAGGATATTGCTATAGTACATCGCGGCAAATTGATGTTTTCTGCGTCAGGACTGTAGCTGTTGGTTTTGGGGTCATATTGCAATGATCCAAAACCATTAAACAATGGCCCTCATCTAGGATGGGAGAGTTAAATTAACAAATAGTTGAAATCTTCCAATCCAAGAGAATATTTTTAGGAATCTCCCATCCATGGTAAGATCATCTAATGAACGGTTAGGATCAAACAGTTGCAGTCCCAACGTAGAAATAGCAATAGGTTGGGGCCCTTAGCAAGCCTCTAAAATGGAAGTTTTATATGCAAAATCCACCATTGATGAGAGAGAGAGAGAGAGAGAGAGAGAGAGAGAGAGAGAGAGAGACTAACCTCCATTTAGCCATATGACCAAAGGCTTAGACTCTGGTGCAGTGACAGCCTCAGTGAGCCAGTAGAAGAGAGCTCTCCCAGCCCGTGCATTAACAGTGACATAGCCCGAGTACTGGTCAAAAGACACATTGGGCTGGCCGGGCAGTGCAACTATCCTATCACCTTCTTCTCCTTCTCCTCCTTTATGGATTGCTCCCACACATAGATGCAGCAAAACAAAGACCATGAGAACAAACTTCTCCCCTTTGCCCATGAGGAAGAAGAAGAAGAAGAAGAAGATGAATATGGGTGTGATGATGGTGGTGATGATGAGCTCTACAAGTGATTAAAAGCTGTTTTTGATGTGTTGAAATGCCTTATTTCTGTGACATAAATAAGAGAGAGAGGGAGAGGGAGAGAGAGAGAGAGAGAGGAGAAGGTCACATGGTCACAGCATGCCCCAGAAAACAGTCCTGGAATCCTCCATTAAATCCTCATGTATTGATAAGACGCTTTGACCGGCTTTTGTTTTCCTTGGTGGCTCTTATCCTTCCCTCATTCTTCTTATTTCTGTGGGGTCATGTCTCGCTATTGTAAGCTGTTGTGGCCCATATTGATGATGTTTGTATTCATTTCAAGGCTTCTATTCTAATCCGCTGTTGTGGCCCATATTGATGATGTTTGTATTCATTTCAAGGCTTCTATTCTAATCCACCGCCAGTGCCCTCAGAAAAAAAAAAAAAAAAACTTTTGATACTCTAGCGGATCGTGATGGTTGATACTCAGGCACTATATATAAACAACTCAGACTAAACCGTTTGAACGACAATCACCACTTTAGATTGATCATAAACAGAAAGTAACACTATTAATTCACTCACACAACTAGTCGATTGGTGGATATTTATTGGATGGTTGAGATGAAAGAGAACTAATGGTCAGGATTCAACGAACAAGGGTCCGCAGATCAGTGCTTTAGTTAGTTGACCAGATGTTACTTTGGGATGATTGATTATCCACAGTGGGTCCCACAATTTGGACAGTTTAGTTGTGAATATCAACTAAACGGGTGTGTCATTCCCTCAAATGAGACCCTCATGTACGGCTATCCAGACCGTCCAAGCTGTTGGGAGAGCAATGCCAATGGAGTATATGTATAAAACCACAGTGATAAAGCAATCCTAAACTTCTCTCTAACTAGTGGCTATCAAATGAATGGTTAAAAGAGAAAGTAATTAGGTCTAATCTCAATTTTAGCGGGCTTCATGCACTCCACGTAGGATTTGCCACACTGAAGCCTTCTGTCGCTTCAAGGATTTCCTTAGCTTTTTTCGTGGTAGGTTTATCATTTAGCCATTGGTGTTTAGGCGTCTTGTATGACCAACTGAGCATCAGGATTCCAGCCAGGTTTCGTTTTGAGTACGCAGAGAGGAATAGGCTCTGGATAGTAATGTGGTCATGTAGCCATATATATATATATATATATATATATATATATATATATATATATATATATATATATATAGTGCAATTACCTTGTCTGACAATTTCTTACTATGCTATATCGGTTGGGACTTGGAATATTGGCATTGCCATGGGTCTCACATGCCAGTGGAAAGTGAAAAGAATGTAAACTTGGAATTGCCAATGGCGTATTTCTCATCCAAATGAGTGTGGCATGGGGTGACGTCCTTGTCTGGAGCAGTGTTAGCGTAACGTTATGGCAACATTGACCCTCCAGTGCACCTAGCGCTTGGGAGGTCAAGACTGTTGAAAAAGAGTCTTGAATCTTCTGTTTTGGGGTTTATTGATAAGTGTGGTGGATCGATCCAACATACCGTAGATGGGCCAGTCAAGTCCCTGGATACTTTTGGATCAGTTCGGTTGATTGATGGTGGGGCTCGATCGATCGAAACTGGTTGGATTTATTCACAAATTCGTTGGACAGTTTTGGGCAAATTCAATTGTCTGAACTTGCTGGCGTCAAGCAGTTGAGTATTAGGCGGTCGATGTTGATTGATCGACCGATTGACCGATGGTGCATGCTGTTTTGTGTTAAGTGCACTATTTTGTTTCTAATTCCGGGTATAACACTATATATGAGGGTATTGTAATGTGGGATTAGGAAATTCTAAGTCATTCAAGAGAGTTCTAAAATGTTTATAGGGTTTGTGAGGAAGATGCTAGGGTTATTTGTCATTGTAATTTCGAATTTTCATCTATTGTAATTTGTTTCATAGTGGATTGCTGTGGTTTTTGCCACGAGGGTTTTCACATAAAATCTGTGTGTTCTCTGGTTGCTTTGATTGTGTTTGTCTATTGCTTGTTTGATTGAACTTTGTGATTGCTTCCGTGACGACCTAACAAGTGGTATCATAGATATACATTAGGATTAGAGTTTGAATATGAGACATGTCAATGAAGGTATCGAATATGAAGTACAAAATAGAGAAGTTTACAAGGAAAGATAATTTAATTTGACTATAGAAGGTGAAGATGAGAGGCCTTCTAGTTTACAAGGTTTACAACATGTACTCCCTGGTAAAGAGAAGCGTCATGCGACTATAAACGAAGAAGATGGGAAGAACTCTATCAGAGTGCGGTAACCTTGATCCAATTATGCCTATTTGACGATGTCCTCTATAATGTCCTTGATCAGAAGACTACTGCTAGGATTTGGACAAGGTTAGAAAGTTTATACATGAAGAAATCTCTTATGAATCGTTTGTATCTAAAGACAGAATTTTATAATATGAAGATGACGGAAGGTTTGAACCTTAACAGCCACATCAACAAGTTTAACCAATTACTCTGCAAACTAACAAGCGTGGAAGTGAATATGGAGGAAGAAGATAAAACCCTAATCTTGTTGAAATCTCTTCTAACATCTTAGGAGTATTTGGTAGATAGTTTGTGTTATGGTAGAGATACCTTAGACGTTGAGATTGTTATCTCAACCCTTCACTTGAAGGAGATAAGAAAGAAGAACAATGACAAAAGATCTTTTACGGATGCACGTACATTTATTTGAGGGGAGACAGACTGAGCAAGAAAAGGGGAAGCCTCAATCTAGGTCCAAGTCTAAGGGCAGAGGGAAGGCGAAATGTTAGAATTGTGGGAATGTGGGACAAATGAAGAAGGATTGTTGGAATCTTAAGGCCTGTAAGGGAGATAAATCAGACGATACACCGAAGAAAGCCAATATAATGAAATCCATTAAGGAGACGAGTCAATGTGATGAGTTAATTCCACATCCAAATTCAGATATCTTAGCTATGAGTGGATTTTGAATTTGGAGGCATCATCTAAAGATGGAGATTCACATAAGCCTATAAAGGTCTATACAAGGAAGGCTCAAGAGGAGACTCAAATAGTATTCTCGAGAGATAGGCCTAGTAAACAGCCCAGATCGAAACACCAGGTCGTCACTTTCTCTGAGGAAGATGCGAAGGGGATTCATTTATCCCACGCCGATGCTATTGTAGTGACACTGAGGGTGTTAAACTACAAAACCCACAGGATCATGTTGGACACCGGAAGTTCAACAGACGTCTTGTATGTTGCAACTTACGATGGTATGCTACTTACGATGGTATGAATTTATCTAGAAGCCTGATTAAGCCAGTCAAGACCCCATTAGTTAGATTTGGGGGAGAAGTTGTCACCTCAGAAGGGTGCATTGACCTTCCAATTGTCTTCGATGAGGCCCCTAACAAGATCAATCTCGTGATAAACTTCTTGGTAATGGACCACAAGTCATCTTACAATGCTATCCTTAGGCGGCCATCCATAACAAAGCTCAGAGCCACACTTTCATCGTGTTATCTCTTTATCAAATTCTCCACTCCAATCGAGGTCGGAGTGGTAAGAGGAAACCAAACTGAGGCCTGTTTGTGCTACGAGATGGTACTTCAGGAAGATAAAGTGAATCAAATCACCCTATTGTGGCCTTGACGACCCCTTGTCAAGAGCCACATTGTCAAGTAGGTTCCTCCCTGGATCCTCAGGAGGATGACATCCAAAGAGGCTCCCTGTCCAAGGACTTGGTGTCAGTCTAGATCTTTACCGATGGCCCAATAAGACGCATACGGATAGGGTCAACCCTCGACCTTGGTACACAAATTCAGTTCGTAACATTTCTTATCGAGCACCAGGATGTCTTCGCTTAGTCCCATGAGGACATGCTTGACATCAACCCAATGTCTCCGTCCATCGCCTGAAGGTGGATCCCAACTGCAAGCCTGTACAACAAAAGCGTCGTTCCTTCAACCAGGAGAGACAGGAAGCCATAAAGGATGAAGTCCACAAGCTCCTTTGAGCTAATTTCATTGAAGAAGCCGATTACCCAGAGTGGGTAGCCAACATTGTGCTTGTAAAGAAAGCCAATGGTAAGTGGAGAATGTGCGTTGACTATATAGATCTCAATAAAGTGTGTCCAAAGGATATTTTTTCAATGCCAATGATTAATTAGTTGGTTGATGCCACAACCGGATATGCGCTGCTCAGTTTCATGGACGTGTACTCTGGTTACAACCAGATCTCCAGGCACCATTCAGATAGAGAGAAAACGTCTTTCATCACTGATATGGGACTTTGCTGCTATAATGTCACGTCGTTTGGCCTTAAAAATGCTGTCGCTAGATATCAGCGCCTTGTCCACAAAATATTTGCCAACCAGATTAGCAAAACGATGGAAGTGTATGTCGACAATATGCTCGTCAAGAGCATCAGAGTCGAGGATCACCTATCGGATGAAGCTCTGCATTGATACACAACGATAATGGCATCCAGAGGCCAAGTTACTATATTAACTGAGCAATGACCTATAAAGCAATCAGGCAGGGTTATTACTGGCCCACGATGAAGGTAGACGCGATTAAATTTTCTTTGAACTATGACAAGTGCCGGCGATTTGTCAAAATCCTGCAGCAAGCTCCTGTGGAGGTCACCCCCATGTCAGGCCCTTGGCCCTTGGCCCAATGGTGGGTTGATATCATTGGTCCCATGCCAACGGGAAAAGGGCAAGTGAAGTTTGCAATCATAGTTGTTGATAATTTCACGAAATGGGTTGAGGCTGAGCCCTTGACAACCATCGTAGAGCAACAGATGACCAAGTTCATTTGGAAGTCGATTATCTGCTAGTTCGAAATTCCGCACACTATCATTACAGATAATGGGCAATAGTTTGAAAATATGAAGTTCAAAAATCTTTGCAAAGAGCTGAAGATACAGCATGTGCTTACCGTCCCATACCATCCTCAAGCCAACAATCAAGCATCATCTGAAGACCAAATTGGAAGAACGCAAGGGCGCTTGGTCCGAGAGTGGATAAAATAATCAAGCATCATCTGAAGACCAAATTGGAAGTAGTGGATAAAATAATCAAGCATCATCAACAAAGAAGTAGGATTGAGGAGAACTTTGATGTCTCGGAAGCTAGCAGGCACCTAACGGGCCTTTACTATTTTTTAGTGGATCCCACCTCCCATGCTCGATTTTTCAATCAATATTCCTGCAAAGAACAAGGAAAAGGTTAGTTCTCAGCTCTACTCCTCAGTAAGAGTGCTCAGAAATACAAAAAGGACAAGAATTTTTTTTTTGAAAAGGGCTTTGACCTAGGAAGAATGCACGAGGGACATTCCACTGATCCGTTAACTCCTCGGCCTCAGCCGTCTCCCAAGTGCCCGATGCGAAGAACCACTCATTTTTCCAGTCTTTATTACTGGACGGGTTGTCGGTGATAAAATTTGACCCGTGCCAGAAGGTCAGATAGTGCAGCCCCTTGTGTTTGGTGTTCTTCTTCAATTGAAACATCTTGAGGAACTCTTCAGTGTTGAGTTCCCCACTATCAGCCTGCTTCCAGAGTACGTATGACCCAAGCAAGAATCTCCAGCCATTCAGCTGGAGTTGCCCGAGAGTGATCCTAAAGCGGATCAAGACCTCCCCCATGAAATGATGTAAGGGAAGCCTAAACCTTACTTGGAATAGATACGTATAGATGGACACCTCTCTGAAAGGTTGCCTACTTGGGGATTCTCCCGTGTTGGGCACGCGAATCACAACAGAATCGGGGATTTGGTATTCGGACTAGATTTCTTCCAAGTCTGATTCCGTCACTATGGACGACCATCCATCGATGGCATATGAATCTATAGAGACACTGCGATTCGGCATGTTCGAAGAAGAAGAATCAAGGGTATGATCCCCCAATGCTTCTGCCTCCAATTCCGAATCGGAATTAATGACACGTCTGACATTTCTGGCCATGGCGACGAAAGAAGAAACAATAGGAAAAAGAAAATACCTACGGAAAGGAAGGATGTTGTGGAGACTTCGAAAGCTTGAAGTTTCCAAGGACAGTAAAGGAAGATGAAAGGCAGAGTATCGGGGTTTCAGGGTTTCGATACTCCAGCAAAAGGAGATGAAGATGGGTATTTATAAGCAAGTAATCATGCCCGTTTCTCTATCTCCTCAAAGGATACGACACTTGGCATCTCCCCATTCATTACAACGTATGAGGCGGTACGCCGCATTTAAAGCGTTGAAACTTTATGTAGAAAAGGAATTATTACGACGTTTTTATCCCACATGCATTTAAAGTGCCTATTCAATGCGATGACGTTTCTAGATCAGAACCAATCGTGACCATTGCATGAGAAAATGATAACCTGGAGACATATTTCAAAGTTCTGTGCTCAGATTCTCTGACCACGAAACTTGGGGGTTGCTGTTATGGGTAAATCCCGCAAGGTCCCTGATCATGGACAGGAAGATGCATAATCATCGATATGTGACGCATTAAGGACAACTCACCACACGTGTTGCCAAAGGATCCAAGCTTTTAAAGGCGAAGAGCCTTCATATTCAGCATAAAGCCACCAATACAGTTCTGAGGCCTCGTGTTTGGCCTCAGATAACAGATGTAGCCTTGAGGCCTCGGGATCGACCTTAGACAACATACGAAATTTTGAGTATTTGACTTTAGTCTCAGAGAGTGGAATCAGACTGGAGTCCTTAGGCTTGGCCTCAGGTGATGGACGTTGGACTGGGCCCTCATCCTTTAGCTTTCGAGCACCATAGAGAAGAGCATATGTCTTCCTTGCCATCACCCTCTCCCATATCCCATAAAATTGAGGCCTCAACCTCAGTTATCTATATCTTCTCTAACTTTAAAACAACTCAGTTGAGGATGCCAGACGTCCTCAGATTCGAGCACATTACGCACCGCCATATGGAGATATCAATCAATCTCGGGATACATGGAATCTGAATGTGATAGGGATAATCTCTCCCAATTTGGTAATGTTTCCTAGACAGGCTTTTATCTAGATACGTTTCCTAAAACAGAATGGAGGATCGACCGTCGTAAATCGTGCATCCTCATCATCTATAAAAGGACCCTTCCACATTACCTCCAGGCACGCAACCATAAGCATTACACAACATACTTCAAAGCTCTTATGCTCAATCACGCTTATTGACTTAAGCATCGGAGGGTCCTCCACCGACACGACCGACACCCCTTCATAATCTCTCTATTTGTGATCTTAGGTCCCATCATCTGGATCATCCATCTCCACCAACCTCATTGAGTAACTAAGCTCTAAAGTTGGTCCTTGATCAACATTTGTTATCCAATTTTTGGCGTTAGCAGTTGGAAAATTGTGAGATTCCCTAACTTAAGTGGCTTCTACGGTTGGTTCGTGATCATAGATTTCAAGTAAGGGTCTTAGTGAAGGAAAATGAAGGGGTTAGGCACCATTTTCTGGGTGCATGAAGTGCGGTCTCTATTTTACAAGATTTTACAATTTTTCAAAGGATTTTGCAAAATTTCGGTACTTCTATATTTAGTTATGCTTCATATAACCTATAAGGGCTGAACATGCGAAAATAAGAAAGGAAACTATCTAGCCTTATATCGTAGAGCCAAGTGGCCCCGAGTAGGCAAATAAAATAAAGATGTTGTAAAAAAATGAAATACAAACCAGTCTTACTTCGCAGCGGCAAATGATACCTGGTATGCAAATAAGATGAAAATGCAGTAAATAAAATAAAATATAATCTAGCTTTACTTTACATAGCCAAGTGGCATTGGATAGACAAAAAGAAAATAAATAACACTTAGCCTTGCTTCATTAGGTTTAATACTCAAGCATGAAAATAAAGTAAAAGAAAAAAGAAATTAGAGGGGAGAATAATGCAGAATGAAGTAAAAGAAATGTGAGTGTACTAGATGTAATTGGATTAATATGTGGAGTGGAACATAACTTGAGTTGAAATAAGAAAACTATTAGCTTCAGTGATTTCTTTAATGAGCATTTTTATTTTTTATATTGGGTAACGTGTCAAAAATATCCAAGACACTTAAGATAGACCCTCTGCAAGAACCCCATTCTCTCGGACTCTCTTTGTCTCTCTTTCCTTTCTCCCATGGCTTCTCCTCTTTATCTTAACTCTTTGCCTTCTGTATCTCTTTATATCCTTCTCTTTTTGTTTCTCAGCCTCCCCTCCCCCCCCCCCCCCCCCCCTATATGTGAATGGTATTAAATTCCCTTATGTCACGTTTGACACCCTGTATTTGATGAGAAAGAGAGAGAAGTGGGTCACTTTACCGTGTTTGGTGGGGTGGATTTGATGAGAAATGGAAAGGGGGGAGGGGGGAATCCATGAGAAGAGAAAAGCCCCTTTTTGAGAGAAATCTAAATCCTTTCAAAAGGCTAGAATTTGGTGAGACATCCTACCCAATGATTCTATTTTGGATCGTTGGGGGAGGGCTCCTACAAAAGGGATTCTCAGGGGGACATTCTTCTCAAGCTCTCTCTCTCTCTCTCTCTCTCTCTCTCTCTCTCTCCTGATGCTCCGTCAATGGCAAGAAGGGCTCCTCCTGATGCTCCGTCAATGGCAAGAAGGGCTCCACACCTCCATCTCCAGCAACGACAACATTTTACAGGTACCCTCCATCTCCCCTCTCCTTGTCTTCTCTCCTTGTCGGATGCTCAGTGGCTTTCAAATGCTCCGTGGCTATTGGATGGACGGTGTGGGTTGATAGCACCTCCCCAGTGCAGGAGAAATTGGAGTGCAAGATAAATCGGATTGCATAATGAGTTCCTTAGTACGCTCTTATGTACTAAGTAAATTGGGTTGGGCCCATTGTGAATATACGTGGTCTATCCATACCGTCCATTCGTTTTTCCAGCTCATTTTATGGGTTGAGCCTAAAATTAAAGCATATTTAAAGCTCAAGTGGACCATGCCACAAGAAACAGTGGGAATAATGATTTCCACTGTTGAAACTTTCCTAGGGCTCATAGTGATGTTTATTTGTCATCCAACCTGTTCATAAGATCACACAGACATGGATGAAGAGAAAACACAAATATCAGCTTGATCCAAAAATTGTGTGGCCCCCATGAATTTTTCAACGGTAGAAGTTTAGTTAACACTTTTCATATGGTGTGGTCCACTTGAGCTTTTTATATGCTTCATTTTTGGGATCCAAACCTAAAATTATGTGTTAAGATGGATGGACGGAGTGGATAAAATACCTAAATCACAGTGGGTCCCACAAAGTTTACTCACAGTACACTCACTGCCTAATCCGCTTCCAACGCGAACGACTTTGATAGGAAATCTGCGTTCGTCCAACGGATTAGCTCAGACGGGCGTCACCATGTTATTTGGGCCCCACCATGATGTATGTGTTGTATCCACACCGTCTAATCGTTTAGAGAGATCAATTTATGGGATGACTCAAAGAATGGCATAGATTCAAAGCTCAAATAGACCCCATCATAGAAACAGTGGGGATAATGGCACCCATCGTTGAAACCTTCCTGGGGCCCACCATGATGTTTGTTTGAGATCTAAACTGTTTAATAGTTCACACATTCATGGACGAAGGGAAAACACAAATATCAGTTTGATCGAAAAGTTATGTAGCTCCCAGAAGTTTTTAACGGTAAGTGTTAAATCCCCACTGTTTTCTGTGGTGGGGTCCACTTGAACTTTAGATCTGCCTCATTCTTTGGAAGATGTCCTAAAATGATCTCTACAAATGGATGGACGATGTGGATACAAAATAAATACATCAAGGTGGTCCCCATGATAATTCAAGGTAAGGGCCGCACCGTCTTGCGTGAGGTTGGGGTCTCACCTTAATCCGCTCTCGTGTTTCCTGGGTGCGGTTTGGGTGGATCCCTAATAGTGGGGCCGCTTTGATGTATATTCTTTACATCTACACTGTCCATGCATATCCAAATCTTAGGTGGACCACACCACATAAAACAATATCGATTGAATCCTCAACATTAAGAAGCTTATAGGGGCTACTTGAATGTTTATTTTCCATCCAACTTGTTGAAAACGTCTAATAAGTTTATATAAATGTCATCCATCTATTTGTAGGGGCCCACCTAGATGTATTCGTTGTATATCCATGCCATCCATCTGTTTATTCAGCTTAGTTTAGGATACTTTCCCAAAAAATGAAGCAGATGCAAATTTTAGGTGAACCATGAGAGGTGGCCTCTTTAACACATTTATATTATTTTGGACAGACAACTACGGATTGATTGAAATGGCTAATTCAGATACTTCAGACTCAGATTTTGACAACAGAAATGAGCAAGCAATTATAATAATGATGACAACAATAAATATTACATCCCACTTCAATTCGCTTTGCCAAGTAGCAGCCTTGATGGGGAAAGTTATTGCAGCATTCTTTTTTTAGTCATCAGATGAGGAAGAACCCTAACATCCCCACACTTGGAAAGGTATCCAGTCCACTAACACAATTTTCAATGGTCCTAGTACAACATGTTTCGACCATATTTGAATGGTTAAGGATTGTTTTATTCAGTTGCAGAATTAAATAAATTAGATGGAAAAACTGTCTAGTACAGATGAAGTTAGCCTAGAAGAATAATTACTAATGTTTTTATACACCATTAGCCATAGCGTAAAAAATCACATTCTGCAACACCATTTTAATTGTTCTGGAGAAACAATCAGTTGACACTTTAATAAAGTACTTAGCGCTATTCTTTATCTTGAAGATTCAATAATAACCCCTCCTAGTTTGAGTATCCCTCCTGATATTCAAAACAATGAACGATTTTTACCATATTTTAAAGATTGTATCAGAGCTATAGATGGTAAACATATCCCAATGAAGGTCCCAATGTTAAAGCAAGGTTCATGACGTAATAGAAAGGGAGTCATCTCACAAAATGTTCTAGCGGCATGCTCGTTTGATATTAAATTTACCTATGTTCTTGCTGGCTGGGAGGGATTAGCAGCCGATTCAAGTGTCCTAGCATCTGCACTCGAACGAGAAGGGAAGTTGCCTTTACCCAGGGGTATGTACTATTTAGTTAACGCCAGATTCTCTAACACCTCCCATTTCTTAGCACCGTATCGAGAGGTCTGATACCATATGAAAGAATTTCAATGAGGTTTCATTCCAAGGGACAAGCAAGAGTTGTTCAATCTTCGCCATTCTTCGTTAAGAAACGCCATCGAACGGGCTTTTGAAGTTCTGAAAATGTGATTCCCCATTATAAATTGCCCTCCATCACATCCATTAGATACACAAGTGAAGATTGTGGTAGCTTGTTGTATCATACACAACTACATTGTCAACGAGAAAAATGATGTACTTATCAATGATTTGGAAAGTCTATGTGATGACGAAGATGCAGATGATGAACTTAATCTTAGTACTAATGCCCACTCATCTAATCCAATGGGAATGGATGAAGGTGATAGCAAGAGCTCAGATGAAGAAATGCTAAATGTATAACCAAGCCAAAGCGAAAGAGAAGCTTGGAGCCGATTTCGTAATAGTCTCGCAGATGCGATGTGAGAAAAATTTAATCCTAATGTTGGGATAAATATTATGTAGCTCTTAAACTTCTTTGTATATTGTTAATTTCTTTTGTAATGGAATATGTATTTCTTCTTGAATATTTTTTTTGTATACTAATATAATGTTGATGTATCAGCAATGTTGACAGAAAATTGTGGGGTCCAAATGGTGTGGACTAAGGCAATGGATAGTTATATGATAGACACATTATTGGAACACATCTCCCTTAGCCTTCGCTGTCACAATGTGCAATTAAAAAAAATGACCTATACTGTAGTAATTATAAGCATTTGTGAGCAACTATCCATTGAGCTGACTGTGCAACATTGTAGAAATTGACTGAAGACTTTATGGAATAAGTACAATATTGTCAAAACATTCCTCGATCAGAGTGGTTTCGGATGGGACAACAACTTGAAGTGCGTAACGGCAGAACCATATATATGGGATACTTATATCTAGGATAAACCGCATTATCTCATTTTATAGATAATGACAAATAATGCACATTCTAATGTTATCTATTTTTTAAATGCTCATAGAGCTATAAAGATATTGCGTACTTCCGAAATAAACCCTTTGATCAATATGAAAATATGACAGTAATTGTTGGGACAGATCATGCTAGCGGAAGTAGAGCATGGATGGGATTTGAACCGGAAGTTTCGTTCGAAAATCCCACTTCAAATTCACTTAAAATTGCGTTTTTTGGCTCACACTTGTAGATGTTAAACATGCGGAAGCTTAGAACATAGCTTGTAGAACTATGGCTAAGTCTTGGGGGGGAGGTGATTAGGACCGTTTAAAACCCCTTTTAAAAACCTATTGCCTAATTAAACTAATTAAGCTAGAACACTTAGCTTCCAAGTTTAAGTGGGTCCAATCATAAGGCTAATATATCATAAACATATAAGTGACCTAGCCTAAGCATGCATAGATAATCAAATGATTTAACTATTCAAGAACCTAATCTACACAACTTATGTAGATTATATGAGAATGGATCATATGGGTCAAGTCTATAATACTTAGTGAAAGTACATCTTGTGTGTGCATGTGCCTATCTAGTGCCTAGCATATATTTTAATCAAGCATGAATAATTAAGCAATTAAATCATTCAAAGCTAGATTAACAATGTGCTCAAATCATTACAAACACAAGCACGTATAATGGTTCGACTTTGGGTTTATTCACTCCTAGTTCAAGTACTCATCCCTATGAGCACACTGGCATTCACTAGAGAGTTTAAATCAGGTTCTTCCCAACCTAAGCATTTCAAATTGGTTCTACCCTACTGGGGAGTTTGACAAGGTTTCTCCCAACCTATGGCGGAGATTTTAAGACCGATTTGACTGCCTAGCCGACCGGTCGAATTAGGCCTAGGCTCAGCACTTTCTTGCTGTCCCAATTTGGGGTCTGTCGATCGGTCGGCCCGGGGCCCATACCAGTCGGTAGCCCTGTTCTGCATGCTATCAAGTTGTATTTTGAAGCAACAGGGGACAACCTCTTTGGCTGTTGTTTAGGTGGTCTTTTGGGACACTAAGGCCAATCTAAGATGACTATAAGTATGCCTAAGGGTTTAAGGTCATCTAGATGTTTGATTTTTGGTTTGGTTCAAGGTTCAAGGCTCACCAAAGCATCTCTTTTACTTGTTTCTTCTTCCTTGATGCAGCAGGTCCACTTGACTCTTCGATCTTCATCTTCTTTAAGCTCAACCAACACTAAACTCACTACCTACATAATTGACAATTAAGGTGCACTAGTATGCTACATAAAAGTCCATTAACATCAATGTCATATAAGCAACAATTGCAGTGTACATTTGTAACTGACTTCTTTAATTATGGTACCCAACGTGGAGACAGACCGAACCTTTTACCTCCGTTTGGAGTTAGAGATACTCAACAAGATGGGCCCTCAACATCCAGACCTCATAAGAAAAAGAAGAAGGTGACATTTCAAGAGAGAGTGGCTAACAACTTAGAGACCATATGATCTTCCATTCAAGATGGCATCATAGAAATAAGAGACTTGAAATTGTTGCTTTAATTTTGCTAAAAAACAAAGTGATGTTTTCGATGCGAGAGATGAGTATGGGACATGTGTTATGCAGTGTTTGATGAATCTGTCCATCAATGAAGCATTCAGGTGGAATGCATTAAAGCATTTCATAAGAAATAAAGAGTCTGCAAAATTCTTTATTCGGTTGTCCAAAAATCTATGACTAAATTTCTAATTAATGTGATGGAAAATCATAGGTGATGCGGTTAATTTATGGCCTTTTGCTTTCTTTGTTTTAGACCATCAGCATGTATAACTTTACTAGTTTATTTCGTTCCAATTCACACCTTTTGAATCTTTTGGGTGCTTCAAATATATCGGTCATGCATTTTAAATTGAAAAATGACTTTCTTATAATGATTTTAAATTACAAGATGGATGTTAAATTTGAAGCAATAATATATTAAAATGAGCTTATTGTAATCATTATATAATTGTATAGGTATTGTGGTCCAAATTGAGATATTCTAACATATAATATGTAGTTATATTCATGTTGGTGTGAATATGCTGTGACTTCTCTCTAAATCCAGACGGCCAAACAGAAATTCTAAATTCCAAGGTAATTCACTTTCAGGTTGCCAAACCGCACTGATGATTTTATGAGAACTGGAATTAATGAGAACTACTTTATATGGAATTCCACCTCTCATCACTTCTTCTCAAATCCATGGTGCCAAACGGGCCCTTATATAAACGCGCGGCCCCTGAGATATATCTGATATATCTGTAGGCAGCGACATTGTTTCGTTTTTAAAATAATTTATAAGGGTTACTATATTCCCTGACATTTGAGTACGGAAAGGAAAAAATAATAATAAAATATATAAAGTAATAGTTAGAAGTAAATCTAAACTGACTAAATTATATAACTTGTCATCCCCAAGTATTATTTTTAGTTCCATCCTTTTTTAAGCATGAACAAAGACGTGAAGAGCTGGCCTCGTGAAGAGAAATGCCATTTCCATACTAAAAGTTGTCAAAATTAATGATGTTGTTTTTATGCTGGGAGTCAATTCATACTCAGGAGTATGACACTTGATACATGAGCTCTTAGAAAATTATATGCTGGACAAAAATTTATTCAAATTAAACTGACTAAATTATATAACTTGTCATCCTAAGTCAAAAGTCGAAAAAAGCAGATTTGGTGAAAATTTATATCTCTAATTTGTGGACACTTATTTGTTGAAATGGGGTCATTGGATGCTTTCATTTTTAACCATCTAAGTAACTAATCAGCAATCCAATATTTCATATCAAGAAATAAGTATAAATTTTAGATCATGATACATCTAAACTTTAACCTATGACTGTGATAGTTTAAACTTCAAGTATGCAATTTCTAAGTGCCTGCGTATCATCATCACAGTCAGCCAGAGTAAATAGTTTTTTTTTGTTTTTTTTCCCATTTTAAGAATTTTCTAATAACAAAATTAAATCATAAATGGTGTTTTCTTTTCTCTCTATATATGGTGACCATATCTTTATTACTGTTATTATTGAATATCAATTGCTGCTGGTAATGGTTTACCTTTACGTGCACGCGGGGTACTTTGTAGGTCACACTGATTCCCATGATGAGGAATTACGTGATATGTCGCCTATATCTTTGCACTGCATGCACCCATTCTCGTTCTGATAAGTGGGCCCATAGATGTTTAATCCAGACCGTTAATCCGTTGCATCCCACTGTTGATTAGATTATTCCCTAAAATGACATCAATGGGACCAGCTTAGAATTTGAATTTCTTTCCTAGACATGAACGGTAAGAAGTGACATACTTAAACGGTCTACATTCAAATGAAAAGGTTGGTAATATTGGTCCTTGATATTTGTCAATCTGGAAGATTTTTTGGGCCATGCTCCATCCACGGTGCAACCCAAAAGGCCAATGGTTTGGATTATTGAATGGTGGGACCCACTTGTCACAATTGACAACCCACGTGTACCGTACGGAGACAGGCCATGAATAGTGTGGTTCCTCTTCCATAAATAGCACGTGATGATGGTGATGATAGCCATGACGATGGTTGCTTTGGATTTGCATCGCCTGCAATAGGCGTGAGTGTCATGGGCTCAGGTGTTCATCATCTTATTCTGTATATAAATACTTTGATACTCTGGCAGTGTGTGATGAATGATACACAGGAAGTTTGAAGTTATTGAATACATGGCATTTGATTAAGACAAACTAAAGCAGTTAAAATTATTGGTAACAAATTAGGTCGTTTCATGAACAAAAAATTACTCTTATTTTGTAAATCTAATTATTATATTGCTAGGCATGTATTGGACGGTTAAGAATGAGAAATCCAATGGTCTTTCTAACGTAAACAAGTGTCCATGAATCAAGGGTTAGGATTGTTCAATTAATCTAGTTTTTTTTACTGTAAGTTAGAAACAGTGAATTTCATAATTTAACTGGGTTTAACATGACTAACTATATGCCATGTGTATCATTTCCTAATGCCGGTGTATCAAGTTTCATACGACAGCCGGAGTATCAAATATCTCCTGGTTGACGGCCTATCATACTCCCAATATCCAGTGCGTTAGATACACGTCTCTCTCTCTCTCTCTCTCTCTCCACGGAAGCAGATTGCTTATTGAGAGTAAACTATGTGGGGTCCACTGTCATTTACCTATTTTATCCACTCCGTTGATCCACTTTTATATTTAAGGACTGAGCCCCAGAATGAGGCATGTCCAAAGCTCAAGTGGACTAAATCACAGGAAAAAAGTGTAAGTTGAACGTCTACCGTTGAAAAATTCTCGAGGGTCACGGGAGTTTTGGATCAAGCTGACATTTATTTTTTCACTTCATTCACGACTGTGTGATCTTATGAAAATGTTAGATGACAAATAAACATGACTGTTGGCCCTAGAAATGTTTCAACGGTGGAAATCATTATTCCCACTGTTTCCTGTGGTGTGGTCTACTTGAATATTTTATATGCTTCAATTTTTGTCTCAACCGGTCAAATGGGCTGAAAATACAGATAGACAGCGTGGATGAATGAAATACATTCAAAGTGGGGCCAACAAAGTTTACTCAGTATAATGAAAGCATACGAACTCAGTAGGCAATCCGACTTCTTGCTAAGCGCACCTGGGGGAGCCAATTAGGTGCGCCCTGGCCCCCACCGTGTGGGGCCCACATTATGTATTTGTAGTATATCGACGTCATCCATCTGTTTTTCCAGCTCATTTTAGGGAATGAATTTAAAAATAGAGGAGATACAAATCTCAGGTGAACCACACTATAGGAAACAGTGGTGATTGAATATAGCGATAAGAGAAAGAAACCACATGATATAAAATAAGAGATAACATAGAAGTCAAGAGTTTTATAATTTCACGTGTTGTTGGAATTACCTTTAAAGGAGAGGCTAAAGATCCTGTGGCATCGGAGGCAATAAAAGGCCCATGAATAGCCACATGAGGAATAAACATTGAAGGATGACCCCTCAGTGGCAGTGTTTGAATTTACTATTCTTAGAGTCGTTGCTGCAGCAAGCTCAGGCTCAGCAACAGCGGGAGGAGGACTAATGGAACGTTAAATGATGCAGTTATCTTATCATCAGTTAGGAAGCGTTCGGCATTAGCTTTGGCCATCTCTACAGTGGCTGACACAGATGTTATATTCTAATTCACTTCTATGCTCCTTAAGAGTAACTAGAGGCATATTCAGAGAAATCAACCCCTCTGCAATGTTCGGTGTAGGAGTAGATAGCTATACTTCCCGTGATGAAGAAACTTCTACAATTATTAGGAGCATCTGATGGAATGTAGAAGGAATTGTAATTGGAAGGACTACTCGACTCATTCCTCAGCGAGGGAGAATAATTAGCATTGAAGGACATGATAATGTTTGCCACGAGAGAACGAGTGAATTTCTCATGATCCACTTATTCCTCTTCATATCCGTCTAAGCATTAGAACTGTAAAAAAAAAAAAAAAGATTTACATTTGCAAAAGGGTGCTCTTCAATAATTCTGACATTACCAATATAATCTATACAAGGCTCTCTTAAATCTATAAGAGTTTTCTAGAATCCACGAAGAGAAGAAACTGACAAAAGTCATAAAATTCGATTGATAATATAAGAGTTAACCCTAACAATGAGTTTTAAAAGTATTTATATACTCTAAGCAAACCTTAAAATATAATTAGTAAGCTACTAAATGAATAAGGAAATAAAAATTAGAAAACAGCGCAAACTCCATCGTCCATTGATCACAGTCAGTCGACTGACCCAAGCTTTTGGGTGATTAATCGATCAACCAATCAATCTAATCGATCGACCAATCAATCTGGTCGATCGACCATCGACTGAAAAGGCTCCAAAGTGTCCAACAACCAAACTTAATTTTTGGGGTAATTTCGATCGACTGACATTAGTTGATCGATTGACCGAAATGGCTTAAAAATGTTATGAGAGCAATCTGAATTTTTATCGCATTTTTAATCGACCGAGTAGATCGGTCGGTCGATTGAACTATGCTGACTTCCGTTGATTTCTCTTGGGCTCCTTTCTTCGGTCCATTTGGGCCATGAATTCATCCGCAACTCGTTTTACATTAACAACATAGGCATTGTCATTGATCTTACGGAGGATAGGTACTGGTCCAATCTTCTTGTTCTTTAGTTTGTTGTATGTCCCGGTTAGAAATATCTCTTTGCACAGGTAAACCATTACATCCTCGCCCACTTCGAACACTTTTCACCGCTGATGCTTATTAGTCAGCTCCTTGTATTTTCATTAGAAGCTTGTATTTTGGCTTGAACATCTGCATGAATGCCCATGATTCGGTCTGCCATATGTTCTGCAGCAATAGTCATGCCTAGAAGCTTGGGCAAATGGACCAAATTGAGTGTATGTTGGGGCACTCGTCCATAGACAATCTCAAACGCGGACTTGCCGATGGAACTGTTTATCATGTTATTGAATGAAAATTTCGCTTGAGCTAAGGCCAAATCCCACTACTTTGGATTTTCTCTAGAAATGCACCGAATGAGATTTCCTAGTGTATGGTTCACCACCTCAGTCTGCCCATCCGTTTGTGGGTGATACGCACTACTAAACTGAAGTTGGGTGTTAAATTTTTTTACAAGGTCCTTCAGAAGTGGGTAAAGAACTTTGTGTCACGATTAGACGTAATAAACTTAGGGACACTATGTAGCTGCACAATCTCTCAAAAGAACAAATTTGCAACGTGTGTCGCATTAAGAGTATTCTTACATGTGATTAACTGCGCCATGTTTGAAAATATGTCCACCATCATGAATATGGAATCCATGCTACTGCTGAGTCCGCGAAAGACTAAGCACGAAATCCATGGACAAATCCTCTCAAGGATCATTAGGTATGGGTAATGGAGTGCAAAGACCCATGTTCTGAGACTGTCCCTTGGAAGACTCGCACGTGTGACATCGCGGAATCGCCTTGCCAATGTCTTGCTTCAGCTGTGGCCAATGATATTGCTCCTCCTCCATAAGAGCTATGGTCTTGTCTCGCCTTAGGTGACAGTCGAGGCGACCTCCATGTAGCTCTTGGATGATGTGCTTCCCTCAAGGAACTCTGTGGAATGCACGATTGGTTCCCTTTGAAGAGGAAACATCTCGAATGTGTAGGTCACTGAATTGTACCCTCTAAGCATTTAGACCACACATCCTTAAAGTCATTGTCTTCTACGTACAATTCCTCGAGGCAATCAAATGCGACAACCTCATTGCTCATAGTAATTAGCAATGATGCACGACAACTAAGTGCTGTCAGCCACTTTATTTTGTTGCCCTGCCTTGTGCTTTAGCGTGAATGTGAATTCTTGAAAAAATGGCATCCATCGAGCATGCACATGATTCACATTAGTCTGACTATTAATGAATTTAAGAGTGTGGTGATCTGTGTAAAGGACAAACTCTCGCTGAATTAAGTAATGATGCCAATGTTACAATGCGTAAACCACTACGTATAACTCAAGCTCATACGTTGACCATTTCTTACGTGCATCACTGAGCTTCTCACTGTAGAAGGTTACCAGCCTGCCTTCTTGTGATAAGATTTCCCCAAATCTGAATACGAGCTATCGTACTCAACCTCGAACAACTTATCAAAGTTGGAAAGTATGAGAACTGGGGTCGTGGATAATATGTGCTTGATCTCAGCAAAACTTCTATCAGCTTCCTCTGTCCATTGGAATGGTCCCTTCTTCCTAGAGTTCGTGATCGGCACCACAATAGTGTTGAAATTTTACACAAATCAACAATAAAATGTCGTTGGTCCATGAAAACTCTGCACCTCATGGATATTGGTCAGAACCGACCATTCTCTTATGGCTTACACATATTCTCTTCATCCACCTAAATACCGTGAGTGTTACTACAAAGCCTAATAACAAAAGGCTTTCGATCAGGAAGCTGCACTTCTTCAGGTTGAGGTACAACTTATTCTCTGTTAGAACCTGTAACACCTGCCTGAGATATTTCATATGGTCTGCTTCATTCTGACTGTAAATTAGGATATCGTCAAAGTAGACCATGACGAACCACCTAATAAATGGTTTCAGAACTTGGTTCATCAACCTCATGAATGTTCTAGGCGCATTCAAAAGACTGAAGGGCATGACCAACCATTCATACAACCCCTCATTGGTCTTAAAAGTTGTCTTCTATTAATCACCTAACTGTATTCGTATCTGATAATTGCCGCTTCTCAAGTTCGACTTGGAAAACGGTTTGGCTCCTTCAAGCATGTCCAAGATGTTGTCAAGCCGTGGTATATGAAATCAATATTTTATAGTGATCCTGTTGATTGCTCAGCTGTCGACACACATGCGCCAACTCTCGTCTTTCTTAGTAGTTAACAATGTTAGGACGATCTAGGGACTTATGCTTTCTTGAATTAGACCCTGACAGATCAATTCCTCCACATGCCCCTAGAAAATCTCGCACTCCTTCAAACTCATTCGATAGTGATGGAAGTTAGGTAGACTAGCCCCTGAAACAAGGTATATATGGTGCTAAATATCCCGCATGGGGGGGGGGGGGGGGGGGGGGGGGGGGGGGGGGGGGGGGGGTGGTAGCCCATTGGGTAATTCTTCAGGCCAAATCTCTTTGAATTCTTCAACAACAGTTTCAAAGTTTTAAGAATGTTCATGGGCTCTACGTCTTTGCCCTTCACAACTAAAATATGCACATCTCCCATCTCCTTGGATTCCTCAACAAAGTCCTGAATGGTTAGGACGAAATTCCACTCCACTTTAGAAGTTTCAAGTTGTTCTTCCAGTCTTATAGGGGCGAGAATTTTCTTTGATCGTCCTTGATAAAAATATACACGTTATCCCATCCTTTGTGAATTGTATCATGGTCTGACTACCATGGCCGACCAAGCAACATGTGGCAAGCCTCCATGTTGACGACATCACATACTACTTAGTCTTTATAGTGTTTACCAATGGAAAACAAAATAGTGCATTGCTCAACTACCTTAGTCTCATTCACGTTATTAATTCAAATGATTGAGTATGGGGAGGGATGCTTTTTAGTCTTCAGCTGCTATTTCTCCGCCATGACCCTTGAGACGATGTTCTCGTTGCTGCCATTGTTTATGATCACCTCATAGATCTTGCGGTTCACTGTACACCGCGTTCGAAATATGTTATGCTGCTATGTGTGTACTTCCTTTCTCGAAGTGTAAAGGAGTCTCCTCACTACTAAGGACTCTCCGTGATCCCCTGCGAGCCAATTCTCATCGTCCACCTCCTGATTGGATACTTGTTCCGCCTCACCAAACTCAGGGTCTTCTTCCACATCTTCAATACCCCCTTCATTGATTGCTAGATTAGCCATAGGACATTATAGACATGTGTTTGAAAAGTGACCCGGCTAGCCACATCAGAAACAATGGTTCACCCTTGGCTGACCATAAGGATTGAGGATCCTACTCGGACTTAGGGCACTTGTCGCTATGCGTTGGGGTCTCGATGGGACGCCCTCCGAATCTCAATTTGTGGTCGTAGGAGGTTGAGGACACCCCTTAATATGGGCGTTAGAGTCCCTTAATATGCATTGTTACACCATCATCTAAGAGCTCAAGCTTTTAAAGAAAGTGGTTGTTTGACATGGTATTGTAGACACCCCACCTTCAGCTACACTGTTGGTAGAGATAGCTGGTTGAATGGAGGACCATACCCCCAAATCGCAAGTCCAAACTCAGCCAAACTCACCCTTGTCAGCCCCATTCCATAGCTCAGTTCAAGCCTGAACCCAGTCAACCTAGTCCTAAACATCACCCTGAAAAACTCCCCAGAAAAAAGGCCAGTAAAAAAATCCTAAAAAAGTCAAACTCGCTGAGTCAACCCGCTGAGTCAACCCGCCGAGTCAAAACACCGAGTCAGAACACCGAGTCAACCCGTCGAGTCAAATCACCGAGTCGACCCGCTGAGTCAACTCACTGAGTCGACCCAGCGAGTCAAACAGCAGCCCCGAGGGAGCGATCGTACTCGCTGGAAACCGAGGAGCGGCCGTATGGGCGGCCCATAGCAGGCCGCCCGGAAAAAATTACGAGCCCTGCCACTCTCCGCTGCTATAAATACCCCCCTCCCCGTCTCATTTCAACATCCCTTCAAGTCCAGCCAGTCCGGGTGCGGTCCGAGTCCTCATCCACCCCTTAGCCCATTTTTCCACCAAGGAGAGCCCGAGTGAGGAGAGTCTAGCCCTGGTCCAGCCCAGCCTGACCACTGGTCAAAGCCTCCCAAGCCATCCAAATCTTGATCCAGCCACTCGAAGCCAATCCTTGCGACACCTCCGTCCATCCAGCTACTCTTTTTCCAGCATCATCTCATTTGCATCTAGCATAAGTGCAACATTTACTTTTCTTCCAACCCCCCTGCTTCACTACAAGCACCTTGATTCTTCAAGCATACTGCATATGTCTTAAATTAAGCACCTGTCAGTTCGAGCGTATGCTCTGGGCTTGCCCGTTGTTGGAACCTGCCCATCAGAAACTCTTACTGTTCAGACCTGCATTCATGCTTCACCATAAAACACCTTGATCATTCCAGCACACTGCATACGTCTTACATTAAGCACCTGTCAGTTCGAGCGTACGCTCTGGGCTTGCCCGTTGTTGGAACCTGCCCATTAGAAACTCTTACTGTTCAGACCCGCATTCATGCATCATGTCATCCATGAGAATATACGAGGATTAAACTAGACTTTCAAGTATTCGATCGATTCTGTGAAGTAGAGACCGTACTTCGGTGCGGGCAGTGTGTGGGGTGCTTAACCTCTTCCCACCCTGTAACCGTGATCCCTTACCTAGAATCTCTGACCGCAGATCAACAGGAGTCATTTTAGAGGAAGGAATCTTCGGATTCCCTTCTCTAACGTTTCTACGGGGTCTAGCCGACTGTAGATTTGAAGTAACTGGCTAGTGGCGACTCTGGTCTTATATAAACTCATTTAAACATATCCAGCTTAACACGACAACTAAAACAAAGCCCTCGAGAACGAGGCAAGACAGTGGCACAAACGGCGATTTCGCACTCACGCATCCTCCTCTCCTTCTTTTCCCGAAAGGGCAAGGGGCGAGAACAACGTCGTGTGGGAGCGCGAACAATCGGTGAGGGTTCACAGAATGGCGACTCCACTGGGGAGGAGCTAGTCCCACTAGTCGTGATCCGACTTGAAAAACAGAATCCTTCCCGTACTTGAAAGTCACTAATCCTCATACAATCTCATCTGCATAGCATTCTACCCAAAACCAAAACAAACAAAAAATAGAAGATCCCAAAACCAGAAAAAATAGAAAATACCAAAACCCAAAAGACTAGAGTATAGTCCTCACCATTGCGCCTCCTCGGGCTCAACGTACGCGGAGACAACTTCCCTTCCGCAGCATAATCCGCACTCGGGCTCAACAAGCCATGTCCGACCACGAAGAGGAAACTCGTCTCTTCCCTGCTCTTGAGATGACCGAAGTGCAACCTCCAGCGCAACAGCCCATTGATAATACGCCAATCATACAGGAATTGGCACAAGGAGTGAGAGCAATGCAAGAAATGCTCTTGCAATTCATGCAAGCACAAGCCACCGCAGCAGCCAACAATCAAGTTGGCCCAGTTCAGCAGTCTCAGCAACCATGCCGGGTCCTTCCGGCCTCCAGTTCAAATCAAGCGCAACCATCGGAGTCTGCCCAAGACTACCGACAACAGCCATCTCAGCCCTTCGCTCTGGGGCATCCTTCTCAATATCTTCCTGCGACGACAAGGCCATCTCAGAGCACTTTTGTTGCAGGAACATCCAGTCAGCTTCCAGTCAATCTTGCAAACAACAATCTCAGTAGATCTCAGCATGTCCCCGCCGATGGGACACCTTTTCAATTCCAGCACATCCCCGCCGATGGGATTTCAATTCAATTTCCAGCAACAGGGACAGCACTGGCGAATGCCCACAACGGGGGTCAGTGTCAAGCCCACATCAATCAGCGGACAGTGGCGAATACCCAATAAGGGGGTCACTTCCCAGCATCTCAGCCTCCTGCAAACAGGAGCACTTTTCAATTCCAGCACATCCCCGCCGATGGGATTCCAGTTAATTTCCAGCAATCTTCAATTCAGCAAAATCCAGTTAATTTTCAGCAATCTTCAATTCAGCAAAATCCAGTCAATTTCTAGCAAGTTCCAGTTCAACCTTCAGTACAGTCTCCAGTTCAGTTACCATCATTTCAAGCACAAGTTCATCAGAATCCAGTTCAGTCATCAAATCAATTTCAGAAACCCGCGGTTGCTTTTCAGCAAGCCCATAGGGTCGAAGACATCGACCACTATGCCGAAGAAGAACGTGCCTTACTCCAGGAGACACCAGTCGCTCGAACAGATCACTCAGGACTGGACGAGTTGCGGGAGTAGTTCCAGATCTTGCAAAATCAGCTTCAGCGACAACAAGGAATTGATCTACCTTTGACCAAGTTCAGAGACTTGTGTCCTTTCCCAGATGCTCAAGTACCTCAAAACTTTGAGGTTCCAAAATTCAAAAGATACGATGGCAGCGATTGTCCCACAGCACATCTCAAGGCCTTCTGTGGAGAGCTGAGTGCAATCTCAGGAAATGAAGGGGCCCTCATTCGCTTGTTCCAAAAATCTCTGAAGGGCGATGCCTTAGATTGGTACACTTCATTGGACTGCCACCGCATCAGGACATGGGAACAGCTTTCCCAGGCTTTCGTCGACAGATTCGCGTACAATCTCAACATGGCACCCAGAAGAGCCAACCTCGCAGCTCTCAAGCAAAGGAGTGATGAAACACTATCAGCTTACGGGGGCGTTGGCGAGCTATGGCAGCCAGAATGCGGACACCTATCGACGACGAAGAACAAATCTCCATGATTATCCATTCAACATATCCGGGCATATCTGGATATCTCATCTCGCATCCATATGCGAATTTCTCACAGTTGATCCGTGTTGGAGAGCAAGTCGAAGCAGGAATCCGGGCCGGGACGATCTCCCCATGGCCTCATCAAGCCACTCCAGTCAAGAGGAACAGAGTGGAAGGAAGACCTATCGGGCACGGGAATGGAAACCGCAGTGGTTCTCTCCCCCGCCCAACAGAGGTAAACAACATCAACACCACTGCTCAAGGAAATCAACATGCTCCCCCACAGGGACGGCAACAGTATCAGCAGAATCAAGTTCAGCATCAGCCTCAGCGATATCAGCCACAACCAAATCCTCAGCCACAACCACCTCGACAACAGCAGCAATTCAGAGGAAACGGTCAATACCCATATCAAAATAGGCAAAACTACAGGGAGTCCAGGAAATTTAGTCCCCTCTCTCAACCACTCAGTCAAGTCATGGCTACGCTGGTGCAGAAGCAATTACTTACTCTAATGGCACCTAGGCCCCCTCCTCATCCTCTACCACCGAATTACCGAGAAAATGAGTATTGTGCCTACCATCAAGGGCGTGGCCACGCCACTGATCGATGCTTCACTTTGAAGAACGCCATACAAGATCTGATTGATGACCGCAAGATTGTCATCTCAGTCCCTGGAACTCCTGCAGCAGCTTCCACCAACATTCTTCAGAATCCTCTGCCCCAACATCAGACGGACCCTAGTTCATCTCGAGGTCCCACCGTCAACAGTATAGAAGAAGAAGAACGCCTCGATCGCTTCTTCTTCCCCATCCAATCAATTCATGCTTACACTTATGGGCCGAAAAATCCTCCTCCAATCATGCAAGGGGCAAGTCCATTTCCTCCTCCAGTCCTCGAGCCAGTAGTACTCGAAGGAGCACTTCCATACGATGTGCCAGTTGTGCAAGGGGCACCTTACGGCCCCTCATGTTGGGAACCAGTCGTCCTAGAAGGAGCACAATCATACATCGAGCCCACATATGAACCTGTCATCTTGCAAGGGGCAACTCAAGAACAATCCAATCCACAATGGAAGGATTATACTCATCAACAACAAGAACCCGTTGTATTGGAAGGAGCTCTTCCAGTCGAGCCAGTCGTATTGCAAGGGGCAAACTCCGGAGGCGTGTCAATCACACTACGGCAGCTGGGACGAACAGAGAAACCTCCTGCCATATCAAGAGGACCAGTATTCATTCCATGGGAGCCTCCTGTCCCAGGAACAATCAAGCCAGGACCGCGACCTTATGTGGTCTATGAAGACAAGCCTCGATACTACCCCTTTAGCACAGGCAACAATGTAGTTCTCAAGGCAAAAGCTCCATACGAGGAAGATCTGGTACCCACACCAGCACCGTTGCAAGAACCGGTGGTCCTAGAAGGCAAAAGGGAGGAAAACTACAAAGAGGTTTCATGGCACTATCCAGAATGTGCGGAATTGGGGAACATGAATCCCAATGGGCGTTACATCCGAAGAGATAATCAGAACAGAGGAGATCCCAAAGGCGCCCTTTCAGGCCTCGGCAACAAAAATGAAGCCGCATACGATGTGGCGACTCAGCTAAAGTCGATCCCTGCTCAAATCTCAGTATGGGAGCTACTCTGCACATCTCGCATACACCGAGAAATGTTTGCCAAGACCTTGAACGATGCTCACGTCTCCTCTGATACGGCACCAGAAATGATAGCTTTGATGATTGGACAACTCCTGGCTCCGCGCGCCATCACCTTCACAGATAATGAGTTGCCACCAGAGGGACGTGATCATGGGCGATCCCTCAACATAGCCTTACGATATAAGGACCTCTGCGTCCCACTGGTCCTTATCGATAATGGCTCAAGCTTAAACGTCTGCCCACTCAAGACCGCGGAACGTCTGGGAATCAGCCCTTCTTCATTTCGACCCAGCACCATATGCGTCAGAGCATTCGACAACACTCGCCGATCAGTGGAAGGGGAGGTCGACATAGAGGTACAGATAGGTCCAGAAATCTCTACCATCACATTCCAAATCCTGGATATATCAGCCTCTTTCAACATGCTGCTCGGACGGCCTTGGCTGCACAAGGTTGGAGCTGTGCCATCAACCCTGCATCAACGAGTGAAGTACATCTGTGGAAATCAAGTGATCTCTATCCATGCAGAGAAGGAGCTCATCATTCCTTCCAATGCTGCTGCCACTGAGCCAGACATCCCGATCATCGATATTCAGCACTCTGAGGAAGACATCCCGTTTCACAGTTTCGAATTCGAGACTGTGAACTCTATCGCTAATCCAGAACCGATAAGGGTGGACCGTGTCTTTTCACCAGCAGAGCATCTGAGCCTCAAGTACCGAATGAAGAACCACTTTAAGTCCAGAAAGGTATCGCTAGTATATAACCAACGCAAATGGGGACTCGGATACAAGACAACCTTCATGGACAAAAGAAGGAAGAAATTTCGATGCTCACCCATCCAATTCGTCAAGCCAGGAGAACCTTGCAAAGATCCAGGAGGGAATCAACCGACTACATTACACAAAGGCCTCCCGATGAGCCTAGTTTGGGCCACGTGGCCCCCCATTCGATGGGATCAGATTCTCGAACCATCTAAGCCTCCAGAAGAAGAAGGAAATGATGAGGACGAAGAAGGAAGTCAAATACAGCAGCTTCAGGACCAGGTTACCCTGATACCTGCTCCCAACCAGGGGCACAACCTGCCCACTTCTCTCAACCAGGGGCACAACCTGCCCACTTCAATTAGTCAGGGGTACAACTCGCCCATCTTAGCACCAATTAGCAAGGGGCACGACTTGCCCATCTCTGCAAAGTCAACATCATCAATCATCAGCCAGGGGCAGAAGCAGCCCATCCATTGGACCAAGAAAGGGAAGTGGCCAGCCCTAGATTGGTCTGATGTCCAGATTCCAAACTCATGTCTCACTGTAGAACCAGACGAACTGTAATGCGAGGTAAGTGATCCGGGAGGGACTGAGTACGACTCAGATCCCGAACCCGACCAGCAAGAAATCATGGTCATTAGGCCAGACCGTGATCCTTCGCCAAAATCATCAACCCCCACCTCTCCAGGGGAGGAGGTGTGGGGCCCTGAATGGTCATCCGTTCCCCTAACTTTTGAATCAGCCAAAGAGCCATCTGAGGGCTCTGGCTTCCAAAAAAAAACGCCTGTTTAAGCAGCGACCGGAACTTTGGAACAAGTTGGGCTCAATCATGGTCTGCAATGCCTGCTTGTTCAAAGTCCCACGAATTTCGAAAATCCAAAAAAATAAAAAATTTTCAAAAGCCAAAAACATCTAGCATTTCAATTTCAGAAAAATCTCAAAAACCAAAAAATATTTCCTTTCCTGCATTCAATAGTGTGCCAAGTTCGTCTAAAGAGTCGCATGAGTTTGAAGTCGAATCATATGATTTCGACATCGAATTAGGCTTCGAGCTCATGGGTCTGGACGAAGCTCGGGATGAGGAAGATGATGATCCTGCTCCCGAACTTGAGGATCTCCTCAAAAAGTTCGAATCTAAAGCCAATTTTGTAGCCGATGATTTCGAGATAGTAAACTTGGGGACACCTGAGATCCCTAGGGAAGTACGCATTGGAAAATCGTTGCCACCTGAGATGAAACAGAAAATGATAGAGTTCCTAGCTCCAAGATTGTCCAACTTTGCGTTCTCATATGAAGACATGCCGGGGCTCGATGAAGAGCTCGTTGTACACCATCTGCCAACCAAGACAGATATGAAGCCAGTGAAGCAGAAACTTCGAAGAATGAAGCCAGAATGGGCTCTGAAAGTCCGAGATGAAGTCATCAAGCAGTACAACGCGGGATTCTTGGTAGTCTCCAACTACCCTGAATGGCTCGCCAACATCGTACCAGTACCAAAGAAGGACGGCAAGGTTCGAATGTGCATCGACTTCCGAGATCTCAACAAAGCCAGTCCTAAAGATGACTTCCCTTTGCCACATATCGACACTCTGGTCGACAACACTGCTGGATACAAGATCTTCTCATTCATGGACGGGTTCTCAGGTTACAATCAGATCAAGATGGCCGTCGAAGATCGCGAGAAGACATCGTTCATCACTCCCTGGGGAACCTTCTATTATAGGGTAATGCCGTTCGGTCTGAAGAACGTAGGAGCAACATATCAGCGAGCAATGACAACACTATTCCACGACATGATGAACAAAGAGCTTGAAGTATATGTGGACGACATGATCGTCAAATCTCGCACAATTGAAGGACACTTTGAAGATCTGAAGAAGTTATTCAACAGATTAGAAAAGTACAAGCTTCGCCTCAACCCTCAGAAATGCGTCTTTGGTGCAATGGGAGGAAAGCTCCTCGGCTTTATGGTGAGCGAGGATGGCATCAGGGTCGACGAGACCAAAACCAGAGCAATCATCGAGATGCCCCCCCCCCCTAGAACAGAGAAAGAAATTCGTGGCTTCCTCGGCAGAATTCAATACATCAGTCGCTTCATCGCACAGCTCACACCTATTTGTGAACCCATTTTCAAGCTCCTCCGAAAAAACGTTCCAAAAGAATGGAATGATGATTGCCAAGTCGCCTTCGATCGCATCAAGAGATATCTCATGAATCCTCCAGTCCTAGTGCCGCCCGCTCCTGGACGACCACTATTGTTATACATCTCGGTAGCAGCAGAAGCCATTGGCTGTGTCCTCGTCCAGCACGACGAGACCGGGAAGAAGGAACAAGCAATATACTATTTGAGTCGAAAGTTCACCGACTATGAGACCTGGTATTCCCCGATCGAGAAGACTTGCCTCGCCCTAGTCTGGGCAACTCAGCGACTCCGTCAATGCATGATTGCATTCCCTATTCTCCTCCTCGCTCACATGGATCCGCTCAAGTACCTGTTCGAGAAGCCGGCACTCACTGGAAGGATAGCTAAATGGCAGCTACTCTTGTCTGAGTTTGACATCACCTATGTCACTCAAAAGGCAATCAAGGGGCAGGCCCTCGCCGATCATCTTGCGGCTCACTCTCTCCTGGACTATCAGCCGCTCAAGACGTTCTTTCCTGATGAAGATCTCTTGCTCATTGAAGAGGATGAAAAGAAGAAGAAAGATGAATAGACATTATTCTTCGACGGCGCAGCAAATTCTAAAGGGAGTGGTATTGGAGCAATCCTCTACTCTCCAGATGATGTCCCTATTCCTATCTCGAGGCGCATCGCATTCGAGTGCACCAACAACATGGCAGAGTATGAAGCATGCATCGCTGGCTTAAGGGAAGCCATAATCCTGGGCGTCAAGAAGCTACGAGTATTTGGAGACTCACAACTTATCATCAATCAGACCAATGGCGAATGGAAGACCAAGGACGAGAAGTTGATACCATATCATGTGTATCTTGACAATCTGATAGAAGAATTCAAGGAAATCACCTTCTCATACATGCCCAGAGCCAAGAACCAGTTTGCAGATGCTCTCGCCACGCTTGCATCAATGCTCGAGATCCCGAAAGGAGCTTCAGAATGGGATCTCACAGTCGAAATTCAAGAACCTGCTTTTTGCCTGCAAATAGAAGAAGCCGAAGCTGTCCCTGACAAACCCTGGTATGCCGACATCAAGCAATATCTCGAAACCCAGGAGTATCCAGAGTCAGCAACAGCGACAGATCGCCGAACCATTTAGCGTTTGGCCGGCCAGTTCACCATCAGTGGCGAAGTTCTTTACAAGCGATCCTATAATCACATCCTCCTTCGATGCGTTGATGAAACAGAAGCTGCAAAGATCATGAAAGAAATACACGAAGGAATCTGTGGCCCACACATGAATGGGCACATGATGGCAAAGAAGATTCTACGACTCGGCTACTATTGGCTCACCAAGGAGACAGACTGTTTTCAGCACGTCAGAAAATGCTTCAAGTGTCAGGAGCATGCAGATCAAATCCATGCCCCATCATCAGAGTTATACAACCTGACCACCCGCTGGCCCTTCTCCATGTGGGGACTCGACATCATCGGCAAGATCAGTCCCAAAGCATCAAATGGTCATGAGTACATACTTGTGGCAGTCGACTACTTCACCAAGTGGGTTGAGGCAGCCTCCTACACCACAATTGCAGCATCTCAGGTGATCAAATTCATGAAGAACAACATCATATGCCGGTATGGAATCCCTAATGCTATCATCACAGATAATGGGACCCCGTTCGTCAACAAGAAGATGGATGACTTCCTCAGCAAGTTCAAGATCCAACGTCATCGATCAAGCCCCTACCGTCCCCAGATGAATGGTGGGGTAGAAGCCGCAAACAAGACAATCGTCAGGATACTCGAGAAGATGGTCGTGACCTATCGAGATTGGTCAGATATGCTCCCATATGCACTTTGGGCCTATCGAACGTCTGTACGGTCTGCTACGGGCGTTACTCCTTTCGAGCTTACTTGCGGAATGGAAGCAGTCATACCAGTCGAGGTGGAAATACCATCATTACGGGTATTACTAGAAAGCGGAATTGAAGAAGGAGAATGGCAACGGGCCAGATTCGATCAGTTGCAGCTAGCAGATGAAAAGCGCATGCGTGCATTAAGTCATTCACAGTGCTATCAGAAAAGGATCGCTCGGGCTTACAACAAGAGAGTTCGAAAAAGAAGTTTCAAGGTAGGCGACATGGTCATGAGGAAGATTCTACCGTCGCACCTTCCAGATCCCAGAGGAAAGTTTAAACCCTCGTGGGACGGGCCACTGATCGTTAGAGAAGTACTTCCCGGAGGCGCCCTCAGACTCACCAACATGAGAGGGGTGGATCTTCCTGAGCCAACCAATGCCGACAACGTGAAGATCTTTCACGGGTAAGTTATTCTGACCTTATCAAAGGTTACTTTAATAGAGCTGAAGTCAAGAGGTCGAAGCTAAGACCTCTGAGAAATCATTTCCGTCCACCAATAAGTGTTTCAAATAAGAGGATTCAAAAAGAGGAAAATACAAAAAAAGGGGGGAATTCAAAAGGAAAAGACAAAAAAAAGGAGAGAAAAAGAATATAAAAGAAAAAAAAAGAGAAGAAAAGAGAAAGAAAAAGGGAAGCCAAAGCAAGGCACCCAAGAGAAAAAAAATCAGTCCAAGAAGAAACACATCCATCCATCCATTCATCTCAGAAGGGTCTCTAGCAAAGACCGACAGCTCTATTATCGTAACTCAGGATAAGGGCTGAAAGACTACCATCGGCCGGCAATAACGCATTCCCGACCTCTAGCCGCCGCAGTTATCCAGAGACCCAGAAAGAAAAAAAAACAAAAAAAGAGAAAAAAGAAAAGAAAATGTGTGCCTAAACAAAGAGGGCGGAGTGAAAACCCGAAAGGGCGCTCTGAGTAAAAACAGTGGGCATACAACGGAGTTGGTGAAAACCCGAAAGGGCGCCGAGGGTAAAAACAGTATAGCTGCCAAGGGGCAGGCAAGATCAAACACCCGGGACGTGGTGAAAACCCGAAAGGGCGCCACGGGCAAAAATGACGGGAAAAGGCCGGCTGTAGTGAAAACTCGAAAGAGCGCTGCAGGCAAAAATGGCTTGAATGAAAAAAAAAAGTGCAGGTACCAAGAAAGCAAACGGTCCAGATCAGTTCAAGCAGTTACAGTTCAAGAACAAAAAGAAGCGCAGTCAGGAGCGAAGAGCTCTACAAACTCTGACAATCTCAGGAAGCAAGAGTTTTCATTGCCTACATCTCTAGGGAACCAAAGGATCAAGCAAGTCAAATCTCGAGACATCGGTCAAAGCATTGGCCGAGCCCCAGTTCTGATTCCTATATCCTGACACAAAATCCAGACACACTCACAAGACAACTCATGGCACAGTAGATTTTCAAACAGTTTTCTCTTTTTTAATTAAATGCATCATATTTCTTTTACACATACCATATCATCTTTTTCAAAAAAATACAAAAAAAATGCATCATCATCAATCATATATGCGAAAAAGAATGCGCAGGTGGCCAACACAATCAATCTCTACCCTCCTCCTCGGCCACATCAGGTAAGTCCTCTGACTCATAAAAAGATAATCTCGCTCTCAACCTGCTCACCTCCATACGCAGGTAATGCGCCTCATCGCGCTCAAGGGTACGGATCGCTGTCTCCTCATCAGACAACCTCTGATCGGCAACCAATCTCCTCGACATCATCTCACAATGATACCGAAGTGCAGAGATCTCAGACAGCAGATGGCCATGAGTGGCCAAAAGGAAGCCAGGATCGATAAACGGGCACTCCTCAAAGGGTTCATATGAACCAGATGAAGAGCCAGCATCTCCAAGGATATCCTGCTCATCCTCATCAACAGTCTGGTGCCAGCAAGGGATACGTCGGTACAAAGACTGCTTAGCAACCCAGTACTGATATGGGGCGGTCGCCATCGGAAAAGTCCGCAGCTCAAAACCCAGCAAATCAGCAGTCAAGAAACTCGCCCAAGAACAATCAATCCGGGTCCTAAAGTCAGAGGATCTGGATGGAAGTGCTCGACGCCCGATACCCGTGAAAGCGAAAAGAGGAACATCCTGCTCATATCCAAACTGCCGCAGGAACCGGATGGGATGATAAGAAAAGTAGGATCGAAAGCCTACCAATATCAGAGGATGGCGGTGTGCATCGCAAAGCACTGGAGGAAGTGAAAGCCAAGATGACTCCCAACGAACGTTCCAGTCACGAAGTTCAGCAAACATCCTGCGATACAAGGGCTCGCTCATCCTAGCTGTATGAGGAAGAAACTCCATAATGTGTCGCATAAGGTCTGGGCGACGAGTGTCAGGAAAAGGTACAGGAACAGTCAGCGAAAGACGCTCACATAGCCAGACCTGATCACAAAAAAGGAAAAGAAGTTCAGCTAAAGCAAAGCAATCCCTAACAAAGCAAGAAGAAAAAGGGTACAGAAAAGATACCTGAAGAAAGGCACAACAGCCGCGAAGAACACGAGTGCGGACCAGGGCGCAGTCAGTCAGCCCATTAAACAGCTCGGCCAAGATCAGAGAACTGATGCCCTGCCGTCGGATAGCTCGACTCATCACCTCAAAAAGCAAAGGAGTCTGGGATCTGCGCCATCCTGAGAACAGCACCTCAACTATTAAGCAGAACATCAGTGCTTTCCGAGCAAAGGTAGAACCGGCCACACCCCAAGGACCCGAAAAAAGATCATACAGTAAGTCCAAGGAGAACACTACAGCATCCTGGCCGGCAGCTGCAGGATGAACAAGATAAGAAATCCCGAACCATTTCTGCAGTGTAGCAGTCTTCGGCGATGTCTTCGGCGAGAAATACTGAGCATAATCCAAGGGAAGGCCTGTCAAGCGAGCAAACTCCTCCAAAGAAGGTCCCATCTCCATATCGTTGAACGAGAACAAGTTCAACGAAGGGACCCAGTCAATCAAGGCAGCTCCGAGCATCCTCCAGTCAATATCAACTCTGGCCATATGGATCAGACTGCCGAAGCCATAGGACTCCAAATCTCGAATCTCATAAGCTGACAAACTGTCAAGCCAAGCAAGCAGTCGTGGCGAGCAAGAAGGACGAGGAAGCAGCTGACAAGTCCTCACTGGTACCCCCTCTAGCACAAAAGGCCCAGAAATCAATGACAGCTCATCAAAGATTGGAAGGTCAACGGGCGAAGGAGAAGGAAAAGTTGGAACCTCTGCAGACTCGACAGCCCCTGACCTGTCCCCAGTAACGGCTATGTCAGATATAGTCGCATCACTATCGGAAACTGTCACAACCTCAGCCGCACGGGAAGACTCGCCCACCTCATGAACGGAGTGCGCAAAAGACCGACGATCAAAAGAAGGGCGATGCCCTCCATCAAAAGGGCTACCAGTAAAGATCACACCGCACATCGTGGCATCCTGACCAATCTGACCGTCAAAGAAAGCATCTGAACCATCCAGAAGGGTCCCGGCAACCCCGATCGAAGAATCAACGGTCAGATCTGGACCTGCGGCCCTCTCCAATAGGAGATCATGAATCCAAACATCATCCTGGCCGATCAAAGGGATCATCGAGGCATCTACACCGTCCATCATCAAGGGGACATCATCAATGACCACATCAAGTCCACCCAAGCAAGTATATCGCACATCCTGGACCTCATCAAGAGCATCCAAACCGTCAAAGGTATCTTCTGAGCCATCCATCCCATCCAAACATGAGATCAGCCCATCAATGTCCATCCTGGTCCCATCACCTCCATCAATCACATCATCCATGGGGCCCACACTCAAGGGATGCATAGCTTCACCTATGTCCATCCCATCATCCTATCTATACCATCCATTCCTCCCATAATGAGGGGCCCATTCAAATCAGAAAATCCAGCCATCCCACCATTAATGGGGCCATTCAAAGCTCCACCAACCACCATCCCTAGCCCCTCATCAATACCCCCATTCAATGCCCCATCTCCACCATCCATTAAAGGCATCTCCCCATTATCAAAGCTCAGTTGAAAATCTGAAGTGTGGGACCCACCTTGGACAGCCCCCACAGCCCCTAAATCTCCACCATCCATTGCCCAAGAAAGGACAAACCAAGAAAAAGACAAAAGGAGAATGAAAGAAGAGACAAGGAAGTGATTCATGGCTGAATCGAAGAATCGGATGCAGGTGATGAGGGAGACAGCAGCCAGAGGAATATGCTCACTGTCCGAACCAGAGCCAGCCCAGGCCGCTCAAGAGGCGAGCCTTGGGCGGCCTGCCCTGGGCCGCCCGTACGGACGCAGATCCTCTCTCTCCGCAGGATTGGCTCCAGGGTTCTTGGTAGGTGAGGCTGACAGTCCACGTCAGCAGATGGCGCCCCATGGGCCGCCCAAGGCTCCGGTCCACTCCAGATTTCGACTGAGGTTGATTAAGATCATATAAAAGGTGCCCCACCGGTCCAATCACGAAGCACAACGGCTAGAATGGGCCTGATCAAGTCAAAGAGAGGTAAAGGTGATTAAGTGGGGGTCACAAGCAGTTCAAGGCATTCGAAGACTAGATCATCATGATCTAAACCATTGAAGAATCTACATGAGCCATCAAGCAACAAGACCAAAGGTCTGATCACCAAAAGAAGGGCCAAAATCCAAGGATCTAATCATCAAGTGGGCCCACAAAGCCAAGAGAAGCGATCTGAGACGTTCAAGTCATCATCCACGCCATGAGAAGCCTTCCTAGCCTCACAAATCATCAAAAAGAGGTGCTTCAAAGTAAAGCCAAGGTCTCTAGTGGGCCCACAGGGCCGAATCTATCAATCTGAGCCATTCAAAGACTAGATCAACATGATCTAAACCATGGGAAAGCTTCCACAAGTCATAAAGCAGCAAGATCAAAGGCATGATCATCAAGAGAGAAGGGCCAAAATCCAAGATCTAATCATCAAGTGGGCCCACAAGGCCTAAACAAGCAATCTGGACCGTTCAAGTCATCATCCATGCAGCCAAGAAGTCTCAAATCATGAAGGAACAAGTCAAGGGTCAAAGCGTCCAGACATCATCAAAGAATTTGAGACAAGTCGAAGACTGAATATTCATTTAAAAAGAGCTTGATACAAAAGAAGATAAAAGCAAAAGTACAAGGCCATACAAAGCAGAGTACCCAAGCAGGCTACAAGTCGCCAACATAGTCATCATCGTCCCTCCTCGCGTCCCGCTCCCGACGATAAAGGTCCATCAAAGGAGCAGTCACCGAGCCTCCAGCATATCTGCGACGGCCACTTGGAACATAAAGCGAAGGAAGCAGAGGCCCCTAGCCGAACAGCAAATACCACTCGTCATAATCACGATCCGGGATCGTGAAACGAAATCCGGGCTGGCCCACGAGAGCCTCGACTCTCTCATTAACTGGCATCCGAGCAGCTGAGGGAGGTGCAGAACAAGGGACCCGAGCCACCCCAGTGACTTGCCGAAGCAACTTCTCCCCCAGGTACCACTGAAAAGATTCAGCGTCGGAAAGCATGATACGGAGACATGAAGCATCGTATGCCTCCACACGCTGAGGGGTATAATAGAGAGGGAAACTGGCATACGGCATCCGAGCAAGCTGCAGCAAATGAGGTCACCACGATCAGTTACAGTACGGCACGAGGGGTAGGGAAAGCAAGATACTCACGTCCTCAACGGTCAGCCCGTTTATGTCAGCACGCCAATTGTCCCCAGGAACTCGGGAATTCCGCTGACGGTTTTGCTGGCGCCAGTACATGTGGCGATACTGAGAGGGCTCAACATCATCCCGCATCCTCGGCGCGAGATGGGAAAAATGGTCATAAAAGCAGGTCTGGACGAAAGCACATCTAATGATCAGAGAGGGAAAGATGGTAAATGACTCCAGGGAAGGTGAAAGAAGAAATACCTCAACAACAGGCCAAAAACCTGTGAAGGACCGGCTATGCCGACAGGTCTTGTCCAGACCCTGAAAAATACGGGTCAAGATAGCCCCATTCCAGTTATAGGGGTGATGAAGATCCTCGACTAAACGAAGAAATTTGGGGTCAACTCTCTCATTCGCATGGCAGAAAAGAAAGGATCCAAAAGCATAAGTGATCATGGCTCGCGCTTTGTGGAGGGCCTCTCGCTGGGTGGTGGGGATGACGGAGGAAAAATTGTGGTAGAACCATCGCATCTTCACTTGATGGCCTTGGAATTCACCCTCGGGTGGGACGTCACCGACAAGCCGTAGCCAATCGGTGGAAGTGAGAGGAGCCAGAGAGCTGACTTGAGGAACAATTGTTCCATGAAACGGGAAGCCTATTTGCATGTAAATGTCCAAGGGGGTTATTCCCCATTCCCCACAAGGGAGCTGGAAGGTGTGGGTCTCATCCCGCCACCTCTCGCAAAGGGCCGCGAGCATCATGCGGTTAGCATCGTTATTATAGAAACGTAAGGTGAGGAGGCCAGCAAAAGGAGTACCATCCAGTACTCGTTCAAGCAAGGGCTGTGGATCCTTCACCCAGTCGTCCCAGCGATCCCTAGTACCTCGACCCTTGATAGCGGGAAGAGGCTGATGCTCCATAGCTAAGGAACACATGTGGTCCCCTCAGCGGACGATGAAGGCAGGATCATTTTCATCAATCACTCGGTGACCTCTGGTACCATCCGCCATTGAATCCTACGAGCTTGGCAAGGTAAGTCCCTATCCATTACCCATTAAAATACAAATTATCATCCAAGAAACCCATGGGATTGGACTCACATTCAAATGCAAAATCTAAAGTCCAACTCCATGTGTCACTTAGGATATATGTTGGGCCCATTGGAAAAAGTAAGGCCCACCTTAAAGAAGGTGGCATGGCATGCCTTAGGCAAGAAAGTCCATCATCTAAGGACACATTTTGGACAACAAATGCACTCAAGTGCCACGAGATCAACAAAGGATCTTAATTCACATGAAGCTCCTCTTCAAAGTCCATATGTGGCCAAAAGATTGATCCACTTTTATGCCAAGGCCATGGTTCTCACTTAAGATGTTTCCATCTTTTTAACACATGGACATGGACAAGTGGGGGATAGAAAGGAAGTGGGCCCCCAAGGACAACCCAAATGCCTCATCTCAATGGATTGAAGAGAGCACATAGCCCACTTTGAAGAATATGAGGACCCATTCATGGGTTAACCATGGGCAACTTTATGTGCCTCATCTTGATGAAAATTTTGACCATGAAAATGCAACAAGGAGGTCTACCCACAAACATATGAATCAAAGAAGCTAGGGGTAGAAAGTTGATGCACATAGCCCATATGAAGAATCAAAGTTGAAAATGCCCATGAAAAGGCAAGTTTGGGCAACTTATGTGCACCAACTTTTTCACCAAAAGGGAGACCATTTGAGCACAAAAGAGCATGGCTTGATGAGTCACCCAACCATCATGGATGGATAAGAATGTTACACATAGCCCACTTGAAGATCAAAATCCCAAAATGTCCCAAAGCATGGGACAAAAATGGGCGACTTATGGGTACCATTCTTTCCCACAAATTTAAAGGAAAATCACCCATACATGAGAATGATGGTGGATGACCCACCAAGCCCCAAAGGAAAAGGAGCTATGATTGTATGGATAGCTCACTTGAGGATCATCCATTTGAGGTTGATAGCATTAGAGGGAAACTCTTGAGAATCACATTCCTACCACAAGGAAAACCATTTGAACTTAGTGAGATTGTGGGAACAACTCACTCATGGGACTTGTAGATGGTCAAGTAACTCAAGTCCTCCATCCATTAAAGAAAAGAGCATGAAAAGAAAAACCCACATGGACAAAGTGTAGTGGTGCACACATTGGTCCAAAGGAATCCAAATTTCAATGAGGACCCAAAAGCCCATCCACACATAGAGACTCCAAGGAGCCCACTACACCTTGTACAAGGATGTACATCATAATCAAGAAATGATGGAAGAGTTGGGCTACTTGTCCATATAGGCCCAACTAGGAAATCTAGCCCACTTGAGATCCAAATGAAGAAGGGGCTAGTCATCTTGGTCCATACACATGTGAAGAAAGATGGGGTCACTCAAAGTGAGCCCCATGAGCTCAAAACTTGAGATGGGCCTTACCATGCCCATGGGCCCAAGCCTTGAAAGGAAGATGGAAAAGAAAAAGAAAGCTCCAAAGGAAATGACAAGGGCAAGAAAGCATGAGGGAGCCCAAAATGAAGTATTGGGCCCATCAAATACACCAAGGGCCATGACTTCACTTTGAGCCCATTTGATACATATAAAGAGAAGCCCAACTCCCATGAAAAAGATAGAGTATTTTGCCATGAACACTTGGTGAGATGGCAAAATCACCCTTTACATACACATGAGGGGAGTGTGAAAAGAAGAAAGAAAAAAAAATGAAGTGGAGAGCTTGCAATGTTCTTCTCCATGCACCACCTTTGAAAGAGACTTGAGATCTAGAAAATGGCCAAAAATGCTTGGGCCCACCTTCACACCTCTTGGAATAGCTACATGGAAAAAGAAAAGAGTCATGAGAAGAGATAATGAAGAAGGAAAAAGATAAGAAAGGGAAAGGAAGTGGTCCATACCTTTACCCCTCACCAAAGAAGGACCACCTTGCTGTCCCAAAATGTCTCTAAGGGCCACCACTTGAAAAGAGCAAAGGACCACCAAAGAAGAGAGAGAAAACTTGAAAAAAGAGAGAATATGAGAGAGAGAAGAGAGAGATTGCACGTTTGAGGGGGCAAGGGTGCCCCATGTTATATAGGAAAGGGGAGGGCACCCTTTTACCCAACCCACTGAAGAGACCAGGAGGCAGAGACCGTCCGGGCGGCCCATGGGAGGCCGTCGTAGACCCTACCTACATGAAACGACCACCCTCCCTCTCTCCTTGGGAAGAACTCCTCCTTGGGAAGGGTGGTTGCAAGTGAATCTTGTACCTCCATATAAGAATGAAGTGATGGAAGAGAATGGTGAGAAAAAAGAAGAGATCTCACCAAAATCTCATCTTGTGAGAAATTGGTGGGAAATTGGCTTGATGATGTGGAAAAGTTCCATGGAATTTTCAAGAAAAAGAAAGGAAAATTTGACTTGGTCAAACAATGATCTCGACCATCCAAGGATATGACCTGATGATCCGAACCATTCCAAGAAGAATTCCCATAATCTCCAACCTGGATTGCTGCTCTCATGTACATATTTTTGGTCCGAAGATCTTAAACTATGTCGGGATCAAGATCCCGAGGGACTTTCAATAAAAACCGGCATCGGTCTTGATTGCTCGAGTCAAGATCCGACAACACCGGACATTTTTCAAAAAATCACAAAAATATATATATGCATTACCAGCACTCTCTTATACAGTTTTGGGTCCGAAGACCTTAAAGTATGTCGGGATCAACATCCCGAGGGATTTTAATAAAAACCAGCATCGATCCCAGTCTTTAAGACCAAGATCGGATGATTTGGATCATTTCGAAAAATAAAAAAAATATATCACCAGCCCCTCTTTTAAAGTTTTTGGGTCCGAAGACCTTAAACTACGTCGAGATCAATATCCCGAGGGATTTTCAATAAAAGCCGGTATCGGTCTTGATTAAGATCCGCTGACACCGGACATTTTTCAAAAACAAAAAAAATGTGTTTGCCCCCTTTTGTACAGTTTTTGGTCCGAAGACCTTAAACTACGTCGGGAACAAAATTTCGAGAGATTTCCAATAAAAACCAGTGTCAATCCTGACCGTTCAAAATAGAGATTTTATGACCTGGAACAGTTTTCGAAAAATCACAAAAAAGAATGTATTTTCAGCATGTACATATTTACGGTCCGAAGACCTTAAACTACACTGGGATTAGTTTCTCGGGGGACCTTTCTCGCTTTTAACAAAAACCGGCATCGATCCCAGCCATTCGAGCCAGGATCTGATAACCCGGAACATTTCCAAAAATACCAAAAAAATTTCTAAGTTTTCCATAAAAACCAGCATCAACCTCGGTTACCCGAGTTAAAATCTAAAACTTTTTCCAAAAAACACACAAAAAAAAATGATTCACAAAAAATTTCAACTGCAAAAATTCATCCCCAGTGGTCCGAAGACCTAAAACTACACTGGGATTAACTTCTCGGGGGCTTTCTTTCCTAACCTGTTCCAGACATGGCTGACACTTGATCGTACGGGTGTCTGGAATCTTCTAAACAGGTAAGGGCTGAGGCGGGCAGAACTCCGCAATCCTGTTCGTGTTGAACGCACCGTGATAGACAACCTTGATTTGGAAGTTGCTGTTGAAGCTGACGGATGTTCCCTGTTCCTAGAACTCATGAAGGGGATTAAGGCTGTTGGGAGGTGAAGCTCACCCTCACGGAATTGTGAGCAACGTAAGACCCCAAACTGGATTGACTAAGGGAAATGTGAGGATGTGGCTCATCTTGTGGCCGAAGGAGTCCGTCGGACGATACGTGGTCTATGTGCATTGCACATGAGGAACATGCAACTTTGTGGGTGTGTTGACTGAAAATCCTCAAAATCTCCTCATCCGAAGATGTAAAACTACGGCACTTAACTGTGTGAGACTCGTCTTGCTCGCTGACGTAAAATGGATCGGGTGCCTTACCAGCAGTAGAAGCTGGAAGTGGATGAAAATTCCACACTTTTCCCTGCATTTCAGAAAAATCACAAAATACAAAAACATTGCAAAATCACCTCTTCAAAAATCACAAAAATATTTCCCTTGCTTTCAATCAAAAAATTTACAAAAATCACAAAAATATTTCCCTTCCTTTCAATCAAAATATTGTCAAAAAACACAAAATATTTCCCTTGCTTTCAATCAAAAAATTTACAAAAGTCACAAAAATATTTCCCTTCCTTTCAATCAAAATATTGTCAAAAAACACAAAAATATTTCCCTTGCTTCCAAATCAAATATTTGCAAAAATCACAAAAAAAATATGTCCCTTGCTTTCAAATTAAATATTTGCAAAAATCACAAAAAAATATTTCCCTTGCTTTCAAATCAAATATTTGCAAAAATCACAAAAAATATTTCCCTTGTTTTCAAATCAAATATTTTCAAAAATCACAAAAATACTTCCTGTAAACTGATCTCTATCCGGACCTCTCAGGTAAAGATTCAGACCACATATTTGCAAAAATCACAAAAATTGTCACTAACCCCCAGCACTACACTTCAGGAGTCTTGAACTCCGCTCACTTCACAGTATGGGATGACGGATCCAATCGCCTGCAAATTGGAATCTTGACCAAAACGGGCAACCAAACACCATCTCAATCACATGTATGCCCAGAAGAACATCTTGAAGTCGAATGATATCCTCGTACATTCTCATTAGCAAAGAAACAGCATCTTGGGACGATGGACCTGATCGACCACGGGTCGGGATCTTGACCAACCCGCTGTCCAAACCTCCATATCAAAAAGAAAATCCCCAGGGGACACAATCCTGCAAACAATAAGCTCAAAGTTCTCTGCACCCACAGCAAAAGCAAAATCATCAAACGAGAAGAGAATGAGCCAAGCCATGCATTCATCATGCATCTCCATGCATCAGCATCCATTGCATCCATCATCATGTTTACCTGCTTTCAAAATAAAAGTCGGTTAGCCAAAAGCCCCACAGGCATCCCTAGTGGAGGCACGTGCAGACCAGATTTCCATTTCAAAAAGACAAAAAAATATTTCTATTCGCAAATAAAAACCCCACGGAGTATCACTCCCCAGAGTGGGTATCTTTTCAAAAATCCAAAAATATTTTTCCAGTAGAGCGTTCTGCCTCCAAAACACTAGGAGATCTTCCATATCTCCGGGTAGGAGCCAACGCAAAAATCAAATAAGATCCGATGTCTCGCGGTTTCTCCGGAGACCATCGGATCCAATGCACTCAAAGTACGGTCGAACTGAACTCCAGTGTCAGTGCGGTCGTACCACATGCCAAGATACAAAACGATGAAAGCCAAAAGGCTCGGTCACAGAAACCATTTGAACAGGTGGAAACGATGAATTGTAACTCAAGTATCAAAATCAGCAGATTGGGTGGAAAAAGTTCACCCGCACATACCTAGGCGTGGATGCCTGAAGTACCTTGACTGAGTCCAAGTCGGCATAGTAGAATCTCGTAAGACTATCTGACGCAGGGCGTCTAACCACTTTGACAGTCAAGCGAAACAAGTACTCCTGGAGTGATCTGGGAAAGCATTAAACATCACACAATCAGTCTCCGGGTCAGCAACCTCGTAAGACTACGGACGCAGAGGCTCTGCTGTACCTTTCCGATGTTAGTACCGATCGGGAATGGAAGGGTTGCGATTGGGTACCCAGGTTGTAGCCAATGCAGGGACAATGGCAACGTTTTCTCCAAACTCTCGCGGTATGTGCGAGTTATCAATTTCCAGACAATCAACTGACTCAGATACAAAGGACAACAAAGATTCCAGACCACAATCAAGGAAAGAATGAATTGCAAACCAAGCATCGAAGCCAGCAGATCGGGTGGAAAAAGCCCACCTGCACATACCTAGGCGTGGATGCCTGAAGTACCTTGACTGAGTCCAAGTCGGCGTAGTAGAATCCCATAAGACTATCTGACGCAGGGCATCTAACCACTTTGACAGTCAAGCGAAACAAGTACTCCTGGAGTGATCTGGAAAAACATCAAACATCACACAATCAGTCTCAGGGTCAGCATCCTCGTAAGACTGTCGACGCAGAGGCTCTGTTGTACCTTTCCGATGTTAGTACCAATCGGGAATGGAAGGGTTGCGATTGGGCACCCAGGTTGTAGCGCATGCAGGGACAATCGCAACGTTTTCTCCAAACTCCCGCGGTATGTGCGAGTGATCGATCTCCAAACGATCAACTGGCACAGATGCAAAGGCAAGCAATGATTTCAGAACATGATCTATGAATGACCGGGTCAGAAGTGGGGTGTCCACTCGCTTTGGCATTCGGTTGCACGCAACCTCTGCCAAAGAGGGGCATCTGTAGACACCCCACCTTTGGCTACACTGTTGGTAGAGATAGCTGGTTGAATGGAGGACCATACCCCCAAATCCCAAGTCCAAACTCAGCCAAACTCACCCTTGTCAGCCCCATTCCATAGCCCAGTTCAAGCCTGAACCCAGTCAACCCAGTCCTAAACATCACCCTGAAAAACCCCCCAGAAAAAAGGCCAGTCAAAAAATCCTAAAAAAGTTAAACTCGCTGAGTCAACCCGCTGAGTCAACCCGTCGAGTCAAAACACCGAGTCAACCCGTCGAGTCAAATCACCGAGTCGACCCGCTGAGTCAACTCACTGAGTCGACCCAGCGAGTCAAACAGCAGCCCCGAGGGAGCGACCGTACTCGCTGGAAACCGAGGAGCGGCCGTACGGGCGGCCCATAGCAGGCCGCCCGGAAAAAATTACGAGCCCTGCCACTCTCCGCTGCTATAAATACCCCCCTCCCCTTCTCATTTCAACATCCCTTCAAGTCCAGCCAGTCCGGGTGCGGTCCGAGTCCTCATCCACCCCTTAGCCCATTTTTCCACCAAGGAGAGCCTGAGTGAGGAGAGTCTAGCCCTGGTCCAGCCCAGCCTGACCACTGGTCCAAGCCTCCCAAGCCATCCAAATCTTGATCCAGCCACTCGAAGCCAATCCTTGCGACACCTCCGTCCATCTAGCTACTCTTTTTCCAGCATCATCTCATTTGCATCTAGCATAAGTGCAACATTTACTTTTCTTCCAACCCCCCTGCTTCACTACAAGCACCTTGATTCTTCAAGCACACTGCATATGTCTTAAATTAAGCACCTGTCAGTTCGAGCGTATGCTCTGGGCTTGCCCGTTGTTGGAACCTGCCCATCAGAAACTCTTACTGTTCAGACCTGCATTCATGCTTCACCATAAAACACCTTGATCATTCAAGCACACTGCATACGTCTTACATTAAGCACCTATCAGTTCGAGCGTACGCTCTGGGCTTGCCCGTTGTTGGAACCTGCCCATCAGAAACTCTTACTGTTCAGACCCGCATTCATGCATCATGTCATCCATGAGAATATACGAGGATTAAACTAGACTTTCAAGTATTCGATCGATTCTGTGAAGTAGAGACCGTACTTCGGTGCGGGCAGTGTGTGGGGTGCTTAACCTCTTCCCACCCTTTAACCGTGATCCCTTACCTCGAATCTCTGACCGCAGATCAACAGGAGTCATTTTAGAGGAAGGAATCTTCGGATTCCCTTCTCTAACGTTTCTACGGGGTCTAGCCGACTGTAGATTTGAAGTAACTGGCTAGTGGCGACTCTGGTCTTATATAAACTCACTTAAACATATCCAGCTTAACACGACAACTAAAACAAAGCCCTCGAGAACGAGGCAAGACAGTGGCACAAACGGCGATTTCGCACTCACGCATCCTCCTCTCCTTCTTTTCCCGAAAGGGGAAGGGGCGAGAACAACGTCGTGTGGGAGCGCGGAAAATCGGCGAGGGTCCACAGGTATCAAAGCGAAAGGTCAAGTGTTCAAATCCCGAAAATAAAAAATATACCACCGAAATATATTCTCCCATGGGGGGTTGTTTATGGTGTCAGTTGATTGTTCCTCCACCCTTGCCCAGTATGTTCCAGTGCAGAGTTCCACCCTGCACATGCAGGGGAGCATTAAAGTCCCTTGATATACATTGTTACACCATCATCAAAGAGCTCGAGCTTTTAGAGCAAGTGGTTTAGAGTCCTTTGCAGAACACCTCGCTGGCCAAAGACACTTTGATGCAAGATAACTAACCATTTACTCTAAGAGCTCGAACTGATTGAGTGTGGTGAATCAATCAATTTATCTCATAACCCAAATTAGGCCCTCGGTCAAACCATCCTCGTGGGCCCCACCTTCCATGGGTCTCGTCTTCCACGGTCCACCGCCTCATCAAGAGTTGCCCCATCTTGAGTGTAGGGCATGGTCACATAGGTCACCCCACTCGAGTTCAGAGTGTGAAAATGCTTCTCATTAATAACACGAATCCATCCATTTCTATCATGTACTTATTTATAATATGCATAATTGTATATACAATCATGTGTGTGTGTGTATCGTATGCGCTAACAACCCCTCCCTAACTCAAGGTGTTTTGGGCAATAGTTTGATTTTAAAAGACATGAACATTTATTCAGAAATAAAATAAAAATTTCGAAAGGAAAAAAGAAAGAAAACCTTCACTACAACCAAATTTGAGTAACGATGATTAACATGAGGTAAGCAAGGAAAGTTGCAACTATCATCTCTCACACTCAAATATATTGCAACGTATATATACCAAAGATGATAATTTTTAGGATTTGAACCATTTGCGCTTCTAGTTGGTACTGAAGAATCTATTTGCACTTCTAGCTGCTTGTATTTAAATCGTTACTTTTCTGGTGGTTGCAAAACTTCTAGTGGTTGGGATTTGAATTACAGGACTTTCAATATCTCCAGAATGTTTTCAACATTAGCACGATCATCATAAGCCTCTTGGTTCTAAATACTCTAAAGATAAAGAACTAAAGACTAAAACATATTTTGTTCCACGCAACAAGATACCTTCTCTGGTTTTTACCTTTTAATCAAGGAATTTCTCCCAGAGATATAATTAAAGAAATATGCCAAGCTACAACCTAGAATATAATGACTCATAGATATTAATGAAAGTTTTTTAACTGACATTCTCTACGTGTACGGTGTTTAAGCATTTGTAACTATTCACAGACAGAGCTCAAAATAATTGACAACTCTTCAGTGGAAGCAACAATTAGAAAATTGTGAACTTTGTCATAACAAGTCATCCATTTCTCATGCCTCAATGGCTAATCAACTATCTGAGGCCACTACCCCTCAAGGTCAAAACCATGATGCCAACCACCACTATATGAGATGCCTAGCACTCAATGGCTAAAGGTATGGTCAGAACACTTTTTTTTTTTTAAATCCCCAATTACAACACATTTTGTCTCAAACACAACCTCTGGATTTAGAGCATAGTTTTTGGTACAAACCTGAATAATGGGCCTTATAGTAGATAGGGATACCTAACAATGAAACTCATGTATTGTAATACTTTAAGATTTGATTATTTAGTTCTTTTCCTTTGAACATGGTGAAAGTTTTTCTACATGGCGGAAATGAAACAAATAAAATTGAATATACTTCTAGGCATACATGAAGTAATACAATTTAAAACCAATCATACTTTTTTCTTATAGAGAATGGAAGATGATTGGCTCTCACTATCTCTCTTCTTCTTCTCTTGAAGTGGCCACCCTAGAGTTTCTGCTCTATTTATCAAGGAAGCTTTCTTGGAGCATGGAACTGCGTAGGGCTTCTTAGGATGCTCTCATGTATTTATAGACTTGTAAAACTTCGCCAACAAGGTTTTCTTATTAAAAAAGAATCTCTCTAGGGAAATTTTTGTACTTAAATTGCGAGTAACACTACAATATTCTTGCCTGACAATATAAGAATTTTAAGTGAGTCAACCTTGAACAAGTTACACACACACACACACACGCGCGCGCGCGCGCGCGCACACACGTTCTTTTATGTATTGTCTTAAAATCCATTATCCCATGCCCACTATATCCCACAACCATGATTGATCATTCAAAAAAAAAATTCAAACCATTGATTATACAAAATAATGCATATGATGATTTTGAAATCAATTGTTTAATAAAAAAATTTTACAAAACTAGTTTAATCAGATATGTTAATCAATCATTTTAGTAATCAATCATTTTAGTTTCTAATATAAAGCTAAACCTATAAGGGTTGTAGATTCTTTGTTGAGAATCCCAATCTCCATGAGAGCATGATCAATCACCTAACTTACCAAAATCCACCTAATTGGTTCACATATTGGTGAATCAAAGAAATCGATCAAAATTTCATTGAGACCTAGGTCCTCTCAAGTCTAAAGATAAGCACAACAAGCATAGAAAGTGAAAACTAACACTAGACAATTAAATTCATCTTAACTTTCTAGATTTGGTTTAATGTATACATGCACACACTTTTCTTTCTTTCTTTTTACGCCCCACACACACACACACCATATGGACACTCTCATACCCATGACCTTAATGTTGAAACACACTCTGTCTACCACGAAGCCATGGGTTGGAATCCATGTATGGACACACCTACATGTGTGGGAACAATGTTCTATTATAGATACTTATTATACGCACAACCATCAACATATAATATATAGTGACCTATGAATTAAGTTGTCCTGACTTATTTTTTACCATGACAATATTCTAGGTTTACGAAGAATGGGACAAGTTAGGCCTCATAATATATTTAATATCAAACTTATCCAACATCATTCTCTAGGAATACAAACCCTCCCAAACATATCCATTTTATGTATACACAATATATATATATATATATATATATATATATATATATATATATATATATATATATTAAACTAAAAGTACATACATTCCAATACATGGACCATCTCTTTAACTATTGTTTTTTGAGCCGCTTATTCAAAATTTATCAATGGTAATGATTTTAAGAGGAAGTCACCTTCATTTATAGTTCTAGCCCATGAATTAAGTTATCCTGACTTATTTTTTACCATGACAATATTCTAGATTTATGAAAAATGGGATAAGTTAGGCCTCATAATGTATTTAATATCGAACTTATCTCACATCATTCTCTAGGAATACAAACACCTCGTAAAAGTCTCCCACCCAATCCCTCCCAAACATATCCATTTTATTTATACACAATAACAATGAGTAATAAATAGTGTGTGTGTGTGTGTGTGTGTGTATTAGAGAGAGAGAGAGAGAGAGAGAGAGAGGAATGCTCACCTATGAACCATCTCTCACGAGAACTCGTGAGAACATTTTGAGGACTCATCGAACGTGATGTGCCCCCAAAATTCGAGCTGTCCACATGATGCAGCACCCTGAAAAACTCTCGGGGCCCAACTTTCAACCTAATCGAGAACTCTGGTGGGCTATAATGAGAGAGAGAGAGAGAGAGAGAGAGAGAGAGAGAGAGAGAGAGGCAAATCAAGGGTGGAAACTGTTTCCTTTTTCCATGGCCCACTAGATTTGTGGATCAAATTGAAAGTTGGGCCCTGGGGTTTTTCAGGGTTATGCATCACGTGGACAACTTAGATTTTGGGGACACGTCATATGTGATGAGTCCTTAAAAAGTTCTCACGAGTTATCGTGAGAGATGGTTCGCAGGTGAGCATTCCTCTCTCTCTCTCTCTACACACACACAAAAGTAAATACATTTCAATAAATGGACCATCTCTTTAACTATTTTTTTTTTTTTTTTTGAGCTACCGATTCAAACTTTATCAATGGTAACGAATTTAAGAGGCAGTCACCTTCATCCATATTTTAAAAACCCAAAAAATTCGTTCAATATTTAATAATTAAATCAATAAAAAATGAGAGTTGCTCTAGTGATGCCAACCACTGTAAGTTAGAGCACTAGTAGTTGCATTGGGACTAGACCAATCCGTTAACTCAAAAATGAGAGTTGCCCTGAAATAGGTTCATCACCTATTTTTGGGGCTACCATATACACCATCATACCAATCTAACAAATATAAACCATTTGATTAATGGTCTTTAATATGAACAGTCAAAATAATTTACTCAAAAATAGGTCCAATATCAACTATTTGATCCTTAGCATATCAGGGATTGCTTATAATTCTAAAGAATCACTTTTGTTAGACAATTGTAAGTATCCCATCCATGCCTTAAAACATGGATATCTTTAGAAAATAAGGTCAAATGAAGGATGGCTTAGAATGGATCATCCCATCAATGTGTGGTTATAATCTCACGGTTCCGAGTCATAACTGAGTCGAGTCAAAATCTTGTCGATTCAAGTAGACTTATCCATGTTTAGAGTCGAGTCATCGAATTTCATAACTATGCCTAAATCTAGGCAGTCCATCTGGAGTTGACTCACCGAGTTTTAAAACTACTATGCCTTGATCTCTATGTCCCATAAGCCCTACAGGTAGGATCACCGAGCATGACCCTCTAGAAATAGCTAAGCTAGCAGCAGTTAGAGTAGGAGAAGAAGCAACACCTGCAGTAGTAATGATCCGTGCACTGACAGTAGTAGGATAGAAGTAATAATAGCATTAGTAGGGTGGTAGTTATTAGTCATTAAAACAGCCACATGATGAAACAAATCATGAAGATGGCCCACTTCATGTCGATGATATGGACATGATAGTGATATATCAACAAAAGTAGCACTAGTAAATACTAAGGGCCCACCCTTTGTGTCCAATCTTAACGGTTTGATGGGCATCCAACAAATGCACTTGAGAGACAAAATAAGTAAATGTCACTGTCTCAATTTATTGGCAAAAAGTCCTTTTTTTTAGGGTTAGGATCTGAGTAAGGGTAATGTTTTTGACCCATAAGCAATTCATTGTATGGCCTGCCTGATAAGCGGTCTGGATCTCCCACATGTGTGTCACATGCACTCAGCTCGGATGTTAGTCATGCACATGGTTGCATTTGGACTTGTTGCCACTCGCATCTGACTGCGTAGTGCAGAGAGTACTGACATTGGTACTATATACTTGTACATGGTAGAACTCTAGCTGCCACCATGATGTATGTGTTTAATCTGCTCCATTTATTCACTTTTCCGTATAAAATGAGATAGATCAAAGCTCACGTGGACTACACCACAAGTAGTCAGGATAATGAACCAATATTGAAACTTTACAAGGGCCCACCATCATGTTCGTTTGCCATCCAAACTGTTTATAAGGTAACACACCAAACACAAATATCAACTTGATCCAAAACTTTTATGTTGAAACCTTCCAAGGTCGGATGATCCTAGCCTCTTGAATGAATTATTTTGGCCCATGGATTGCCGAATTTTGGTTGGACTATTTCTAAAATAACCTCTTCCGAGTCCAATATGTGGCTAAGATTAGCTGACCAATGTGTGATGTAGGACAAGAACTCCCTAATAAAGGGCGTGAATCAAGCACATTTCTATCGCACATGGGCCGGAAAAAAAATTAAGGAAAGGTTGACAACAATGGACAATTTTTGTATGAATGGACTAAAAGAAGGCGAACCGTAGATCGGCCATAACTTTTGATTCAGGAGGAGTTATGAGATACACAACATGTGTTCCTATTGAAATTATGTTTTGAGGTGAACTGAACTGTGTTTGTCCGTTTCGCAAGAAAACGCACGATTACAATAAAAAAAAAAGAATTTTAGAAAAAAACTGTTATTTTTAGTAATTTCAATTTTTAGCTTATTTCCTTCTTTTTAAGTTTTGTTTATTTAAGACTTTCTACTTTTATTGAATAAGGAGTTTTAAAAAGACTCTACTTAGTAGTAATATTTAATTAGGAGTTTATTATTTTTAGTAACTTTTTATTTAAAAAAATTATTATTTTTGGTAAATATGAATTATTGTTTGTTCAGGAATATATAAGATTGTTAAATTCGTTTTCCATTGAGGATTTTTATTATTATTCAATAAAATTCTGATTTTTTTACCAATTTTCTCTCGGATTGAAAACTTTTACTCGTGGATTCGAGGAAGCCTTGTTGTTGAGGAGTCCAGTCAACCTTGTGGATTTAAGGTAGTTATCTCGTGAGGAAGAATGTGATCAACCTCACCATATCCCCTGGGTCAATGTGGTTTTCAATCATGAACCATCAACGGTGGGACTTAGTGGATGATTTGGTTTGGATGCTGCATCTGCCACGTGCACTTTGATAGACTGCTTAAAGTAACCAATATACAAGTGAGAGGAGTGAATAACCTCCATCACAGCCGTGTCCTTGTCTCCTTTGGGTTCGTTTTGGTGATTGAGCTTGATAGGATACTCTGCTGTGTATGAGCTTGATACACAGGAACTCGAAAGTTACAGCCTTAGATTGTTTGGACAATTCTAACCTCTGATTCTTGGACACTTGTTTATTGAAAAATGACCATCAGATAAATTTCATTATTTTTTACCGTCCGATAAATTTCATGCAATCTAATAATTAGATTGCCAAATAAAAGTAATTTTTGGTTCATGATACATGCATCTAAATTAATACCTATAATTTGGACAGTTTAGTTTGAATTATTTATATGCCATATATGTAATTTCTCGGTATTTTCTACCTGCCTCTTTATCATCTATCAGACTCTACCTGTTGAGTATTTATCTTGGTGATTTGCATCGCAATGGTCCAATGTCAGTATCACGAATGGACCATGACGCAAGCCATTGATCTGGTGGCCCATCATGAATGGACCCAAATCTTCCAAACTGGGGGACCCTATCTTTTTCTTTCTTTGGTCGGATGACGTGTGGACAATTGGTTCCTAACCATGAACGTAAATGCCAGCATTAGAAATGTTGGAGTTGTCTGAGAGAGGAGATGTTTTGGACATGATCCATCCACGGTAAGAGTCAGAAGCTCAATGGTCTGGATCACCGAACCATGGATTCAATCCACTTAATCCTAATCGACCCATAAAATTTTAATGCGTGTGCGTGATATCCAACCCGTTCAATGAATTGACCCCACCAAAAGGATCATCGTGTACGTAACAATCAGCCCCATCAACTCATCAGGCAGACAACTCTTGTATTGGTCCACTAATGGATGGATGAGACTGAGTTTTGCACAAGGTGATCCTCATGGTGAGACCAACTTACTAGATGGGGGTGGATGTGGCACACACATATATAGCAGGCAAGAAGTATATATCCTCTCTATGCATTCTCTATGTATAGTAACTTGTGGTCCAAGCAATTGGATGTGAGCATTTCTAACCATCATAATGAGAAAGCCTATGTGCTTGTAACATCCCATGCATTCAATAGGTTGGCCATATCATCATCATGTGAAAAAATTAGCAATGTCCATTCATCTAGTGGACAAAACTTTTATTTTACTATTTATCAATGGCCAAAAATTGTTTTCGTAATGTGGTCCACCTGATTAGCACAAGGGGATGATTTTTGCAATGTTCAAGAGTGTTTCAAGTTCAACTAGTCAGACCATAATTTGCAGTCCACCTGGCGGATTACTTCTATCATGCTATTTGTATTTAATAGGTTGGGCCCCATCAGAGGATCATCTTGTGCAAAAATTAGCAACATCCTCTCATGTAGTGGACAACGGTTTTATTTTGCTATTTATTAATGGGTGGAGATTTCTTTCGTGGTATTTATTAGGGATAGACATTGTTTTCATGGTGTGGTCAACCTGATTAGTACCATGGTCTTATTTTTGCACCATGCGATTTTACACTGGAGGGACATAATAGAGTGTTTTGACTAGTGTATTTTGCAGTTCACTCAGCAATAACTTTCAAACTATTATGTTCATATGACATCTAAACCTTCCAATAGGTTGGCCCCACCATTAGGATTGCTTCGTGAAAATAAAAAATCTATTCATTAGGTTGATCAGTGGGCCACACCATAGAAAACAATGTGTAGCCATTCATAAATAGAAAAATACAAGTGTAACCATCGAGTGGCCCTGGTTGATTGGAGTTGGATAATAATAATAATAATAATAATAATAATAATAATAATGATAAATCATGATAATGAAGGACGCGATTTCCTGCCAAAGCCTGAAGTTCCTGACTGGGAATCTAGGTGGGGCCCACTGTGATGTTTGTAAGAAATCCATGCTGTCCATCTGTTTTATGAGCTCTTTTTAGGATGTATGACAAAAAATGAGCCGGATCCAAGACTCAAATGGGCCCAAAAAGTGAGAATTGAAAGTCCATAGTTGAAATATTCGTGGGGCCACAGAAGTTTTGAATCAGGTTAATATTTGTGTTTTCGGTTCATCCAGTAGGAATGACATTATGAATGGTATAGATGGCATATAAACATCACTGTAGACCTCAGGGAGGTTTCAACGGTGGGAATTTCCCTACCCACCTTTCCTTTAGTGCGGCCTACTTGAGTCTTGGATCCAATTATTTTTAGTCACGTGTCCAAAAAAGAGTTCACAAAATGGATGGATGGCGTGGATTTCTCACAAACATCAAGGTGGGCCCAACCTAGATTACCAGTGTAAGAACTTCTTTCCCAAGAAATCTGCGTCTGATAATGAATAATAATAATTATTATTATTACAATAATAATTATAATGGTTGTTGTTGTTGATAATAATAATAATATTATTATTATTGCAAAACAGCAACCAGCAGCAACAAGAACGGTAATATCAATAGCTGCAGGAGTATTTACACTAGTAATAGTAGACAGCAGTGGTAGCAGAATAGCTGTGGAGAGTCGGTGGTGGTGAATTGAAGTGCAGTTATTGTGAGTAGGTCAACATCTGTCTTTCTCTCTGTCTACATTGTCAATGCCATAGAAACTTGCAGTTGCAGACATTGAAATACTCGATTTTTTTTTCTTACTTTATTATTATTATTTTTCATTCAATGGTTTTAATTCAAGGATTTTCTCTCTATCCGTACCACTCTTCTTATTTCTTAGGTACACAACCTTCTCATCCCTTCATCCTTGATTAAATGAGTTGGAATTAAATGACATAGGGCCCACATCTTCGCACGCTACACATGGGTAATCCTAGCCGCTGGTTCAGGCCCACCGTGGATGGATATGTGCCAAAAATCTCCCACATTGAAAGATCCTAGCCACCTATAACATGTAACTTTGCTTTATTACAAGTATACTTATATACATAAAAAAATGAACGGTAAAGATTGTCCTATCAATGAGATTTTTGAGGCATGTTGTATTCACGGTGGGACACTGCTAACTAGTGGTCCGGATTACAGAACCATGGGCCCCAGTTGTCATAATTGAAAGAATTGTATAATGTGGAAAGATGCGGCGCAATGCATCTGGTTTGTGTTAACGTCAAATTCTAGTAACAATTTTCCTTCGTCCATGATCCTCCTGAAGATGAACTCCTCATTCTCACCTGAAAACCAAAGAAAATACTAAGGGTGGCCAGCGACCGGCCGTTAGATCTCCGATGCTTAAGTTAGGGATGGGCTTGAAAGTAAGATGAAGTGTGAAATGTAGGTTAAGATGTTGTGTACCTTCCTTATCTCTGGGAACCTCTATTTATCTTGATCCCGATGGACTGGCTTGTTACGTCAGTAGTTGAGATCTTCCCGATATCAAGGGATAAGATGTTATCTTATCTGGTTAGAGACCAAAATAATAACATTGCTCGACGATAATCCCTTTTAATCCGGGACTGATAAATAAGAACAGATCTGAATAGATCTGTAATCTGGGCCAACTCCTGAACTATATGGGCTGTTAGGACTACAACTTAGGGAACGTCCTCACTGAACGACTGACGACCAAGGCTGCTCAAATATAGATGAGTGATTGGCTAATGAGCAGATTTTATTAGATTGTGAGATGCGCCCAACTCGGTTCGCAAGATGATATATTATGCCGTCCTGCTCGCAGTTTATAATACTAAGGAGTCGCTCGCACATCGTACGTGAACCATGTAAAGCTACTCGAGAGCTGCTGATTGCAAATACCTTTGACCAACTTTATTTTACAACCGATGCCCCCCAAGTCCTTTGTTTTAAGCAACTAAGCGAAGGACTTGACCATGCATATAACCGCCTGACGCGTCTTTCGAAGGGGAGATGCCGTACATGATTGAGCATTCGCATTAATGAGCACCAGCTTTTCGGCCGAAGAAAATGAAGAGGTGCTCGCCACGTGTTCAGAAGTTAATGCGCATGCCCGTTCGACTGTCGTGACAAACGAAAGGTCGCCGCGTGTCATTCAAATCTTAAGGAGAATGATTGCATATATATATAAGCGCTCGTAAGATGTTTCTTTACTTCGAAGATTTCGATGAAATTTAAATTCCTTCCTTCCTCTTTTCTTCCTTTGGCGAGACCTCTTTTCTGAGGTTTTTTTCTTCTTCTTCTTCTATTCCTCTTTCTTTTCCTTCAATGGCGCGATGATTCGATAGTGAGGTTGTTCCATTAGGGGACGAAACTCCAGATTCTTCCTCCTCAAATAACATACGGGTACCTGCTGGGAATTATTCTACATCTGGGTACCCTTCTATAATGAGGGAAGAAAAATTGGGAGAGATGTGTGAGAGATATCGAATCCTTGATTCGATTAGATTTAAATTATCCGAAGAAGGGGAAACCGTCGATTCATCACCATCTGGGTGTGTCGCTATGTATAAGTATTTTTTCGAATTTGGCGTGCATCTTCCTCTCCATCCTTTTATTCGAAATATCTTTTGTATATACAAAATAGCCCCTGGACAACTTATTGTAAATGGCTGGAGAGTTGTGTTAAGTGCTTACGTCCTCTAGAAACAAGCTGACAATGGAGAACTAACTGCTGATGAATTCTCGAGGATGTTCCAGCTAAAGAAGGCTCCATCCAGCGAGGGCTGGTATTACTTATGTTATTGGCATCGGGATAATTATATCCTGGGAAATCCTTTTTCGAATTATCCTGGATGGAAGAAACAATGGTTTTATATCTCTGGGAATTGGGAATCCAATGAGGGTTCAACACTTGGAGGTCATAATGTTAATTGCTTCTTCTGCGAAGGTTGGTGAATTTTCATCTTGATCAGATTGTTGATGCGAATTTCCCTTTGACCTTATTGATTGGTCATATTGTAGGTACTTTGGCTGGGAGAAAGCCTAGCTTTAGGGGTGACATACATGAGAAAATCATCAAAGTATTCAAGTTATCGGAGGACGCGAGAAACATCAAATTCGCCCTCATGCTTCAGCGGCTCATTGAGTCTGGTCTAATTTCTGGACAAGAGATAATGGTGGTAGGGGAGAAAAGAAATAGAGGAGTCCTTCCTCGCTTGAAAGGTACCACTTTGAAGAGACAGAAGAAGACATCGACTGGCCCCTCTCAACCATCTGAGCAAGTGAATGAACCTGCTCGAAGCTCACAGCAACATGACCCACTTACGGTTCCAACTGAACCCGCCACAGCCGCAATCCCTACTCCGATTGTTCCTCTAGAGCAATCGGTCATCGATATCATTGATATTTCCCCAAGGGAGGATGAGCCAGGACTAAGCGATCCATGGAATGAAGGGAATTGCGAGCCTGTCGTTGCTCGCGAGCTGGCTCCTACTTAGGAGTTGGCTTCTGTTCGAAAATCTGCTCATCTGAGCAATACTGGAGGAGGAATGGTAGTGGCTCAACCTCGGGAGTTGGGACTTTCACCATTCCGAGTTACTTACATCCTATTTACAAGTTTCTCTTTGACAATGTCACTTCACAATCTCTTAGAAATCTTCCTAAGCCTAGTCCAGAAGATCTCTCTCTAGATGCTGGGATGAAAATGGTCTAGGTATAAAGAAAATTTTATTATTTATTATGTTATTAAGGAACCATTCATACCCTTACGATCTTCTCCTTAATTTTTTAGCAGGGCTTGGACCTTATCATAAGGACGAGATGCGACATTATGGCTGCTAATCGAATAATAGATGAGGCAGAAGAAAATAAGAAAGCTATGGAGCATGCGATCCAAGGGAGGAATCAAATCTTGAAGGCTCGTGAAGTCTTGATTACCAACATAAATGAGGATAATAAGATCCTCATTGGTAAAATCCAAATCTTGACTGAGAAGTATCAAGCATTAGATTTGAAGCTTGCCCGCCTTGCTGAAATGAAGGAGAAGGTCGAGAAAGAAAGAGAGATTTTTCGTCAAGATAAGATCTCTTTGGAGCAGAAGAATGCTAATCTGACGACGCAGCTCACAGAGTTCAAGTCGCAGCTCAAAGGAGTTAGCCAGAATCTAGAGAAAGAGAAAGTTGCTCTCTCGAAGCAAACCTTCGACTCGGTCCACTAAGAGGAGGAGCGGGTTGTCTTGATCGGGATGATTGCTGAAGAAGGTCCCAGTGCTATTCAGAGGTTTCAGACTTTACAGCTATATGATGATGAGCATTATGAATCATATGATGTTGGTCACGACTTCGCTGTAAAAGTGATGCAATAGATTTCTCCAACTTTCAACTTGAAGGGATTTAAGAGAGTCACGATTATAGTTGCTGATGAAGAGAGAGAAGTGGTTGCCAATGAAGTCACGGAAGCTACTAAAGCTGTGGGGGCTCTTGAGGCTGATCCCGAGGTCGAGAGTCGCACACTTCCTCCGGATGATACACAAGAGGGAGCAGCGGAAGATTAGTCTTGATTACTTCTTTGTTATTTCATATGATCAATTTTGAATTTTGAGTCTCTTGGATTTTAATGAAAAAATCGTTTTGGCTTCTCTTTCAATTATTTTTAATTCATGGAAATGAATTGTGTTTGAATGTGTGATTGCTCAACTCATGGAAATGAGTTGGGCTCAGTTAGGAAGGCCTTGGTGGCTATGTCCGCATGGAGATAGACTGGTCTATCAACTGAGTCTTTGGCTCTGCGATAAGCAGAAGACTTAGTCAAGAGAATGTTCTGTATTCTCTTTAGGACTATTCAGGTCTTTATGGAGTAACGACTAAGTTGTAGGATTCATAGCTGATCTGTTAGAATGAAAAATCATCTTTTATTCAGATATGGTTCACGTGCCCAATGTATGAATGCTTTACAAAAAAATATCGGAGTAAATGCTCTGCGTGCCAAGGGCGACGTAGGGGTCTCCCTTGCATGTCTTCTAGATAATAAGTACCTGGTCGAATGATTTTGATAACTTGATACGGGCTTTCCCAATTATGATCCAGCAATCGAGTAGCTGTTCCAATATTCTGTTCGAGCACCAGATCATCGACTTGGTAGGTTCTAGGCTTAATGTTTGAATTGTGGTATCGGGCTATACGTTGTTGGTAAGCCGCTGCTCCAAGTTGGGATGTGTCCCTTCTTTCTTCTAGAAGATTAAGGTGAAGTTTTAAACTTTCTTCGTTGTCCACTAGCTCGTACTGTTCCACTCGGTAAGTGGGTATTTCGACTTCGATTGGGACAACTGCTTCAGTGCCAAATGCTAGAGAGAAAGGTGTTTCTCCCGTCGATGTGCGAGCTATTGTTCTATAAGCCCACAAGACTTTTGGTAGACATTCTGGCCATACGCCTTTGGATTCGTCGAGTTTGGTCTTCAAATGATGTTTAATTATCTTATTGACCGCCTTTACTTGACCGTTAGCTTGAGGATTGTTAGAACTAGAGAATGGATCACAACGACATCCTCTGAGGTGTGGTGTTTTTGTTATTCTGGGGTTCTGAATAATAGAAACATTCGTAGACAATCACAAGCATTCACAAAAGTACACAAGGAAGAGATATCGCAAAGTGAATTTTATTCCAGAGATCCTGAGATCTTGTACATTCCAGACCGTGATCGGGCACAAGCCCTTAATTACATCGAATGATCGATGACCCTTGATTAAAAGGCAAAAGACTAGTCAGCGGGGACTATGGTCTCAGAGTTCGTGGTCGTGGAGGCTTGTATTTGTGTGGTCATAGAGACCTGTATTTGTATGGTCACGGAGACTTGTATTTGTGTGGTCACGGAGACCTGTATTTGTGTGGTCATGGAGACCTGTATTTGTTGCGTTCTGTTATGGACTGATCCATCTTTGTACGAGTCAGATGTCTATGTCCCATGTTTTGACCGGAGATTCGGGCTGAGACTGTCAGGGTTTATGGTCGGGAAGGACGACTTTGGGCCCATGCCTGTTAATGTATGGATAGGTGACCTCGGGAAGTCCATTCCACAGTTGTGTGTACCTAAGCAGCTCAACCAGCGGATGCCGTTTGGATGGGTAGGGCATCGACTGTTCTTGACGTGTCAGTCTTTAAAAAATTTTGTGTGATAATTTAGAACTCTCCTGATGTGGTTTACCGTGTTAACCATAATCCCCTTTGCTTAGTCCGGGCCTGAATCCGGGTCATATTAGGATAGTACATGTAATGATGATGCATCAGTATGGTTCTGGACGCTAGCGGCCTCTTTCCAGGAGAATTGCTCCATTCGTCTTGTTGGGTCGAATCGGACTCCGAAGGCTTGCATTCTGCTCACTGGCCAACCCGGATGTGTCATTTGACCGCTCCGTTGCGTCTGGAACGCTCGAAATACCCAAAATAGGCTCAAATGGGGCTTGAAAATGTTATAAAATGAAGATTTAAGGGTGCTGGAATGAACGCTCAAAGTGCTGATTTTTGCGATCCGCTGGCCTGATTTTACTGATGCGCTAGGGCCAGCACGTCTAAAAATGATTGTTAAAAATTATCTATTTTCATGATGCGCTAGGCTATTTTTCTGACGCGCTGGGGCCAGTGCGTCCGAAAATAACTTCGTTTTAGGAATGTTCGTTTTTCTGATCCGCTGGCCTATTTTGCGATGCGCTAGGGCCAGTGCGTCCAAAAATAACGTTGTTTTTAGAATGTGCATTTTTCTGATCCACTGGCCCGTTTTTGTGATGCGCTGGGGCCAGTGCGTCAAAAAATAATGCTGTTTTTGCAATTTGCATTTTTCTGATCCGCTGGCCCGTTTTTGTGATGCGCTGGGGCCAGTGCGTTAAAAAATGATGAGTTTTAAGATGTTGATTTATTTGATCCACCGAGGGTTTTTCCTGATAAGCTGGATCATTTTTGTGATGCGCTGGGGCCAGCGCGTAAAAAAAGATGACTTGTAAGTTATTTCATCTTCGGACCTGTTATGGTTGGAGATGCGATTTTCGGCGATCGGAAAATGGTTCCGGCGATTGGAAAAAGGTTTTCCGGCAAAGAGGTTCGGCTCTCTCTCTTTGAATCGTGCAAATGAGGTGGTGGGAGGGGGTATTTATAGGTAAAGTCGGCCAATAGGAGGCCGACACGTGTAGCGCGTCGATAAAATCACTCGGCGCGTCTCAAAATGGCTTCGTTGGGATGTTGATTTTTAGGACGCGCTAACTGTCAGTGCGTCCTGAAATTCCTGAAAATGCCTGATTTATTGGACGCGCTGAGGGTCGGTGCGTCCTAAAATTCCTGAATTTTTGGATGCGCTGGACGAATTTCTGGACGCGCTGGATGCAGTGCGTCTTGAAATTCATGTTCTGAAAATGACTGAATTTCATGATGCGCCGGGTGAATTTCTGGACGCGCTGGAGGCAGTGCATCTTGAAATTCATTTACTAAAAATGACCGAATTTCATGATGCGCCGGCTATGGATTTTCTTGATGCGCCGGGTACTCGTGTTTCACAAAATTGGGTTTTGCAAAACGGAGGGCTTGTGGGGCCCGTTTTGCGATGAATGTCGATGCACTTTGCCTATTTTTCATAAGTGAGATAACCCTCCCAAATTTGGAGAGTTCTGGCCATGATGACCGGTGGGGTCCACCACTGGCCCAATTTCCCGCGTGTTGCGATTTTTGACGCGATCTTCGATGCACTGGCCCTAAATCCAATCGGGTGATGATTTGGACGCTCGTAATTATTGTTTCGAAGACCCTTACTTTTGGGACCCCAACAGATGCCCCTCCGATGCATTGGGATGGACGCGCGGCGGTCCATGGTGACGCGTCGGATTTTTCGGGTCCCACTATAAATAGGGAAGTCTAGGTCATTTCGTCATTTCACTTTTCATTTTCGACGACCAGAGCTCTCGGCCAGCGCATCGAAGTAATCGCCAGCGCGTCGAATAATAGTCGCCAGCGCGTCAAACAATTAGGTAGCGCGTTGAGTAATTCAGACTCGGACCTTTTTGTCGATGCGCTACCCATAGCGCGGCCTTTAATTGGACTTGCGGTTTTTTCGAGTTTTGAACGCGTCATATTGTCGCGCGTGGGTTAAATGGCCGCGCTACCCTCAGCGCGTTGATTTATTCAAAATTTTCTTTATATTGACGCGCTAAGGTCAGCGCATCCTCCCGTGCTTCGTTAAACCTCATTTCATGACGCGTTGAGTCCAACGCGTTGCACTTTGGCATTTTTCTGATGCGCCAGCCCCAGCGTGTACTCGTGTGTCTGGGAAAACCCATTTGATGGACGCGCTAAGGTGTGGCGCTTATGAAAATTTGAACTTGGTGGATTGATCATTTTCTGGACGCGCTGGGGCCGGCGCGTCATGTTTTTTGGACTTGTGAGTTGCGTGATTTTTGCGACGCGCTAGGCTCTACGCGTGCGATTTTAGGACTTAGTGAAATTCATTGAATTTGTTATACATATCGGATCCCGCACGTATATTTTCAAACTTATTAGGTTGGCCCGATTTTTGAACGTGTCAGGGCCAACGAGTACTGATTTCTGAGTTCGAGAAATTGCCCAATTTTAGTGTCCTAATCAAGTACGCTTATCATGGCTTAACGCGCTCACATTCGGGTTCATTTGATCATTGCTCATGATATTTGGGGCTGTTGTTTTGGGTGAGTGGAGCCTCACACACCCTCATATTCAACCTGATCGCTTTTGAGCATTACCAGGGCGTGTGAAGCCTCACGCACCCAGCCTATAGGCCTTGGTGGAATCTGGGGTTTTTGCGAACTTTATATTGGCGATCTGCCGTGTCTCTAAAGGGTGTGAGCCCCTATACCTCTGCTTCGCATTTGCGCATGCGTGCCAGTTGTCCTAGGGAGGCGTAGGGTCTCATGCACTTGGGAGACTTCCTGGTCGCATCAGCTTAATGGGCAATTCTAATGGCGAATTTAAGTGATGTTTCGAGCGTACCTTTGCATGTCTTTTCTTAGCCTTTCTGTCTTTACACGAGTGGCTTCACGTGCTTTTTCCTTCTTTTCTTTTGTCGGACTGCCTCATTAGTTCATCCGTCTTGTTTTTTAGCAGACAATGGCCATAACTCGCACTTCTTTACGCGCGGCCCGGGATTGTAAGAGGCGGCTTCTGAACGCTCTAGACCACCCTGAGACTTGGTCATCCCTCGCCGGTCGGTGTGACGAGGTGGCCGAAGCCTTGACCCATCTGGGCGCGGACTCCCGCCCTATTTTTCGAGCTATCCAGAATGTCTCGGTGATGGCCTCCATTTCTGACGAGCGTAAGGAGGCCATTTCTAGCTTCATCGGCGATTCTTCCCTCCTGGAAGAATTGGCAGTCCTCGAGGCGGTGGAGCCTTCTCTGGCCGCTTCTTTCTTATCCCTGTCGAAGCGACTTAGCTTCCTGAAGGAGGAGAAGAGGGAGAGCAGGCAATTTCTAGCTTGGCTTGTCCCATTGGCGGAGGCCGAGTACCCGGATCGCCGCGCTGGCATCTGGAGGATGGTCAGGGAGGCTCTACGGGAACTTGACAACCTGGCGATCGACGTCTCCATTATAAGGAACTACGCCAATGCCGAGCACCTGAATTTTGATCTCGTGCAACAATGCATTTCCATCTTAGTGGACTTGATCTTCAAGGAAGCCCAGGTCCAGGCGAAAGTCAATGAGTTAAGGGCTCGGGTTCTCCCGCTGACACAGGACTGAGATCCTCGCTTTCTGGCTTTGGGGAGGGGTCCCCACAATTTTGAGTCGTTTTACATTGACTGTTGATTTTTTAATCATTTAAACAATCGACATTAACAATTTAGACATTTGGAATAGCCCTCATGGCTTGATGAATGCTAATCATATTTTTCTGCTTTACTTCTGTCTTTCCTCACTTGTGTGTTTGTGATGATGATGTTGTGGTTGTGGATGTTGTCGTTTCATTTCTTTTTGCATTGGTTTCGAATGCGTTCCGCAGTGGCCTGGATTGGCGCTTGTACTTTGTTCACTTGCTGCTTCGTATCCCTTTGGATTTTGTAAATATTTGATTGATTTTATGAGGACATTTCCCTTTGCCCTGTACTTAAGCCCTTTTCATGCCGTTGCAGATTATAATGGCCAGCAATCCTTCACAAGCCGGTCCTTCGGGTCCGCTTCAGACTCCATTAAAGCGTAAGCGCGCCGCCGCCAAGCAGGTTTTCAGGCCGTCGGCTGAGAATCCACAGTGGTTCCTCCCGCCGGAGACGTTCAACTTTTATGCACGCATTTTGACTCTTCCAAAGAATGTTCAACGAAAGATACTCTGCGATAAGGCCCTACCAACCCCTCCTGACGAGGGTACTCAAGAAGAATGGGATGCGTGGTATGCTCCTTTGCAAGGTTTTCGGACTGACGAGTTTGTTGGGTCTGAAGAGGGTGAAGCGAGCCCAGCTGTGCCTACTCAGTCTGCTAAGCGAGGTCGCCCAAAGACGACTGGAAAAAGCGCTAAGCAGGTCTACATAGAGAACCAAGCCAAGTCGAAGTCTGATAGAATAAGGGTTGTTTGGTCCTCCGCGAAGCTGGCGGTGTCATCTCTTGTGATTCATAACCCCTACACAAAGCAATTCATCTGATTTCCCAAGAGCTTCCAGAGATATCGCTCTCTACCGAGTATCGAGCCATCTGATGTGTGTCGCGCAAAATCATTTTACAGCGTCGACTCCTGGACGTCTGTTCCAGAGACATTCGTCAACTGCGCTGTATCCAAGAACGGTACACTGCAGTCTGTCCTTGGGGAGAAGGATATGATATTCTTGGAGCCAAACCATGATCCTCACCTGCCATTTCCGACACATTACTATGAGACCTTACGCCAAAGGTTTCGCCCTCTATCCGACGCGGAAATTTGGCCGACCGGGGGGTTCAGGACCCGAGGACACCTGAGCCCTCACCTTGGTTACGAAGCTTGGGCTAGCCGAATAGTTGAGCAGCATAAAGAGACTTTGAAGCAAGTGGGTCTCTTGCGGGCTATTCAGGCGATGTCGAGCTACTTTTATCGAGAACCATGCGTCTACAAGGGGTTCCTGAATCACTGGAGCTCTATTACAAACTCCTTCCACCTGCCGTACAGGGAAATGAGCATATCGCTCTGGGACTTGTATCGGATAGCCAGTCTTCCCATCCGCGGTAGAATTTATGATGAATGGACGCCCAGCGACGAGGAGCTATCTAAGAAGAAAAAGGGTGTCGATGAAGGTTTCTACTCTGAAGCCTGCTATGAATTGTTTGCGGAGCTGCCGCAATTCCTGGGCTCCAGGGACAAACTGCCTTTTGAGGACTGGCTGATTTACTTCAGTCACGGCCTGAAGTGAGCTTTTTTACTTGACTTGCACTCTTCGCGTCCTGTTTCATTCTTTTCTTCTACTGATGGTTTTCTTCCTGTCTCAGCTTGAATTATGGATCGTATGATGAAGGCCGCAGGGATAAATTGGTTTTGGAGGCCAAGATGAAGAAGAAGTTCCCGTAGCCGAACAAGCTATCTCCCACCTGCGAACTTGCTGGGTTCTTAGCCTACTGGTTATGCTGTGTGGCCCTCCCGAGCCCTAAGCAGGTAGATAGTGTGAGAGTCTCCTGCTTCGCTGTAGCAGGGAGTCTGTCTAACGGCCATCATTATGCATTGGCCCCGGTGGTATTATGCTCTATATATCGGGCCTTTGGCAGTGTCATCAGCAACAAGGGCTCGGCTTCCTTTGGACTAAATTCTTCTTATTGTGGGTGGCATTTCTTTTCGGGATGGCTCGGGGTTTACTTCCCATGGGTCTATGGCATAGAACTCAAAGACTTCATCCGGAGGGGGTCGGTTTCGTTGCATGCCTTTCAGAAGCGGAAGATAATCAGCGAAAACTTGGCGACTATCGAGGCAAAGATAGCTCGTCACGATGACGTCGACTTCTTCCTTTTCTCCGGGACCAATAGTGAAGATCCTGAATTGCTTGATGATGATGAGAGCCTTGGCTCCTATGGGTGTTGCTTTCTGATATCTATCCGTCCGGGCTCGCTGCCTTTGAGAGAGGGTGCTGAGTTTTGGAGAGAGTCATACTACCCAAATCGGTTTGCCAGGCAATTTGGTTACGACCAAGGGGTACCAGAGACGCTCGAACCAGTGACGAGAGAGCAGCGGGCTTACGGCACAGGACCGATCCATTGGAAATGGATATGGCGACAGCTCCTGCTCACTAGATCGGATTGTTCTTTCATTGTTCCAGGCACAGAGTATATCCCTGGCGCCACATATGGATGGATGAGGTGGTGGGCTCACCAATATTCCTTGATCGGAAACAATCGATACGTGGCCGACCCTGTCTTCATTTCTCCCCCGATCGTTGATCCTGCTCCTGCTGACGGCTTGGGCTATGTGGTAGAGCCGCTTCGTCAATTGGCTACTCCGGGCGCGTAGAAGTTTATGACCTCTCTGAATGTTATAATAGATCATGAGAAACCCAAGCACATGCTTGAAGGGTGGGTCGCTTACGGGCAGAGGGTCACATTACAAGGGAATCCGGATTCCCCACTCGTTGGTCCCATGGCAGAGGGACAGAGAGAGCGTTACGATATCGATGATGATGATGATGATGAGGCCGACGTGGCGCGGGGTGCCCGTGGAGAGGAGGATGCCGGTGATGACGACGGAGGGGACGATAATGATGATGATGTTGGTGATGGCAATGATGGAGGAGGTGATGTTGGTGAGGAGATCATCAGAGAGGGTGGAGAGGGTGATGGCCAGGGTGGAGGAGAGGGTGATGTTCCGGCAGCAGGTATCCCGCCGACCGGTGGTTAGGGAGGTCGCAGTCAGAGTCCAGCGAGTCGGACGAGCCTGTCCAAACGTTCTGTTCCCAGGGATAGTGATTTTGAACTGTCTCCTGAACGTTCTGGTCCTCGAGTAAAGACCGCTCATCGCGTCCCCGTTACTGACGGAGGAAAGAAAATAAAGGACCTGTTGAAGCTGTACAGGGCTGAGAAGGCACAGAGCCGACTCCCCCAGGCTGCCGGTAGTGTCCCGACTGATGATGCAAGCGGACCAAGGGAAGAAGGGGAGATGAGCTCGCAGGCGGGCCTCAGCGGAGATCGTCCTATGGAAGAAGGTGAAGGTAATGAGCCAATATACGAGAGATCTGTTCCCGAGGCAGACACGGGACCCATCCCCATGGACATCGACGGTGAGCCACGAGCTGAAGATCCCCCTCTTGCTGACCCTGTCAATTCCGAGGCTGTAGTGAACCCTAGCCCTACTTCTGAGGCGAGACCTGTTGTCGCTACGGAAGTGGCAGCACTCCCCCCCCCCCCCCCCCCCCCCCCCCCCCCCCCCCCCCATGGGAACCATGCCTTTAAATGCTGCTAGCGCACTAGAGCCTATTGCCGAAGCACCCCTCACCACTGAACCAGTTTAAGCTATCTTTGCCCATGAGATCGTTGTTCCTCCTTTCCTTGAATTGCCTGAGCCGGTAGCGGAAATTTTAGCTGGATGTGCCCCTAGCTCCTCAACACCTGTTGCCTCAACTGGTGCACCGAGTGATGAAACTCTCGCTAGTATACTACTTATCTTATTACCTGCTTTCTTCTTTTCCTTCTTCAGTGTGCTAATGTTTATCATTTCTTTTGCCAGCCACTGCTCCTGCCAGCATCCCGGTTCCTGTAGCCTTGCCTGAGGCATTCCTTTCATCTCTCCGAGACCTGTCAAGGACCAAGGCGAATCTTCTCAAGAGCTTACTGTCCGACATCGTCGATTCGTTGAAGAACGGAGATGAATAGTCTATCTTGGACGAGGCACTGCAGGCGTTCGAGCTTAACGCCACGTGGCTCGGGATTGACATCTCTTCGATAGTTAGCCACGTGTTCCAATTTAAAGATGGGATGGCTCAAGTGAACGAGGTGAGGCACCTCAAAGTTGACCCTTCTGTCGAAGAAAGACGCGGTCACTTGCGGTCCCTCCTTTCGGAACTTGAGTCACACGAAGTGGATGTGGCCGCGGTACGGAGGGATTGGCAGGCTGTAGACGCTGAATACCAAGAGGCCACCGGACGTCTCGCGGAGATTGAAAATAAGATGGCCCGATTACGAGCTGAACATTCTGTCGTCCATCTCAAACTCTCGAAGTTCAGTGGTCAGAAGGCACGCCTGCAGTCTTCCATCGACCAGCGCGAGGCGAAGTGTAACGCCGTGAGGGCACAAGTTACGGAGCTGGAGCGGTGTCTCCAAGACACTCCTGACCCTGCCCAAGTCTTAGCCGAGGCTAAGGCGAGACAGAAGGCGATCGAAAAATCTGCAGTCAACTTGTTAGAACAATGTTTGAAGACTCTAGATAGTTGAACTGTAATAATCTTCACTTGTAATTTGAAACACGTTGGAATATGTTGTAGTGAATGTTGTAACGATATGTATACTATTGCAGTCTTGAATTTATATTGTGCCTTTAGCCTGCTTGTTGTTTCATTTGAATTTGAATGCAACTAGATTGGGCCTTTCGGAAAGGAACGTCCCCCTATTAGGACTTAAACCCATGCTTATGGGAACAAAGACTTAACCAAGTCTCGGTTCAGGGCTTATCCCAATTCTGGATGTCCTTGGAAAGAATGGGGTGCCATGCTCGACATGTCCTGAGTCTTATTGGCTTCTCCGATACCTGTGCAAGCACAAAATAGACGATTAGCATTTTAGTTTAGTGATTGTATGCTATCCTTTCTTTTAGTATCTACTTTATTACACTTTTTCCCTCTACTGGGGTATTTACAACTTGCAACGACAAGCCTCTGTTAAGTGTAATATCTTTTCAAGAACCGACCATTCACTAGCGAACTAATGCCCTACCCTTTGCAATCTATCACACGATAGGCTCCGTTGGAATATACTTCATCGATAATGCAGATGAGATCCCATCTTGGGTCGAATTTACTTTTCAGTCCTTGGGTCGATGCCGGACGCTTCATCATTAGCACGAGATCACCCTTCTTGAATGATCTGCCCCTGACACGCTTATCGTATGCAGCGGAAATTTACTTTTGATACATTTCGAGCCTTTGTTGGGCAGCGAGCCTCTTTTCATCTAAATCATCGAGTTCGATCATCCGGCTCTTGGCATTATGCTCGGTTGTCAGGGAGTATCGGAGAGCGACCCGTAGTGACTCAACTTGTATTTCCATAGGGATCACAGCTTCCGTACCGTACACCAGTGAGTAGGGTGTAGCCCGGGTGGGCCGTGCGGTGTGTAGTCCGGTATGCCCATATCGCCTCGGGCAATCGTCTATCCCAGTCCTTCTTATTTTCCACCACTGTCTTTTTCAAAATTTTCACGATAGTCTTGTTGAATGCTTCGGCCAGTCCATTCGCAGGAGGATAATAGGGCGATGAATAACAATGCTTGATCTTGAATTTTGCGCACAGTTTATCAATAGTAGCGTTCTTGAAGGGTGTCCCATTGTCCGTGATGATCCTCTCAGGGATACCATGTCGGTATAATATAGTGTGACGAATGAAACCTTTGACATGTCTGACTTTCACGTTTCTCAGGGCAATTGCTTCAGCCCATTTGGAGAAATAATCGATCGCTGTAAGGATGAACTGATGCCCTTGGGAGGATGGTGGACTAATCGGCCCGATCACATCCATGCCCCAGGTTGTGAAAGGCCAGGACATTACTGACTGATGCAATTCTTCCGGTGGTGAATGTATGATATCTGCGTGGATTTGACACTGGTGACACTTCTTTACGTATTCTATTGCGTCTTTTGTCATAGCAGGCCAGTAGTAACCCATGTGTCGCACACGATGATGTAAATTCTTCCCTCCCTGGTGAGCACCGCATTCTCCTCCGTGAGCTTCTTTCAATGTGTCACGTGCTTCTTCTTGGTTTTGACATCGCAGCAGTACTCCCTCGTATGATTGTTTGTAAAGCACGTCATTCTGGAGTACGAATGAGTTGGCACGTCTTCTGACATGTGTGCGCATTTTGGGATCCTCCGACAGAAATTCGTACTTTAGATAATCGATGAATGATTTTCTCCAATCATCCTCTTCTATAATCTCAAGGCAACAAATGGGGTTGGCACGCAATTCTCCACTGCGCAACGCAGTTGTCGGCAGGATTCTTCTTTCTTCAATTGTTACCTGAAGCGAGCTGCCTCCAGGGTTGGCCAGAGCAGTTGCTAAACTAGCGAGTGCATCTGCCTGTACATTCTCCTGCCTCGGTATATGCGAGATACTGCTGTTCCAAAACTGATCGAACATGGACTGCGCTTGGTGGCAATAGGGCGATAACTCGGGTTTGTTGACTTCGTACTCTGTCATTAGTTGTCCGATGACAAGCCTAGAGTCACCATAGATTCGTATTTCCTTGATCTGCATTTCTAGGGCCAACTGTAACCCGATGATAAGAGCCTGGTACTCTGCTTCGTTGTTGGTGCATGCCGGGACTAACGTGAATGAATGGGGTAGCAAGTCCTCTTGCAGACTGATGAATATAACTCCTGCCCCTGACCCTACCGCTCTGGCTGCGCCGTTGAAATACATCTCCCAATGGCGTGCTTCATTAGTTGCCATGACCTGATCGTCTGGGAGGTCATATTCTATTTCTTCACCGCTCGGCACTGGATGTGCGGCAAGGAAGTCTGCAATTGCTTGCCTTTTGACGGCCCGAGCCGACATGTACGTTAAGTCAAATTCTGACAAGAGAAGGGCCTACTTGGCCAACCGTCCAGACAACATGGGTCTGTTCATGAGAAACTTGAGGGGGTCCACTTTGGATATCAACGTTATCTGGTGAGAGAGACAGTAATGTCTAAGCTTTTTGACAGCAAAGATCAGTGCCAGACAGATTTTTTCGATCGCTGAGTAGTTAAACTCAGCTCCCACTAGCGTGCGGCTCAGGTAATAGAGTGTGCTTTCCTTTCCTTCTTCATTCTTCTGGGCTAAGAGGGCTCCCAGTGAATTTTCGCCAACGGCAATGTAGAGGATTAGTGGCTCCCCTTTGATCGGTGCTGCAAGGACTGGCGATTTTTCGAGTAAGTCTTTCAGAGAGTCGAACGCTTTCTGGCAAGCATCATCCGACTCAAACCGTACCCCTTTCTTGAGGTGCGAAAATGGTTGACAACAACCGGATAAGTTCGAGATGAACCTTCTTAGGTACGCGACCCGGCCTTGGAAGCTTTTCAGCTCTTTGAGATTCTTCGGAGGTGGCATCTCCCTGATTGCCTTAATTTTCGTCGGGTCGATTTCTATGCCTTGGTGTTTGATAACAAATCCTAAAAACTTGCCAGAGGAAACCCCGAATGTGCACTTCAAAGGATTCATACGGAGGCTTTTCTTTCTCAGTCTTTGGAACACTTGCCGTAGATGCTCTCTATGCTGTTCATGCCCGGCCGACCTCACTACCAGATCGTCTACATAACATTCGACATGCTTATGCATCATGTCCTGGAAGATTACTTGCATCGCATGCTGGTATGTTGCCCCTGCATTTTTCAACCCAAATGGCATCATGCGGTAACAATATATGCCCAACGTTGTACGGAATGCTGTCGATTCCTCATCTTCTGGGGCCATACGAATTTGGTTATACCCCGAGTAACCGTCCATAAAGGACATCACCGCGTATCCTGTCGTGCTGTGGATCAGTAGTTCTGGGATAGGCAGTGGGAAATCATCCTTAGGGCATGCTTCATTGAGGTTCCGAAAGTCTACGCAGATTCAGATTTGACCACTCTTTTTCTTGACCGGCACAATATTTGAGATCCATTGTGGGTATTTGACCTCTCGGATGAACCCAGCTTGGATCAACTTTTCGACCTCTTCTTCGATTTTGGGCACTATGTCTGGGTGGAATCGTCGTTGAGGTTGTTTAACCGCTTTCTTCCCTTTCAGGATGCCCAACTTGTGCATTGCAATTGTTGGACTAAGCCCTGGCATTTCTGAGTATGTCCAAGCGAACACGTCCCTGTTCTCTTTCATCAGTTGGATGTATTTCTCTTTCTCCTCTTCTGGGACATTTTTACTCAGGTATGTATTTCTAGGGTCCTCTGGGGTTCCTAGATTTATTTCTTTAAGCTCATCTATCGTGGGCTGTCCCCCGTCTTCTATCTGTGCAGGTGCGGCGCTGGTTTGAATGATGTCGACTACCTCTTGCGACTGCGCCTCTTCTGTGGAACTGATTGTCACCATGTTGACATGTCTAACCTTCATCTTCGCCCCTAACCCTTCTCTTCCTTGGTAAGTTTCGGTGTTTTCTTCAAATGGGGCTAACATTCTACCATTCGCGGCTAATTCCGAGTAACAGAAGCCCATATTCTTAATGATGTTACGGCTAGCTTCACTGTATATTTCCTCTTCTATTGGTTGAGGTAAACGGAGTGATTTTTTGGCCTCGTCCTTGGACTGTGCGGGTTCATTCGCCACTGAATAAAATTTAATTTCTTTCTTCGTATTAGCACTTGATGGTACCACAAACTGGCTAGGAGCTCTCGGGAAAGGTTTAACTCTTCCTATTTTCGGTACTGGCATGTTGAAGCTAGATTTGAGCACACTCATGTGCTGGTTCGATATCATCTCTAGGACGGATTGCCCTGGCTGTCGCAAGTGCTTCAGAATTATATAGAATTTCTTAGTAGCCCCTTGAGGTTCTTCAGCTGACTGACTTGCGGTTTCTTTCTGAGTAATGAACTGAGGCTTGCTTCTTTGTACAAACTTGTTGACTTTAGGTGTTGCCCCTTGCCCTTTCTGCGTTACGTCGGGCTTCTTTGTGACCTCTCTTTCGTCGACTAGGTCATAGTACCGGGCATCAGCCAAGAATGATTCTGCAATTGTATACGGCTTTGCGTTTGCTGCCAGTTTGTACTGAACTCCCTCTCTGTTGTATTTGAAGCACTGATGATAGGTTGAGGGAACGACGCGATTCTGATGGAGCCACGGCCTCCCTAGCAGAAGATTATACGTTGTTACTGCGTCGATTACTTGACATGTTACCTTCGTCTTCAGCTCTTCAATTTCTAGCATCACAGTGATCGACCCTAGAGTGCGCTGGATGTCTTGATTGAACCCTTGAATGACCATAGTGTTGGGACGCAAGGCTGACGGTCTATAACCCAACTTCTGTAGTGTCTTTAACGACATGATGTTCACCGCGGACCCATCATCAAGCATGCATCGCTTAATTTCCATATCTCTAATCGTTCCTATGACCATCAACGAACGGTTGTCGTCTGTTACTTCAATCGTGCGGTCTTCTTCAGAGAATGTGATTACAGAGGGGTGATCTATCTGTATTGCTTGCTGAATCGGTGCATTTCCTTCCCAAAACTTATCTAGATCGTTCATTTCTGTTTCGATTTCTGTCATCATCACTTCTCTGACTTCACTGTCTAGTAGCGCGTTGATCAACATCTCCCTATACACCTTTGAGAGACACAAGGCGTCGTATATGCTTAGGCGAGCTGGGACCTTTCACAGGTGTGACACGACATCATATACTACTGGTGCTGCCCCCTGCCTTAGCACCGATCGACTGGACCTGGCCTCAACAACCTTCTCTTTCAACTTCTGCCCCTGGGGCCTTGTTGAGGGTATATCCGGGTTTCCGTCTTCTTGCATTGGGTTGACTGGTTCTGGCCGAATGCGTTCCGGCATTTGCCTTCCGGATCGGAGGATGACGGCATTGACTTCTTCTTTACCTGCCCGCAATGTCTCTCTTGTTGATGGCTGTTCTGTGAATGATACCATTGCACAATGTACCTGAGCCTCTATAAGTCGGCTCTTCTCTTGTCTATCCTTCTTTCTCGTCCCTTTCTTCTTGCGGTTGAGGAATCTTCTTCGATTCTCGAGCCTCTTCTGGCTGCTAACCAAAGTCCAGGGTTCTTCAGGTTCAGGGAACGGGACGTGTAATTGGGTGCTTTCGTCTGAGGGGAAGGCTGAAATTACCCCCGATGTTTCCTTCGTTGTCGTTTCTGATGACTTCATGCTGATCACCCCTTGGTTGATCAACCCCTGTATTCTTCCTTTTAGACTAAAACAGTCTTCTGTCTTGTGGCTCAGACACCGATGGTATTTACAATACCGGGATCATTTACCTTCCCAACTTCGTGGGGCCGAATCGGTTCTGGTAAGCGGATTACATTTTCTTCCACTAATTGTTCCATGATGGGGATCAGATCGGCCATGTCGAAGGTGTATGGTCCGTTGGCTCTTTCTCTCTCGGCTATTGTTATTCTTTGAGAAACGTAAGGCTTCTTGCCTCTGTATTGGCTAGGTGTTGCTTTCATGTCCATCTTCGAATCCACGGCGGGCCACTTCGATCTATTATACCTTTGCCTTTGTTTATATTGTATGTTTCTGCAATCCTTACTCCTTCTCTTTTTTGCCTTTCGGGTCTGAGGTTCACTCGTGCTGCGGCTTCTTCTACCAAGTGTGCTTTGGTGGCCAGTTCTCAGAAAGAGTGAAAACTATTCCCCAACAACCCGTATGATATCATTGGGTCCAGGGCTCGCATACACATCTTTATCTGTTCTTTCTCGCTGGGTAACTCTTGACATTGAGCGGCTATCGTCCCCCATCGGTCCATGAACCTCTCCACGGGTTCACCCTGTCTTTGTCTGATCAAGGCTAGATCTGTCACTGATGTTTCTCTTTCTATGGAGAAGAATTTTGAGATAAAACTGTCTCGCATCTGCTCCCACGACTTCACTGATCCGGCTGGTAGCGACATGTACCATTGAAAAGCTTTCCCTGTCAGCGTTGAACCAAATAACCGCATACAGTACTGCGGGACGGTTGACCAATTTCCCAACGCCGTGAGGAAGTGAGTGATATGCTCCTCTGGCGACCCCCTACCGTTAAATTTTTCGAAATCCAGACATCTGAAGTTGACCGAAAATGGTATTTCTTCTGTCTCCAGCGGGTATGGGACCTGATATTTATACCCGGTTCCTCTTTCCTTCTCCTTTTCTTGTCGCATGAGACTTGTAATCGTTTGCGACAGTTCCTCTCTCATCATTTGCGCAGTTGGGACTGTTATTCGTTCCACTGGAACTCTCTTGGCCTGGGTAAGTGGTTCGGCAATAGCTGGCCCTTCTACTGCCCCTTGAGATTCTTCGGCTAATGGGTGCGTAGGTGGTACGAGACTTCTAGTAGCACTCTGAGCTATCAAAATGGTTAATGCTTCCTGAATTATCCTCATTCGTTCATTCGTTTTCCGATTGGCCTGAACTAATCTGTCGATCTGATCTTGGACTATAGGCAATTCTTCTGCTTCATACGATCCCTCTTCTGTCTCTGCCACTTGAACCATTGCGATCAGCGCTGGTCGGGCCTTCCGAAACTGCCCCTGTCTTGGGTCAAGAGCTATCACGGGCTTGGGGCTCTTCACAAGTGCAGTTTCGGTTGATTGGCGCGTGACACGGGTGGTCTTGAACAATGGTGGAAACTGTTCGATCATCATCGCAGGCACTGGGGACCTGGTTAATGCGACCTGACTGCTGATGGGGATCTTCGTCCCTTGTTTTGGCTGCCATTGTCTCTTGGTCGCAGGGCGAGGTCTTGCAACATTCACCTTCTTATATGCTGCTAAGCTGGCTTCTTTCTTCTGCTCTTTCTTCTGTCGACGCGTTTCGACCAACTGCCATCCTGAATTAGAAGCAGTTGTCATGGTTGGGATGAAGCGGGGGAAGCTGAAGCCTCCGGTGGTAAGGAAGGTACACAAACTGTTCATTGAGCATGCCATTTCTTCTATCTGTGCTAGTATCTTGCTAATTCTGCTGCGTTATAAAAATCGTTAGAACAGTTCACAAGTGCGGTCGGGAGTATGAGCCCATCGATCGCAGTGCATAAACCGACAAAAATAAGCAAGACGGAGACAAATACGTGTAGTTGTGGAAATTTGTGGGTTCAAAAACCTTTTGAATATCTATTGCCTTAAAGATGAAGGGAAGAACGTTCCCGTTAAGAGTCGCCAGTTTGACGCCCGAGGGGCGCCGAAACATTACGCCTCGCGGTAACTTTCTTATGCATAGATTCGTGTTTGCCAGTAATTGATCTTAGAGTGTTCCTATATTTAGATATAACCAGAGATTCTGGTATAGTTCGATCCCCAACAGAGTCGCCAGTTTGTTAGAACTAGAGAATGGATCACAACGACATCCTCTGAGGTGTGGTGTTTTTATTATTCTGGGGTTCTAAATAATAGAAACATTTGTAGACAATCACTAGCATTTACAAAAGTACACAAGAGAAGAGATATCGTAAAGTGAATTTTATTCCAGAGATCCTGAGATCTTGTACATTCCAGGCCGTGATCGGGCACAATGGTCTCAGAGTTCATGGTCGTGAAGGCCTGTATTTGTGTGGTCGTAGAGACCTGTATTTGTGTGGTCATGGAGACCTGTATTTGTTGTGTTCTGTTATGGACTAATCCATCTTTGTACGAGTCAGATGTCTATGTCCCATGTTTTGACCGGAGATCCGGGCTGAGACTATTAGGGTTTATGGCCGGGAAGGACGACTCTGGGCTCGCGCCTGTCAATGTATGGACAGGTGACCTCGGGAAGTCCATTCCACAGTTTTGTGTACCTGAGCAACTCAACCAGCGGATGCCGTTTGGATGGGTAGGGCATCGACTGTTCTTGAAGTGTCAATCTTTAACAAATTTTGTGTGATAATTTAGAACTCTCCTGATGTGGTTTACCGTGTTAACCATAATCCCCTTTGCTTAGTCCGGGCCTGAATCCGGGTCATATTAGGATAGTACATGTAATGATGATGCATCAGTATGGTTCTGGACGCTAGCGGCCTCTTTCCGGGAGAATTGCTCCATTCGTCTTGTTGGGTCGAATCGGACTCCGAAGGCTTGCATTCTGCTCACTGGGCAACCCGGATGAGTCATTTGACCGCTCCGTTGCGTCCGGAACGCTCGAAATACCCAAAATAGGCCTAAACGGGGCTTGAAAACGTTATAAAATGAAGATTTAAGGGTGTTAGAATGAACGCTCAAAGTGCTGATTTTTGCGATCCGCTGGCCTGATTTTACTGATGCTCTGGGGCCAGGGCGTCCAAAAATGATTGTTAAAAATTATCTATTTTCATGATGCGCTAGGCTATTTTTCTGACGCGCTGGGGCCAGTGCGTCCGAAAATAACTTCGTTTAGGAATGCTCATTTTTCTGATCCGCTGGCCTATTTTGCGATGCGCTAGGGCCAGTGCGTCAAAAAATAATGCTGTTTTTGCAATGTGCATTTTGCTGATCCGTTGGCCCCTTTTTGTGATGCGCTGGGGCCAGTGTGTCCAAAAATGATGAGTTTTAAGATGTTGATTTATTTGATCCGCCGAGGGTTTTTCCTGATGCGCTGGGGCTAGCGTGTCAAGAAAGATGACTTGTAAGTTATTTCATCTCCGGACCTGTTATGGTCGGAGATGCGATTTCCGGCGAGGGGTTCCGGCGATCGGAAAAGGGTTTCGGCGATCGGAAAAAAAGGTTTTCCGGCGAAGAGGTTCGGCTCTCTCTCTCTCTCTCTCTGAATCGTGCAAATGAGGTGGTGGGAGGGAGTATTTATAGGTAAAGTCGGCCAATAGGAGGCCGACACGTGTAGTACGTCGATAAAATGGGTTGGCGCGTCGATAAAATGGGTTGGCGCGTCGATAAAATCACTCGGCGCGTCTCAAAATGGCTTCGTTGGGATGTTGATTTTTAGGACGCGCTAACTGTCAGTGCGTCCTGAAATTTCTGAAAATGCCTGATTTATTGGACGCGCTGAGGGTCGGTGCGTCCTAAAATTCCTGAATTTTTGGATGCGCTGGACGAATTTCTAGACGCGCTGGAGGCAGTGCGTCCTGAAATTCATTTTCTGAAAATGACTGAATTTCATGATGCACCGGGTGAATTTCTGGACGCGCTGGAGGCAGTGCGTCCTAAAATTCATTTACTGAAAATGACTGAATTTCATGATGCACCGGGTGAATTTCTGGACGCGCTGGAGGCAGTGCGTCCTGAAATTCATTTTCTGAAAAATGACTGAATTTCATGATGCGCCGGCTATGGATTTTCTTGATGCGCCGGGTACTCGTGTTTCACAAAATTGAGTTTTGCAAAACGGAGGGCTTGTGGGGCCCGTTTTGCGATGAATGTCGATGCACTGGCCCTATTTTTCCTAATTGAGATAACCCTCCCAAATTTGGAGAGTTCTGGTCATGATGATCGGTGGGGTCCACCACTGGCCCAATTTCCCGCGTGTTGCGATTTTTGACGCGATCTTCGATGCACTGGCCCTAAATCCAATCAGGTGATGATTTGGACGCTCGTAATCATTGTTTCGAAGACCCTTACTTTTGGGACCCCAACAAGGATGATATGAGGATGTTTGTATATTATGTATCTTCCATTTTTTACAAAATTTCGAGAACGCAGCATTATCAAATTGCCTTCCATTGTCAGAAATTATGGTGTGGGGGAGTCCGTAACGACATACGATGTTTCTCCATATAAATTTAGTGGTTTGCTTTTCGGTGATGGTGGTTAGATGTTCTACTTTGACCCACTTGGTGAAATAATCAACAGCTATAATTGCAAATCTTTTTGGCCTTTTCTCGTGGGTAGTGGCCAAATTATATCAACTCCCCATTGAGTGAAAGGCCAAGGGCCATCCATAGGTGTCATTTGTTCAGATGGTAAATGAGATATTGGGGACTAAGGTTGACATTTATCACATTTTTTTGAAAATTCAATGGCGTCTGCTTTCATAGTAGGCTAATAGTAACCTTGCCTCATAGCTTTGTAAGCCAATGATCGCCCTTTGGGGTGATTACCATATGCCCCTGGTGTATTTCATCTAGAACACATTTTGCTTCTTTTGGATGAAGACATCTTAGATATGGTAAAGTAAAGCTTCTCCTTAACAATTTACCATCCTGTAGAATGTACCTGGCAGCACGATAGTGCATTTATCGGGCCATTTTTTTTAATCTGGGAGTTTTCCACTTTGAAGATGATGGGCAATGGGGTCCATCCAGCATGGAGATAGTTGCACGGTGGAAACCTGCTCATCAATTACTTGATCGATACTTGGTGCAGAGAGGTGCTCAATAGGTACAGCCCGGGTTAGATCGGATTCTAATGCTGATGCTAATTTTGCCAATGAGTCGATTAGCTTATTTTCCTCTCGAGGAATATGGATAATTTCATATTTGTCGAATTTGGCGAGAAGTATTAATACTTTAGATTTGTAGAAAGACATTCTTTTCTCTTTTGCTTCAAATTCATTAGTTACCTGATTAACGATGAGCGGTGAGTCGCTATAAATGAGCAAGTTCCTTATTGTGAGAATATTAGCCAATTGAAGACTAACGATCAAAGCTTCATATTCTACTTCATTAATTGAAGCACGAAAGTCGAATCGTAGGGCGTAATTGAATTGTTATTCATTGGGTGCGATGAGGATCAATCCAGCGCCGCTCTCGGATGACTAAGAGGATTTGTCTTCATAAAGCGACCAGGATGGTTGCTCGCTTGGTGCAAATCCGATTTCGGGAGAAATAATTAGAGGAATTGCAATGTCGATATGAGTAGGGATCGAATACATAAATTTAGTGATGAAGTCTGCAATTGCTTGTCCCTTTACAGCAGTTCGTGAGCAGAAAGTAATATCGTGTTCGCCTAGTTCAACCGCCCATTTACTTCAGGTTTTTGAAGAACTTGTCTTAATGGTTGATCTGTAGGGATTATTATAGGATGGGCCTAAAAGTTAGGCTGTAGCTTCTGCGCTGCGACTACCAAAGCCAAAGCAAGCTTTTCAATATTAGGGTATCTAGTTCTAGAATCCACTATTGCACGACTGACGTAATAAACGGGCTTTTGCACTCCACAATCTTCTCTTATTAGAGTGGCACTAACGGTCGTAGAGGACACAACTAAATAAAGGAAAAGTTGCTCATGCAGAACAAGTTTAGACAGGATGGGCGATTGACCCATATATTGTTTCAGTTGCTGGAAAGCTTCTTCACATTGTGGAGATCATGCCCAATTAGACTTCGGGGTGGCACGAAGTAGCTTGAAAAAGGGCAGGCATTTGTCGGATGCGCGTGAGATGAAACGATTCAAAGATACAATGCGTTTGGCCAAACGCTAGACCTCTTTGACAGTGGTGGGTCATTTCATCTCTACCAAAGCCTTAATCTTCTCAAGATTAGCTTCTATACCTCGTTGTCCGACCATATTTCCAAGGAATTTCCCAGCGGAGACCCCAAATGCACATTTTTCTAGGTTCAATTTCATCCGAAATTTACAAATTAAGTTGAAGGCTTCGCAAAGGTCGGTGAGATGGTCATTTGTTATAACACTCTTGACGAGCATGTCATCGACTTATACCTCCATATTTTTGCCAATTTACGCAACGAACATCTTGTTGACTAGTCGTTGGTAAGTTGCTTCGGCGTTCTTAAGATCGAACGGCATTACCCTGTAACAATATAGACCACGGTCCATAATAAAAGCTGTGTTCTCACGATCCGGTGGGTGCATCATGATCTGGTTATAGCTAGAATAGGCGTCCATGAAATTGAGCAAAGCGTGTCCAGCTGTTGAATCAACTAACTGGTCAATCCAAGGGGTCAGAAAACCATCTTTCGGACATGTTTTGTTTAGATCGGTATAATCTACACACATCCTCTATTTGCCGTTCGCTTTACGAACAAAGACGACGTTTGCGACCCAGTCGGGGTAATCAATCTCTTCAACGAAATCCACCGCTAGAAACTTGTCAACTTCTGTCTTTATAACCATTTGTCTTTCGACTGTGAACGCACGTTGACACTAATGAATGGGTTAAATTTGGGATCAACATTTAGTCGATGAATGTCAGAGTTGTGGCTGACAGGTTGGATTGGTATTATTGCTTAGTATGAGCGAAACGATCCTCGTTTCTTTTTAGATCTCCCTCCCATGGTAGAATGTAACTAGATGTTTTGGCATCAGGCTCTTTCAGTTGGCGTTTCCTGGACACGCTGGTACGGATAGATTGCGGCCGTTGGGGCCTGATTGTCGTGGGAAATGCGGTTTGGAGGGGTGTTATGCTGGGCTCGAGGTTCACCTGGAGAGTGTCTGAAAGTCTTCGGTGTAGGTTGTGATGGTGGTTCTTCTAGAGCTTGTTGCGGTTGAGGAAAGTGTTGATCGAATTGATTTGAAAGAGTTTGAAATCCTGCTTGGAGAGTAAGGAGAGTATCTCCTAAATAATGCATATCATCATCTAAACCGGCAGATAAACCTTGGAATGAATTTTGGAGCACAAGGTTGGGCGGATTGGGCTGCAACGGGGGAATCCCTGACACAGATTGAGGGGGATTTGGATTTGGTTCTGGGGCTTCCATCGGAGGCAATGTTTGCCTTGAGGTGGAGGGATGGTTCATTTTCTTCGGAGGCATGATGGAGGGTAAGTTATTATAGTGAGAACAAATTGAATGTCGTTCCCACAGACGACGCCAATCTGTTAACGTCAGATTCTGGTAACAGCTTTTCTTCCTCCAGATGCACGATCCTCCTGAAGATGAATTCCTCATTTTCACCTGAAAATCAAACAGGAGATTAAGGGTACTGGCCGGCGATCGACCATTAGATCTCTAATGCTTAAGTTAGGGACGGGCTTGAAAGTAAGACAAAGTGTGAAACGTAGGTTGAGATGTTATATACCTTCCTTATCTCTGAGAACCTCTATTTATCTTGATCCCGATGGACTGGTTTGTTACGTAAGTAGTTGAGATCTTCCCAATATCAAGGGACAAGATGTTATCTTATCTGGTTAGAGACCTGAACGATCACGTTGCTCAATGATAATCCCTTTTAATCCGGGACTGATAAATGAGAACAGATCTGAATAGATTTGTAATCTGGGCCAACTCCTGAACTATATGGGTTGCTAAGACTATGACTTGAGGAATGTTCTCACTGAACGACTGGCGACCAAGGCTGCTCGAATATAGATGAGTGATTGGCTAATGAGTAGATTTTATTAGATTGTGAGATGCGCCCAACTCGGCTCGCTAGACCATATATTTTGTCATCTTGCTCGCAGTTTATAATACCAAGCGCTCACACATCGTATATGAACCATGTAAAGCTGCTCGAGAGCTGCTGATCGCGAATACCTTCGAACAACTTTATTCTACTACAGTTTGTATTGGGTCTTTATCACTCATTTGGAAGAGAAAAGAGGTGTATTGAGTTTATGCGTTGGAAATGCACAGTGTAATTATACTCGTCTCGCACGTGGATCCGATGCACACATGCAGGTTCGGATTAGGTGTTACACCCTTACTGTAGGGCCCACCTTGATGATATGTTGTATATCCATTCGTTTTCCCATACGATTTTAGGACGCTGTCCCAAACGCTAATGGCCCGTTTGGCACCATGGATTTGAGGAGAAGTGAGGAGAAGTGGATTCCATGATATGAATTCTCATTAATTCCAGTTCTTACCAATTCCATATTTTCTGTTTGGCAGTCAAGATTTGGAGAGAAATCAAACATGAAGGAATGGACGGTGTAGATTTTAATCCCACCGTATGCCTACCGTATTAGCCTCGATTTTTAAATCCATGCCATTCATCCATTTTTACATATCATTTTATGCCAAGATCCAAAAAATAAAGCAAATCCACTTCTAAAGTGGACCATAAAATAAGAAAAAATGGAGAGTGAAACCTTTATGATGCACAAAAGTTTTGGATTATACTGAAATTTGTATGGTCCCTTCATCCAGGTCTTTGTGACCTTATCAACAAGTTGGATGGAAAATATACATCATGCTGGGTCCCATAGTTAGGGGCACATTACGGTGGGTCCCACGTTGGGAAGGATTTCTCTTCAAATCTCATCTTTTTTTGGGGATTTGAGAAAGGGCTAAAAGTGCCTTTTTGAGTTCCCTTGATTCCTCTCAAATCCACTTCTCATCAAATCCATGGTGCCAAACTGAATAAAGCAACCAGTTTCTCCTCCTTTCTCCTCAAATCCATGGTGCCAAACGGGCCATAAGTACATCCAAATCTCAGGTGGACCACACCATAAGAAACAGCGATGATTGAACGCTCACCATTAAAAACTTCCCAAGGCCCATTGTTAGAAGATCCGTATTGTCTATTTGCCATCCATCCCGCTGATTAGCTTGATTTAAAACTTTTGTGCACTACAAAAAGCTTTTAATGGTAATTCACCACTTTTTCCAGTGGTGTGGTCTACCAGAGATTTAGATCTGCTTAAGTTTTTGGATAACATACTTAAATGAGCTGGAAAAACGTATGGACGGCGTGGATTTGAAAGACATCCATCAAGGTGGGCCCCACACGGTAAAGGTAACAGCCACTAAGCGGGTAAAAGCTAATCCGCTCCCCCACATGCGGAAGATCTGAACCGCTCATAGGAAGATGATCTTGAAATCCTATTAGTGGACATTGTTTCCTTGAATTTGAACCGTTGATTGTATCTCTTTAAAAGTCTTTGCTGTCACAATTTGAGATTAATTATAAAATCATATCTATATTGAAATTTTTTGGGTCGACTGGCATCCATTATGTGGCCCACAATTTGGACGGTTTGAGGGATGTACGTCATAGCTCACGTGCAATGGCTGTCTGCATGCATATGGCTTCGGATCTTCCCATCGTACCAAAATCTACCTGTGACCCTGGGCACAGAGATATCTCTGTGCCGGGGGCTGTGTGGGTCCCATAGAGATGTCCATGAAAAATCCACTCCGTCCCTCTGTTTTGAAAGACCAAAATAGGACAGGATTTTCAAAATCAGGCAGATCCAAAATTCTTGTGGGCCATACCACAAGAAAAAATGGGGATTGAATGCTTGGCAGTGACGGAAGTTTTGTATCAGGATGATATTATTTCCTACAGTTTATCTGAGTGGTAATAATTCTAGGAACGGTTTGGATGGCATATAAACTTCGTGATCAGCTCCAAGAAGGTTTCAATGGTGCTGTTCCCACTGTTTTGTTGGTGTGGCCCACCTGAGTTTTGGATCTACCTGAGTTTTAGCAGACTGTCCTATTGTGGTCTTTCAAAACATATGGACGGAATGGATTTATCACAGACATCTCTGTATACCCCACACTGCCCCCGGGCATAGAGATATCTGTGCCGAAGGGTCACAGGCAATCCGCTCCCTCCTCTGTAGCCCACCGACACCACGTTGGCAATGGACCGGGCTAGTCTAGGCCCAGGCCTTTCCACCCAACTATAAGACCCATTCGCCATGAGCCTCACACAACAAACCCAATCCACAGCCCAAAAAATCGATTGGGCCCAGGCCCAACCAGACGGGAATGGTCCCTACATGTATGAGATCTGGACTGTTCATCTAGAGGTTGTGAATGCTAGAAATCAGATCCAATGAATTCATCCTAACCAACAACTGTAGGACGTTTCCTAGTTGATGGCTAGCCTTGTAAGGTCCTGAGGAACCGTGTAATGGACTGTGTGATGAGTCTGTTATGGGACCAAGGACACGTGATGTTGTGTTTTTGAAGTTCTAATTCTACATAATGGACCTAAGTGTCCTATATGTGCGATCCATTTATTCTGCTATTCAGATTCTAAACGGATGATCGCATGTGGCCCACCCAATAGGAGTCTTACAGGGAACGCACTACCTCATTTTATTTTATTGATAGGTAATAACCAATTACAATCAGACAAAGCATTTCCATTCAAGGAATAGACCTTATAGAAAAGGCCAAAAGACATTGCTATCAGGATAAAATTTTTAAAGGACCACTATCAGGACAAAATTTTTAAAGGACCAATATGAAGCCCCCGTCCCTCCCGCGGGGCCTTGAACCATAAACTGATGTGGCATTTGATAGTCCCTAAGCCCTTTTCCTTGGCTTATGTGAGATGTAAAAATAAAAGAAAATATACTTAAATATAGGCTTAAAGTACATTATAATCGGGCTATTTTTAAGACTATTTTTATCCTATTAGCGTTTAAACCAATTTGCAAGAGAGTTACAATAAATTTGCCTCTAAGATATAAGAAACCTCCTCTCTTAAATTGAGAAAATGTTAACTTTTGCTTGCAAAACCGAAAAATTGCACCACAAGCATACTTTTACAGCACAGACCCCCCCAATTTTTTTTTTTTTTTTTTTTTTTTTTTTGCAGCATCTCAAAACAATCTAAGAAAAAAAAATTGCGGAGAATAAGATGGAGAGGAGTTTGCTAGAAATATGTGATCCAAAATGACCCAAAGGTAGGTTTTTATAAACCAACAAGGAAACTTAGAGTCTCTTTCATGAAAAGTTATATGTCTTTATGTGGTGGTATCTTTTCTTAATGGCATCCTTTCACCACCATTTGAGTTTCAAGTCCATGAAAAGAGAGGAGATTGGTAGAAATATGTGATCCAAAATGACTTAAAGATAGGTTTTTATAAAGCAACAAGAGACACTTAAAGTCGCTTTCATGGAAAGTTACATGTATTTTCACGGTGGTGCATTTCGTAATGGCGTCCTTTCACCACCATTTGAATTTCAAGTTCATGAAAGGGCCCGTTCATTTACTAAGTGTCTCACAAATAAGAGACACCAAGAATCATTAAAAGCGACTACATGTTTATCTTTTCTTTTTTATTTTTGGAAAAAAAAGCCCAACAATTCCCTACTATTTTTCAAAATAAAGAGTTCAATATATTTAAAGAAGATATATGCTTATGAAAAAGTATCTTTTGAACTTGAACATTCTCTTAATAAAGACACATTAAAATTGCATCAAATCCTTAGTGACCATAGTATTGAATTAAATATTTTATGTGACACAACCAAATATGTCACACACGCTATTTTCAATTTCCATGTGCTTTAAAAATAATAGCACATTAACCAACTTATGCTTAGTTCTGAATTTGTAAGTTTATAAAAGCAGTCAAAACTTTCGAACATTAGGAAGTGACCCCACCTCCAATACGTATATAGGCGATTATTTATGAATGTCCTTGTAACAACAGCATGCTTAAAAGAACTCATTAAAAGCAAATGGTCATCCTCCTTTTAATCATTATAGGTAAGCAATGTTGAAATTTGATGCCTTTGATTTTGCTGAATGTGGATCGTCAACCCTGTCGACTGGACGATTGACCCTATCGACTGTGTTCCTAATTTTAGTAGTCTATTCGCTGGACTGTTTATGGACTATTATGGTCCATCGTCAATCCTATCAATGGGATGGTCGACCCTATCGATGGACCTTATTGACCATCGTCGGCCCTATTGATGGACATTAAGAGGTATAATGCCGAGATTAGAAGTATCAAAGGAGTTCAAGGTTTCCTAATTGTATTAGGGTGTGGGGAGAGGGTTTTTGAGAGAGAGAGAGACCTTGGGTTTTCTCTTGGGTTTCCTTGCTTGTGGGCTGTTCATCTTTGTAATCTTCTGATTCATAGTATATTCGCTTTGTGCCGTGGTTTTTTACCCGTTAGGAGGTTTTTCACGTTAAAAATGGATTATCTTTACGTGGTTGATTGTGTGTGGGTGTGATTACATTGTGTTACTCATTTGATTCTATACTCTGCGTATTAGGTTTGCTTCCGCTGCGGGCCGGTTTCCCCAACAAGTGGTATCATAGGTAAGGTTGGTAGGCATTACGCTGATACTAATAAGTGGTATTAGAGCTATCGTCGGGTGGTCGCAGAATTCAAATATGAGACGAGTGCATGACATTGAGCATGAAGTTTGACGTGGATTTTTTCGAAAAAAATAAATACGAACTATGGAAGGTGAAGAGGGAAGCCCTCCTAGTTCAGCAAGGGCTTAAAGAGGCTCTTGGAAAGCGACTTAAGACTATGACAGAAGATGAGTGGGAAAAGCTCGACATGATGGCCAAAACCTCAATCCAGCTGTGCCTAAAGGATGATATCCTCTATAACGTCATGAAGGAGAAGATTGCTGCTGATACTATGGCAAAGTTAGAGAATGTTTATACGAAGAGGTCTCTGCAGAATTGCCTATTTTTATGCTTTAGTTGTTTAACCTGAGGATGACGGAGGGGACGGATGTGGAGGACCACATCATCATGTTGAACATGCTTATTTGCAAGTTGGTGGATATAGATGAATCGATGAAGGACAAATACCAAGCATGCATCCTGTTGAATTCTCTTCCAGATTCTTATGAGTCATTCAAGGACTCTTTGTGCATAGGGAAGAAGATCATTAGCATTGAGACCATTAACTTAGATCTTTAGTTGAAGACAATGAGAAAGAAAAGTGGTGACGTGGGTTCTCATTTTTCCTAAGAAATACTAGTTATGAGGAGAAGAAATTCTGAGCACGATGGGAGATATTCTAGATCAATATCTTAAGCCAAGGGAAAGGGAAGGCCAAGGTGCGGTACTGGAATTGCGAACATAAAAAACACATGAAGGGGGATTGTTAGAATCCTAAGTTGAAGCAAGAGAAGTCTGAAAATTCTTCTAAGGAGGCTAATACCACGGGATTGGTGGAGGATATGAGTGATGAGGGCGATGTATTGACTATATCTTGTAAAAGGTCTTTTGGTGGAGATTAGATCTTGGATTCAGGTGCATCGTATCATGCTTATCCCGACCAAAGTTCATTTATGACATACAAGGTGTATGAAAGTGGATTAATGTTTCTGGTAGACGGCTATGCCTACGAGTTTGTCGGCATTGAAATGGTGTGCATTAAGATGTTCGGTGGGATTTAACGAGTCCTTGAAGATGTGAGGCACATCCCTAGGTGAATAAAGAATGTGGTCTTTCTTGGTGCACTCGAAGCTACAAGGTGCAGGTTTATCGACCGCGATCGGTATTGTAAAGTGATGAAGGAGGCACTCGTGTGGACGAAGGCATAGAGGTGAGGCCATCTTTACATGTTGATCGAGAGCACATTTCACAGTGAAGGTGCATGATCTACAGTGGGATCCAAGGTTGTTCGTATGTGACAAGTGCCCAAGGGCCACATGAGAAGAGCAACAAGGGGTCTGAAAGTGCGAGGATAAAGTTGATGGAGGCGTGAGAAGCAGTGTAGCTATGTTGAAGTTGAGATGATGAATGAAGCAAATGAAGAATTGTGTTAACAATTAAAGTCATGATGGAGATTGTTGAAATTTGATGCCTTTAATTGTTAGTGCACTTTTTTGTGGCATACTACTGCACCTTGTTTGTCAATCACTTAGGTCAGTAAGTTTAGAGTCAGTTAAGCTTAATGAAGACGAAGACCGAAGACTCAAGTGGTTCTGCTGCATCAAGGAAGAAAAAACAGATAAAAGTGATGCCTTGGTGAGCCTTAAATCTTGACCTTCCCAAAACCCAAACCTCTTGATGACCCCACCCTTAGAATATCCTTTAGTCATCATAAATTGGCCCTAGGTGTCCCAAAAGATCACCCATACTATGGCCAAAGAGGTCGGAATGTGGCGAAGTTGGGTTAACAAACTGTTTAGCTAAACCCAAGCCTGTCTTACCGGTCACAACCGATCGGCTGGACCGGACCAACTGGTCTTGACCAGTCGGATAGACCCAGTCCAGAGTCAGCAATTGATGTGTGTGCATGGCCATTGGGCCGACCGGTCTTGATTGGTCGGCAGGTGTGGTCCGACCGGTCGGGCAGACCCCCCCTCTAGACAGCGTGCTCCCTGTATTTGCCTGGCTGTTGGCCAACCGGTTGTGACCGGTCGGGACAGGTCGGGATTAGTCATTTTTTGATATTTTATGTCTGTTTAGACCCTTTTGTAAATAGGCTTGGGGTGTTTGTTGAGCACGGTGGAGAGGGATTTTAAGAGGAGTGAAGCCACAATTGTTGGAGATCATTTGAGGCTTATTCCCAACCTATGCAAGGCATTTTCCTTATGCGTTAACACAAGATTTGAGCATTCCAAGCTCATGAAGAAGATGACCTTCATCCCCTCTTGATCTCATCTTAGAGATTTGGATAAGGAATAACTATCAAGGATGTAGGTGAGCAACTCTAGGCAACCCATTCTTATTAGTTGAAGAGTTCTCAAACCTACCCTCCTATCACTTTGGGCATCTCAAAGGCATCACAAGCAAGGTGATTGATCAAGTGTAGCTGAGGCATTGACGATGCAATGGTAACACGATCGGGGGAGCAAGGGAAGCTGATTGAAGCACGGGAGAACGGAGATCAAAAAACCCGAACCGTCGCTGAACAAGGAGCTCATCCGACAAGTAAGGTTGTCTTTGTTGCGAGTCCATCCACTCAATTCCTTGTGGGAGTTGAGTGTAGAGTTTGTTTGTCAAACTCGAACTAGGGACGTTGGCCGTTCCTTGGCCTGTTTGTTGGCCTAAAGACTAGGGATTGTTTGGCACTCCTTGGCTCATTTGCCGGGTCTAAACAAAGTCTCTAAGGGGGCGCCCCCGACATGGGAGTGAAAGTGCATCGGGTTGAGAGTTAGCCTATGTCCAAAACTCCATTTGGGTTAAGAGTTACCCCTTTGTTCAAAACTCCTGTCATGGTTGAGAGGTGAACCGGTAAAACCTCCGTGTTATGGCTGAGAGGTGAACCGGTAAAACCTCCGTGTAAGGGTTGAGAGGTGAACTTCATTTGAAACCTCCGATAGTGAATGCCGGTGTGCTCAAAGGAGTTGAGTACTTGAACCGAGAGTGGAGTAGACCCAAAGTCGAACCACTATACATGCTTCTGTTTGTGATTGTATTGAGCACATTGATATCTTAGCATTGTATGTTTAATTGTTTAATTATGAATGCTTAATAGGAATGTATGCTAGGCACTAGATAGGCACATCCACACACAAGATGTACTTTCACTAAGTAGTGTAGACTTGAGCTCATTGATCCATTCTCATAAGTCTACATAGCTTGCATAGATTAGGAGCTTGATTAGTTAAATCATTTGATTATCTATGCATGCTTAGACTAGGTTATTTATTGGTTAACCATATGCTAGTCTTGTGATTGGACCCACTTAGGCTTGGAAGCCGAAGTGGTCTTGCTTACTTCGTTTAATTTGTTAAATTATGTAAGTAGGCGAAAAGATTTCAAAAGGTCTTAATCACCCCCCCGGTATAGGACTTATCCATAATTCTAGTTGCTCTTTAAGCTTCCGCACATATGAAGGTGTCCTGTTAAACTACCGACGTAATTTCATTAATTTTGCTGAACGTGGATCGTCAACCTTAGCAGCGGGACGATTGACCCTATCGACCGTGTTCCAGATTTCTGAACTGTTTATGGGCTATTATGGACAGGATCGACGGGATGGTCAATCCTATTGATGGACCCTATCGACCATCATCGACCTTATCGACGGACATATCAATAGTCTGCGTAGTTTTACGCAGTCTTGCGTGGTTTTGCTGAAATTATTTCTAATTTTGATTTTTCTCCTATTTAAGGGGTGTAATATTGGGATTAGAGGTATCCTAAGGGTTCCAAGGTTTCATAATTGTATTAGGGTATGGGGAGAGGATTTTTTGTGAGAGAGAGAGCTTGAGTTTTCTCTTGAGTTTCATTGCTTGTGGGTTCATCTTTGTAATCGTCTGATTCATAGTAGATTCGCTTTATGCCGTAGTCTTTTTACCCATGATGGGGTTTTTCCATGTTAAAAATGGATTGTCTCTACGTGGTTGATTGCGTGTGAGTGTGATTGCATTGTGTTGCTCGTTTGATTCTATACTCTTCGTGTTAGGTTTACTTCCGTTGTGGGCTGGTTTCCCCAACAAGCAACAGTATACATACATCTAGGAATGAGACATAAGAAGATGCAGAGTGTTACTTTAGCCATTTCTTGTAAGGTACTTTGCTCATTGAACCTATTAGCTAAGGTCAGGTTTTCCTCATATGGTGTTTGTGGAATTAGCTTAAGTCTTATTTATCTTAATATTCTATTGATAACATCCTTTACCAATCCCTTCGTGAACGGTTCCTCAGATTTTAGATGAAACACACACATTGTATTGTTATAACGTCATTACCAAATAGCTGACACATAAAATCATGCATTGGATTAATGTCTAGATTTTCCATTGTAAACTTATTATACACCTTTGATAGGGTCACTTCACTATCATTGTAGACAGAGACAGGTGATAAAGGCCTTATCAATAATGATATTTTTAGAAACAGATTTTACAACCATTTTGCTTCTTTATTATTGGCTGTCAAAGTTATGAATTCATATTCTATGGTAAAATGAGATATACAAGTCTATTTTTAGATCTTCAAGAATAGATGATTGTTGTAATTGAAAAAACACATCTACTAGCATATTTGGATTCATCATAATTTGTAATCCAACATGCATCACTATATCCTTCAAATAGGGCAACTAGAAAAGTACAAATCATAGTTAATTATTTTCTTTAACTATCCAGTACTTTAGAAACAATGTTCTAATAATCTGAACTTGAATTACTGGTATATCTGTTATAGTCAAATTACGATGGTCAGAGAATCTCGAGAGGACTCGAGACGTGTGAGCACCCTCTTGGCAGTATTCGACTCGCGAGCCTACCTGGTCGAGGCTCGCATATTGGGTAAGTACAATGCGTAACCACCAAGTCATCGAGCTCTTATGGTCGATGCTCGAATATTAGGAGAGTACGGAATATCTTCCCGACCTACGAGCAGCTCGTCTCATGGTCGTTGAAAAGGTGTTGCATCTCAACATGCGAGCAGCCCGTCCTGTGAGCAATTCCCGACATGCGAGCAGCTCGGCTCTTAGTCACCGAAAGGGTTCGTATCTCAACATGCGAGTAGTTATTTTCTAATCAAAGCATTCTCCGTCTTTTTAGTACCAGCAACCCATATAGACCAATGTTGGGCTTATCTTGATTCATGGTCCCGAACTTTAGGGGATTCTCGTCAGGGAACGTGATTTACTAGAGGTCTAAATGGATTGAACCATTCTATTATCTCGGGATCAAATGGATAAACCTCTTATCCCCAGAAATCAGGATAATCTTGATTCCTTGTGTAAACAGATTAGGTCACTTGGATCTATATAAATGGACAACTTTATCGATAAGGAAGGTACATAATGCACGATCTCTAAACTTTGAAACTCTTCATTCCCTTTGCAATCAAGTCCCGTCTAACTTAAGCTTCGGAGGGCTAACGGCTGGACGCCGGCCACTCTTAATTTTCCTTTTTGCTATTTCAGATTCAGGAGGAAACTGCTCGGAAGGAAGGTGAACATCTGGAGGACCCTGTTACCAAATCCAACGTAAACAATATCTATTTAATTTACCTATTGCAAAAGCACTATCTAGTTGAGTAGATATCATTTATATATATATATATATATATATATATATATATATATATATATATATATATATATATATATATATATATATATATATATATATATATAAAGACAACTAATCACATTAAAATATTCTAACTGAGAAAATACTGTAATCTTTATTTCTAACTCGCTTGATGTTAGAATCAAAATGAGTAGATATATGATTTTTATCAAAATTGTTAAACTTTCTAAGTATTTTTTTTTAATATAATGTGACTAAGACATCATTATACTATTCTTGTTCTTCATTAGCTTAATACCTAAAATTACATTAGCTTCATCCATATCCGTTCATGTCAGATTATAAGAATATTTTAGTGTCATTTATTACTTCTAAACATGTACACATATCATCTATGTATACACATATAATTACTCCGTCATTACTAGTGAATTTTGAATACTTACATTTATCACATTATTAATTTTAAAGCCATATTTAGGTGCCTTTTTAAGCTTGCAGAGTGATTTGATCAAATTACACACTTGATTTTTTATCTTGAAATTATGAAATATTATGATTGCTCTATTGTAAATACCTCATTATATATATAAAAAAATATTGTCTACTTAAGCTTTGCATCATTGAAAGACCCTTAGATCAGAGTGGGTACAGGGTTAAAAACACCCCAAGTGGACAAATGATGAGATAGATTGGGCCAGTGTAGCAGGTCTTGTTGTAAGATTGCGAAACAGTGGCTTTAGGCCAAAGCCGGTTGTACCACTACCGGTTCTGCACAAAACAAGCTCCCCTTCAGTTGCATACAGGTTTTATGCACTAGACCAATCCTAACAGTCTTTTGTGTGGTTCGTTCATTCATATCCTTTCATTTGAGCTTTGGTTTATCTAAGCCTGGCAATACCCAATTTTTCATTAAACAAAACATAGGCTCGGAGTAACCGAACCTGCCAAAAGTGTCTTACATGTCCCTCTTAAAATGCCTATTTAAAAGGACCTAATACAAAAAAAAAAAAAGAAAAAAAAAAGAAAAAGAAAAAAAAGAAGGGCCTTCAGAGAGAGGAAGGAAGGGAGAAACAGAAAGAAAGAAATATAGAGGCAGAGAGAAATCCTCTACTATTCCTGAGAGTAAGAAACAAAATCAAGTATGCTCTACTTTTCTTCTCTCTTTCTTTTTTCAATCTCTTCTATTCCCCTTTTGAGCTCAAACTATATTCCCAGCGTATCCCCTTTTCTAGTTTGAACATCTTCAACAAACCCTTGTCCTTTTCTTTTTTATTATTTTTTTAGTATTTTTAACACTTTACTAGTATGCTTTGCTCTAACAATCATGTAACGTATTCTATATAGTTGCCTCTTTTGAGGATCTTCTGCATCAGAAAACATAACAAAAAGGAGTAATCGAAATTCTAATGTTCTTTTTTCTTTCAATCCTATTATCGATAGCTTTACCATTGTCATTTCCATTTTGATTTCTATTTATTTAAGAGTTGGTAGAATATATCTTTTAGATATGTAAATTTAGCATTTTACTAGAAGTTTTCTCGAATCCCCTTTTGAAAGCGTAGAGCTTGGTAAAGTAGAGATCGTGTTTCACATGGGTGGTAAAAGGGTTCCTAACCTCTTCCTTTTTCGTAATCGAGGCCCTTACCTAGAATCCATGGCGCAAATCAAACTAGGAGTCACTCGAGTTAGGAATTCTTCAATTTTTCTGATCTTAATGCAATTCCATAGATTCTAGAGCCTTTCTTTTGCTAGTGGCAACTTCATAAAATACTCAAACAAGCCGTTTTGTGATACATTGTAAAAGGTATTACATAACCAAGGAAACCGAACCGACTTTAAATTTTGAGATCTCCTTTATTTTGATTATCTCTTCAGATGTAGCGCCCGTTGGGGTTCATGTTCCCCACTTCTGTGCATTCTGGATAGTGCTATGGGACTATCCTGTAGCATGATTTTTCTCCTCATAGAACCATGGGTTCTTGCGACTGCGATGATGGGGGGATGCCTATTGTTTCTTCTTTATATGGAGCTCTCTCCTTGAGGAGCACGTTGTTTCTTGTATTGAAGTGAAAGTTGCGTGACTTATCTTCATAGATCACATAAGGTGGGGGTCCAGGCTTGACCGTTCTAGGAGCGGGCGGCTTCCAAGGGATGAATATTAGTCCTTTTTCTACAGTCAATGATCCTCCTATGCGGCCCAGCTAGTGTAGCGTGGCTGAGATGCCCCCTGGCTATCTTTATGGTTCAGGGGCAGGAATTGCCCCTTGTAATATGACTAGCTCGAATTGAGGAGGAGCTCCCTTTAGGGCTATGGGCCCCTAATGCTCATGAGTGTAAGGTGTCCATTGGGAATTGACTAGTTCATAGGTTGACACTGCCCTTGCAAGATAACGGGTTCATAGGCTAGCTCGGAATATGAGGGTGCTCCTTCTAAGATGACAGGTTCCCAATATTGGTGATCATAAAGTGCCCCTTGTAGAATGATAGGTTCCGAAACTGGCACTGCTTGCCACTAAATAACTAGTTCTCCGTACGAGGGTGCACCTTCTAGCATCACTAGCTTGAAAACTGAAGGAGAGGGGATGCCCCTTGCAGGATTGGAGGAGGATTTGTATGTCCATAAGTGTAGTCATGGATGGACTAGATGGGGGAGAAGAAGCGATCGATGCACTCTTCTTCTTCTATGTTGTTGGGGTCACGAGATGAACTAGGGTCTGTCGGATGTTGCGGCAGAGGATTCTGAAGGATGTTGGTGGGGGCCGCTAGTGGAGTTTTGGAGAATGAAATGATGATCTTACGGTTATTGATTAGATTCTAGATTGTGTGTCTCAAGGACATGCATATGTCAATGGTGTGGTCGTGTCCTTGATGGTACTGCACAATACTCACTTTCATTGTAGTTTAGTGGCAGAGGATGTGGAGGAGGCTTGGGTTGCATTAGAGTAAGTAACTGCTTTTGTATCAGTGTAGCCATGATCTGGCTATATGGTTGAGTAAGCGGAGTAAACTTCCTGGGCTCCCTATACATCTGCATATTCTGATAGAGGTATTGTCCGTTTCCTCTAAACTATTGTTACTTCCAAGACAGTTGTGGTTATGGAGGTGGTGGCATATTTTGTTGTGGCGGGGGTGGTTGTGGTTGATATCTTTGAGGTTGATGCTGAGGCTAGTGTCGTTAATACGGCTGGCATCCCTGTGGGGGAGAGTATTGATCGCCCTGAGTGGTGGCGACGATGTTGTTTACTTTCGTCGAATGCGGAGGAGAACCACTTCGATTCCCATTCCCTTATCCTATGGGTCTTCCCTCCACCTTGTTCCCTTGACCGAAGTGGCCTGAAGAGGCGATGGGGAGATCATCCCTATGCAGATTTTTTGTTCGACTTGCTCTCTGGCATGGATCAATTGAGAGAAATTTGTATATGGATGCGAGATGAGATACCCAAAAATGCTAGGGTAAATTGAGTGGACAATCATAGAGATTTCCTCCATGTCTTTTGTGGGTATCCGCATTCTAGTTGTCATGGCTCGCCAACGCCCAACATAGGCAGACAATGTTTTGTCGCTCCTCTACCTGAGAGCTATAAGATCTGCTCTCTTGGGAGCCATGTTGAGAATGTATGCATATTTGTGAACGAAAGACTCTGAAAGTTGTTCCTAATGCGGTGATAATCCAATGATGTATACCAGCGTAGGGCATCACCCTTTAGATATTTCTGGAGAAGGCAGATGAGTGCTCTTTCATTCCCAACGACTGCGTAGTTCTCCACAAAAAAGATTTAAGATGTGCCGTAGGGCAGCCACTATCGTCATATCTTTTGAACTTAGGTACCTCAAAGTTTTGAGGTATTTTGTCATCTGGGAAAGGATACAGATTCCTGAACTTTGTTGAGGGAAGATCTATCCCATGCTGTCGGTGAAGTTAATTTTTCATGACTTGGAACTGCTCCCACAACTCGTCCAGTTCTGCTAAGCTTGTTTAAGAGATATGCAGTCTCTTGTGGCAAAGCACGTTCTACTTCTTTGGCATCGTGGTCGATGTCTTCGACCCTTTGAGTTTGTTGAAATGTAACTGCAAGTTGGTGAGGTTGAATTGAAGATTATTGAAATTGAATTGGATTTTAGTAAGATTGAACTGGAAATTGCTGAGATTAAACTGAAAATTAACTGAAGATTGTTGGGATTGAACTGGAATTTACTAAGAATGAACTAGGAAATTACTGGAAATTAACTCAAGATTGCTGAAATTAAACTGAAAATTGCTAAATTGAAGATTGCTTTAAATTAACTGGAGATTGTTGGAATTGAATTGGAATCCCATCGGCAGGGATATGCTGGAATTGAGAGGTGCTCCTGTCTATACGTAGGAGGTTGAGATGCTGGAAAGTGACCCCCTTGTTGGGTATTCACAACTATCCGCTGATTAAACTAGTCTTGACACTGACCCCCGTTGTGGGCATTCGTGTTGTGTTCCTATTGCTGGAAATTGATTTAGAATCCCATCGGTGGGGATGTGCTAGAATTGAGTAAAAGTCCCATCGGTAAGGACATGCTAGAATCGATTAGAAGTTCCATTGGCGGGGATTTGCTGGAATTAATTAGAAGTCCCATCGACAGGGACGTGCTAGATTTGACTGAAGGTCCCATTGGCGGGGATATGCTAGAATTGACTAGAGGTCCAATTGGCGGATATGTGCTAGAATTGACTAAAAGTCCGATCGGCAGGAATATGTTGGAGTGGTCTCCTTGCTATAGGAGGGTATTGAAAAGAGCGCCCCATGATCAAGGGTTAAGACGGCTGTAGTCGATAGTCTTAGGCAGACTCCGACGGTTGTGCTTGATTTGAACTTGAGGCTGGAGGGGCCCTGAAAGATGATTGTTGTTGTTGGATTGGACCAGCTTGATTGCTGGTTGTTGCTGTAGTTTGTGCTTGTATGAATTATAAGAGCATTTCTTGCATTGGTCTCATACCTTATGCCAACTCTTGGATGTTTGGCGTGCCTTCAATTTTTTACGGTTATACCATAGGTTGTGTTTCATTCATGTCACGAACAAGGAAGAGATGACCTTCCTCCTCATGGTCTGACATGGCTTGATGAGCTTTGGTGCAATTATGCTGCGGTATGGAAGTTGTTTTCGAAGACGTTGAGCTCGAAGAAGCGCAATGATTAGGAAATATGTTTTTTTTTTTAGTTTAGGGTTTTTTGAATTTTCGTGTTTTTACGAATGAGAATGTATGAGGACAGTCAACCTTCAAGGATGCAAGAGATTTTTCTTTTCAAGTCGGGTCACGACTAGTTGGACTAAAAATCTCCAATGGAGTCATCATTCTATGAACGTTGAGATTCACATTTTTTGGGGGGGGGGGGGGGGGGGGGGGGGGGGGGGGGATCGTACTTCCGCGAGCTCATCTCTTTCCAGGGCTTTTTGCGCTTTGCTGTGTATTTAAATAAGGTTCGTATAAGACTGGAGTCGACTACTAGCAAGCTAGTTTGAATGTACAACCGAGTAGACCCTGTAAAAACGTTAGAGAAGGGGAACTGAAGATACTTTCCTCTAAAATGACTCCTTGATTTGCAGTTAGAGATTCGTGGTAAGGGACCTCGGTTATAGGTTGGAAAGGTGTTAGGCACCCACTCTCCCCTTAAAAATGTAAGGTCGCTACTTCACTAAATCTAACTAGTCCTAGAAGGTTAGGATCAATTCTTATATGTTCTCGTAGAAAATATGTAATGCAATGAGATATGATATGGGTTTGACTAGTAAGAGTTTTTGATGGGCAGGTTCCGATCAAATTGGCAAGCCGCAGAGCATATGTTTGAATTGATAGGTGCTATAAATGATGTATGACGATGTGTTCGATCAGTTAGACTTTCTGATGGGAAAGATCTGATCAAATCAGCAAGCCATAGAGCATAGGTTAAGACTGATCAAGTGTCTATAGTGGATGTGATGAGTAGGGGGTTGGACGAATAACTGGATGGATAGAGGTGTCGCGTAGGCTAACTTGAGTGGCTTTGGTTGAGACTTGGATAGCTTGAGAGGCTTGGACCAGGTTCAAACTAGGTTAGACCAGGGTTTAAGCTCTTCACTCACACTCGGGCCTTCCTTGGTGGAGGGATGAACTAAGGAAGGGAGGAGAATTCAGAAGAATGGAGGTGGATTGGTTTGTTTTGGCTCTTCAAAATGAATGGGAGAGGGGGTATTTATAGCTATCCCAAGTGACAATTCCTATAATTTGAAAGAGTTGGCCCCCTAGGGGCCGCTTATACAGTCCCTCCACTCTAGCATTGGACAACTGGTGCTTCGAACTTGGAGTGAAAAGAACTCCAAGTCCAGGGTATTTTGCAGGTTTGGTCCTGCTCCGAGGTTAAGGGTTGGAGCTAGGTTCAAATTTGGCTTTGACTAGGTGAGATGACTAGGTTGAAGGGCTAGGCTGACTAGGTGAGTTGACTCATTAAGTTGACCCACCGAGTTGACCTGTCGAGGATTTTCGGCCTAGTTTTTCCTATATGTAGTTTTTGGGGCTGATGATTCAGGGTGATCAGTTAACTGGGTTTAGGTTGGACTTGGGTTATGGATTAGGGTTTGGATGGGTGAGTTGGCTGGGTTGGACTTAGGGTTTGGGATATGGATTTGGTGAGTTAACTGGGTTTGGACCTAGGGTCTAGAGTTTGGGATATGGACTGGGTGAGTTGGTTGGTTTGAACCTGAGGTGTGGGATATGGATTGGGGTTATGGACTTCCATCCATCCAGTCATTCAATCAACTTTTTAGCCTAGGGTGGGGTGTCTACATCAACTAACATCTTACTAGTGAAAGCCACTAGGCCTTCTTACATGAGAACACCACCAATGACAACCCCACTAGAATCACATTTCTAAGGAAAAATGTTTAAAAAAAATCTAGCATAGCTAAGACAAGAGTCATAGTCATTGGAATCTTAAGAGCATAGAAAGCACTATCAGCCTCGGCATCCCAAGTGACACCCCTTTTCTCAACAACCTCATCAAGGGTGCGCTAATTTTGCCATAATCACGGACAAATTTACGATAGTAACCCGTCAGGCCTAAGAAGCCGCATAGGAATTGGCCAATCTAAGATATTGGTAATCTTTGTTGAATCTACTGCTACTCCATCATGTGAAATGATATACCCCAAGTAGTGAATCTCTGTATTAGAAAAACGACACTTTAAATGTTTAACATATAAATGATGTTCTCATAGAACCTAGAAAACCACAATTAAATGTTCCTAATGCTGAGACTCTTATTGTAAATGAGCATGTCATCGAAATAAACAAGAACAAACATTCAAAAGAAAGGATGGAATATCATAATCATGAGACTTTGAAAAGTAGATGCCATATTTGATAAATCGAAAAGCATAATAAAAAATTCGTAGTGGCCCTCGTGAGTATGAAATGCCATCTTTAGAATATTCGGTTCATGCACATGAATTTGATAGTAGCTGGAAGTAAATCCAATTTAGAAAAAAAACATGTGCACCATGCAATTCTTGATCTAATAATTCATCAATAATTGGAATAAGAAACTTATCTTTTATGGTAATGTGGTTCAGAGCATGGTTGTTCAAGTGCATACACCATGAGCCATTAGACTTCCAAACAAGGAGTATCGGTGAAGAGAAAGGGTTGGTACTTGATGGAATAAAACTAGTAGATAATAACTCTTGTATGATACGTTCAATTCAGCTTTTTCAAAATATGTATAGTGATAAGGACGTATGTTGGGCAAGGTGGTTCTAGATAATAAAGGAATATGGTTTGTATGATCCTTATTGGTAGGGAGGGTGTAATTTCCTTAAATTTGGCACCAGAGTATGGAGACTCCTATCTTGAATTTTCAGGTGTTAACTTAGTAAAAATGCATGTGGGCAAGTTCTTACGTGTCTATGTGGACTGGTTAATATACAACCATAATCAATAATCAAAGTAGCTTTATAAATTAGTGATATCAAAAGTTAAGCAGAGATAACTACTTCAATAATTAGAGAAGCCAGTAGAACTCTAGCTTCCTCCCTTTTTGTTAATGATTTACCTAGAGCATTTGAATATATATTGTAGCTTGTATAGTCCCCATTTGGGTAGACACCACTTTTAGGGTTGTACCTTTTAGATATTAACCCTATATTTTCGGGTTTAGTCATCTTTGTTTAGCTTTTAATATTGCTGAATTAAAAGCTACTCTGATTATTGATCATAGTTGAATGTTAACTGATCCATGTGGACACGTGGAATCTCACCCATGTGCATTTTTACTAAGTTAACACTTGGGAACTTGGGATTGGACTCTCCATACTCTGATGCTGAATTTCGAGGTGTTATAAAAGGACTGTGGTTTGGCAAAGAAATCTTGAAAATTGACCAATAATCTTTGTAGGGTAGGATGTTGTTCGGTTGATGAATAAGTTGTTAAAATAGCAGAAAGTTGCAACAACATCCAATCATCACCATGCCAAAGGCCTTGCTGATGTAATGTGTGCAGACATCAATTGTGAGCTTGGTCTGAATGCCATGCAACACTTAGTGTTTGCCACAATGTTTAAAACATAACCATAGCTCGTCAAAATTAAATGTAACAAGACCAAAAGGAGTAGAGCTACTGTGCACCAAAACCAAATCGCAGCCATCCACCATAAGGGGAATGTTGCAACATTTGCTCAAACATTTACATTCACTACCTTTAGCCACCATCACACTTGCAGATGTCACATGTGTTGACATTCCTAAAACTCGATGTAACACGCATGGGTCAATGAAATTGCATGTGCTTCCTGAGTTAATCAATACAGATATTGAATGAAGCTTCACTAGACCACGTACTTGCACCATTTGAGGCGTCGGTGCTCCGCCTAGGTCATGAACAAAAATCTCTGGTCTATCCATAGTGGGTTCATTCTCTTCCCCTGCATCCTTATTAAGATTTGTATCCTCCTCATTAGACCAATCACCCTCTATAACAATTGTTGTTTTTGCTTGATGTTCGCTCGCCTCAAGTGCAAGGTTTGCGATGTAGTAATAATTCGGTAAGACTGAGGTCGATCCATAGGGAATTAGGGTAAACCAATTCAAACTATTATAGCAACTTCGAATTAAGCAATTTTGAAGTTTGATTTCATAAACCAAGTAAAAATAGTAATTTTTGTAAAAATCTATTAATTAATGGAACTAAGGCCTTAAGGATCCACTTGTAGTAGTTCTATGTGAATTCATTCATCCAAGCATAAACACAACTAGATTCGAAGTTCTATCTCTCATCTAGTTGGAAGATTAAGCATTCAAACACAATAATCCCACTTAAGTCAGAAATTAAGATTCTAGTTCTAATGAAGCACATAGAATTCAACTATGTAGCCTTCGAAGTAACAACCATGACAAGAGACTATGGTATGCTCTAGGGTTACTACAATTCGAATTTAATCAATCCAAACATGATAATCTTAGAGAATTGCAAGGAACCCATGTCCAAAGCACATGAACTCTCATAAAAATCCAAAAATATCGACTTTATTCAAACTAGAACTTAAAAATCCAAACTATAAGTAAAGGTACTTGAATTAAACAAATTCAACATGAAAATTAGCTACAAGCTTCACCTCTTAGCCTTAGCTAAGAGGTTTTAGCCAAGCATTGTCATACTTAAACTAAAACTAAAAGCAAAACTAATTAAAAGCATAGAAAGCTAGAAAAATCAGAGTTAGAGGAGTTGCGATCGCTCCACGATGATCTCCCTTGCTCCCCATGAACTTAGAACTCTTTCAAGATGCACTAGGAAGGATGCCAAGGTGTCCTTTTATAGTAAAACTCACCCACCGCCTCAGATTGCGTAAGAATTTATGCACTTACGTCAGTTGTCAGTCTCCCGGTCTGTGTTGGTCGAGCGCCCGACCATACTGCAAAACAGTCCAGCATTTTTAGGTGATTTTCTTTGAATTTCGGGCGCCTGGCGAGTCATCGAGTGCCTGGCAGGTCATCGGGTGCCCAGCCATGTTCAGAAAAGTTCCAGCAATAATTTGAATTTTCTGTCAATTTCAGGCGCCCGGTAAAATGGTGGTCGGGCGCCCGAAGGCCAAAATTTACAATTGTTCTGGTTTGCAGGGCCATCTGCTGAATTTTCTGCATTTTACTTTTCTGGCCATGCAGCTCTGCAACATGACTTTTCTGGCCATTCCATGTCTTCAACTTGATTTCTTCAAGGCTTTTTCTCCACTTCTTTGGCTCATCAAAGCTTGGTCTTTTAGTCATTCCAAATCCTTCAAATTGGCATAAAATCCTTGTCATCTCTCTCTTCTCCTTACTTCTTTCTTCCATTCCTTTAGCTCATCTTTATTCATCATTAAGTGGGTTTAAAAGCATTCTTTTAGCCATCAAATAGGCGAAGTCTCTCTCTCATTCCTACAACACAAACATGCATTAGATTAATCTTTTAATTATAGGAATCATGTATAAAATGTGATGAAATGGGGTTAGAATATGTATAAATTAAGAGCTCAACACTTGCATACTAGATCGCAATGAAAACACTCGTTGTAGTTGTAATAGAGGCCACGACTACACCTTCCATTCATCTTTGTTGGTGTAAGTTTTTTATTGGCATATTGGTGGTGACAGTGGCCAAGTTGACAGATGATGTAGAGCAATAGAGGGAACAAGTTGGTGGGTATTTGATGGCAACATCAAACACCCTATATTAGACCGATTAAAGAGTCGGTTTGAAGATAACTTTTCTTATGCTATGAATGCAAGGTTTGCAACCTTGATAAGAGAGTTTAGTTCCAACAATATGACTTCATTTTGAATATCCTCTTAAAGACCACTAATGAAGCAATCTACCATGTAAGGTTCTAGTAGAGTTATCATGAGGTTAGCAAGTCGTTCAAACTCAAAGCATAAAGGCCTTATAAGCTGAAGGCCGTACTATAAGGCTGTACAAACAAACTGCAAAATACATATCTAAGGAGGGAACAATTACAAGTCACCAACATAGTCTTCATCATCTCACCTCTCCTCCCGCTCTCTACGATGCACTTCCATTTGGGGAGCCATCACGGATCCTACAGCATAATGATGACAACAGCGAGGATCGTACAACGAAGGAAGCAGCGACCCCTGCCCAAAATATCAGTACCACTCAACATGGTCACGATTAAGGATAGTGAAGCAGTATCTAGGCTGACCCACAAGTCCCATCAGCTACAGCTCCTGCCTACATTTGGTTTGGTGGCGACGGAGGAGAAAGAGGAACTTGAGCGGCTTCTGTCACCTGACAAAGTAACCTCTAACCCAGATACCACCGAAAAGACTCTACATCTGACAGAATGATCCGAAGACAGGAACCCTTATACGCCTTGACCCGCTCCAGCGTATAATACTGAGGGACAATAACATACGTCATGTGGACGAACTAATAAAAAGATGGTCGATCAGAGCAAACAACGAAAGTTATAAAATCAAGTGCTAAGAAAGAAGGATACTCATGTCCTTGTCTGTTAGACCATACATGTCAGCCCGCCAGTTGTTGCGGGAGATACGAGGGTTCGGCCTACATGCCAGTGCATGTAGCGGTAAGTAAAAGGCTCTATGTCATCCCGCATCTCGGGAGATAAATGAGGAAAGTGGTTGTAAAAGCACGTGTGGGTAGAAATCAAGGCATAAACTAAGTCAAGGAAACGAAGGCATGAGAGGAACAAGGGGAGGAGGACTGAAAATGTACCTCTATGATAGGCCAAAACCCCGTGAAAGACCGACCATTTCTAGAGGTCTTATCCAACCCTTGATAAATACTAGTCAGAATGGCGGCATTCCAGTTATAAGGATGGTGAAGATCATCCACCAAGCGGAGAAAACGGGCGTCCATCCGCTCGTTCCCATGGAAAAATAAAAAGGTGTAAGCAATCATGGCCCGCGCCTTATGTAAGGCCTCCAGTTCGGTAGTGGTCACCATGACACCAAAAGTGTTATTTAACCAGTGAAGCTTCACCTAGTTATATTGGAATTCCACAATAGGAGGAACGACTCCTACAAGCCTCCACCAATCTTCACGCTCGACAGGTGCAAAAGAGCCGGCGTGAGGCACTATCAGCCCATGAATGGGAAAACCCATTTGCATGTATAAATCCAAAGGGGTAATCCCCCACTCACCATAGGGGAGTTGAAAAGTGTGGGTCTTGTCCCTCCAACTCTCACAGAGCGTCGCTAACAACATATGGTTGGCAGCATTTTTGGTAAACCGGAGAGTATAAAGTCCAGTGAAAGGGGTACCGGCCAGAACATTCACAACTAGAGGTTGGGGTGGTTCCACCTACTTGTCCTAAAGATCTCGAGTACCTCGACCCTTGATCTTGGGAAGTGGTTGGTGTTCCTTGGCTAAAGAACACATATGTTCCCCATGATGGGGAAAATAGGTAAGGTCATCTTCGTGCCCTCTGTCACCATGACCACGAGTTTCATTTGCCATCGCCTCCTACATGTGGGAGAAGGTAAGTATCTCGTCCCTTCTCTAAAACTGATTCAGGACTGAAGGGAACCATGGGAAAGGACTTCCATGATTTAAATGGTAAGCATGAAAAGGTCCAATGTCCAATCCCATGTGTCACTTTGGTACGTATTGGGCACCCAAGCTTGAAGGAAGAAAAGCCTGTCTAAGAGGGGTTATATGTCGACACTTAAATGTGACAAGTGGACCATCCTAGTACACTTGGGAATATCAAATGCACCAAAAGTCTAAGTGCCATACTAGGAATCAAACTTCAAGACCAATTAAGAAGTGTGGTGTTCGCTCGCCTCAAGTGTCAGGTTACGATGTAGTAATAATTCTCGATAAGACCGAGGTCGATCCTCAGGGATTGTTGTAACAATTCTAAATGTTATAACTAGGATGGGCTAAATTTGGATTTGTATTGATGGATAAAAATTAAGAACATAAAACTATTTATTAAATCAGAAAAATACGCACTAAAGCGCCAATGATCCATTTATAACCATTCACAATGCCAATTTAAACTATTCACGCCGATAACTCAATTGGAATCAGAGTTCTATCCCTATCCAATTGAAATATAGAGCAATTAAATCATCACAACATGTCTAACATAGATGGATCATTTACTAATATGGTTCTCTCATAATTAACTAAGGCATTGGGCGTATTCAATCACACAACCCAATCCTTCACAAAACAAAGCAAGATCACATTCATGGTTTTTCCTCAAGCCTTGTCACTAGACTTGAGTTACAAGCATAAATTGAACTTCTATTGAACCAATATCACCACATAAACATCTATCTCAGATTAATTTAAAAGATAAGAACCCCTTCTAGTTTAGTTCTAGATAAACTCTTAGGAAACTTAGTTTGTAAGATCCCCTAGCATCCAACATATCATGATGGATCTAAGATCTCTACAACCTAAAATCCTATCAATCAACACCCCATTAAGCAATCTCAGTAATTAAAACATCCCGTGTAAGAGAAATCATAAGAGATAGAAGGTTAATTAAAAACACTAACTTTACTTTAAACTTGAACTAAAAGTGTTCTTTATTAAAAAAAAAAATACTTGAACTAATTCGAATTAAGCATTGTAAACAACTAAAGATTTATCTCTTAGCCCTATCTAGGAGGTTTAGCCAACCATCAATAGGTTAAACTAAAACTCAAAAGAAAACTAAAGAAAAACATAAAAAAAATAGAGTTTGGAGGAGTTGCAGAAGCTCCACTGTGATCTCCTTCACCTCCCACGACTTTCCAAGCCTTCTATGATGCCTTAGAAACGAACCCTAGGTGTCATTTTATAATGGAGAAGCTCCACGGACTCAGAAACTTTTAGAATCCGCATATTACTTACGCAACGCATGAAAAATAAGAGCTTGTAGAACAAGCTGCTGGAAAAGTGCAAAAATCTGGAATTTTGTACATGGCCGACCGGTCTTAACCAGTCGTGGCATTATAGCGACCTGTTTCAACCGGTCTTGATGGTCGGACTGGTTCTGGAAGAGGTTCAGCAAGATCCAGCAACATCTGGAGTGGTCTGTAAAGGCTGGTCGAGATCTTGATCTTTCGGGGCATTGTAGCTACCTCTTGGCCGACCGGTCTTGATTGGTCTAGCCAATTGAAAATGGTGTTTTTCACTCATTTTCCCTCTTTTCTTCCCTTCTTTCTCCTTTGGCCCACCTTTCTTCTTCATCAAATGACTTCTTAGAATGTCCTTTTAGCCATCAAATAGGTGAAGTCTCTCTCTCTCTAGCCATCACAAAACAATGCATTAGATAGTCTTTTAAACATGAAAATCATGCATAAAATGTTATGCAATGGGGTTAGAATATGAATAATTTAAGAGCTCAACATGCAGCACACTTGAAAGAGGGCTTGGTAAAAATCAAGTTCCATACGAAAAGCCCCTTTTAAAGTCCACTTGTGAACAAAGGAGTGGTCTACTTGCCACATCAAAGAGATGGGCTTCATATTTCTCACCAGAGATATTCTCATTTCCTTACATACACATATAGACAAGGGAGAAATTATGAAAGTGGTGGTGTGCCAAGAGAAACCCAAATACACCATCTCTTGGCCACGAGTAGCACACATAGCCCATTCAAAAATCAAAATCAAAAGTGTCCATGCATGGGACAAATTTGGGCAACTTATGTGTGCCACTCTCTTCACCCAAAAGAGGGATCACTTGAGTTGAGGAGGCATGATTTGGTGGATCACCTAACCTTATGAAACAAAAGGATAGATGCTTGAAAATGATGCACATAACCCACTTAAAAACTAAGATCGAAAGTGCCCATGCATGGGGCTACAATGGGCAACTTATGTGCACCACTTACCTATAACTAGACACTACAAAAAAAAAAAATGATTAAAGGCTACGGACCATGGGGACTTTTAGCTTCGGATTTAATCCGTAATAAATCTACTACGAGTTTACCCTTGTACGCCCTCATCAACCCATACCTCTAGTTTGATTGTCCCATAAAAGGGCTCTCTAGGGTCCACCGTAATGTTTATGTTTTATCTAAGTCGTCCATCCATTTTTACAGCTCATTTTAAGGCATGAGCCTAAATAAGGAAGCAGATTGAAGGCTTAAGTGGACCACACCATAAGAAACTGTGGATATTAAGTGTGTGCCATTGAAATTTTTTGTGGTCCATTTGGGCCTTTTATTTGGCTTATTTTTGAGATTCTACCCTAAAATTATAATTCAAAATGAGTGGATAAACCACATACATCATGGTGGGCCCCATGAGTCACTAACAAGACTCATAGGACCGTCCGCCTGTAGCCCGCATGCGGTCCCCAAAATGTTCTCCCCACACCATTTCCCCCCAAACGAAAAGAACCCCTCCCGCGCCCTCTTCCTCACCCTTGCCCTCTCCCTCTCGCCCTCACCATCACCCTCGCCCTCTCTCTCCCAAACGAAAAGAACCCCTCCCACGCCCTCTTCCTCACCCTTGCCCTCTCCCTCTCTCTGTCGCCCTCGCCCTCGCCATCACCCTCGCCCTCTCTTCCCCAAACGAAAAGAACCCCTGCCGCTCCCTCTTCTTCACCCTTGCCCTCGCCCTCTCTCCGTTGCTCTCGCCCTCGCCCTCTTGCCCTCGCCCTCTCCCTCTCTCGCTCCCTCTCAACGTCGCTGCCACAGGTATATCTCTCCCTCTCTCAATCCTTCTCTCTCAATCCATTAATTAGAGTTTGCTTCTATTCAAACCCTAATAAGGGTTTTTCTTTGCTTGATTAGGCTCTTGATTAACGATTGGCCCCCACTTTTTCCATTTTCTACCAAAGAAAGCTATCTTTTCTGCTATCATTTTGGCCCCACCTCATGCTTAGATTCCTTTCTGCACTCGATGATTTCAACATCAAGTTCTTGTCTAGATGCTTGCTTTTTTACTTTTTGGGAGATCTTCATCTGGGTAGTCTTTTGATTTTAAAAAGAACTTATTTACATTGAAATATTATGCAATATTGGGGTGAAATTTTGGGTTTTTTTTTCCTGTATTTATGCAGTTGAAGTTTAGTGGATTTCTTATATTTTTGTTTTTATCGGAATTTATGGTATGGTACTTGATGGATTTTTATTCTGGGTAGTCTTTTGATATTAAAAAGAAAATCTAATTTTCATTAAAATATCCTTCACTTTTTGGGGTGAGATTTGGATTTCTGTCTTGGCAGTTCTATTTTAGTGGGTTTTTTGTGTTTCTATTTTTATGTGAATTTATGGTATGGTGTTTGGTGGATTATTATGGTGGGTTTATGACACAGGGAGGACGTGGTAGGTCGATCACCGTCTCCCTAACCGAGTGTTTCTCAAATCCACGAGAAGAAATAAAAGGATAAAAAAGAGGAAATTAATTCCGAATAATGTTTTTTTGATAATTGAATGAATAATAAACGGAATTACAATGCATATAAATAGGAAACTAAACCCTAGGTAAAGTATCAGACTCCAACTCCAACTCCAACTCAAACTCCTAGAAAACGCAAATTACTATAAATAGTAAACTTACTATTTATAGAAGTCGTTCAATCCTACTAGAACTCTTGGTTTTCGGCCAAAAATAGAAAGTTATCAAACGGCCTCAACCATGTTGTTCTACTAAATATTCTAAGCCCTTTTCATGTTGGGCACTAACTCTAAAGCCCTACAGATCCAAAGTTATGATCGAATTAAAACTTACTATAAATAGTAAAACTGAAAATAAACTAGCCTAATGACCATCGATACGGTCGAATCTCGCGATTCCGGCATGGGAAACTCGGTGTAGCGGGGTTGGTTCGCTAAAGTAGCTCGAGCTGCCCTAAATTGATATATTATATGTCCCAAAACTCATTCCGGATTGCAAGATACGACCAATTTACGGTCCTTGATGGTCCGGATCACTTTCGACTCCAACCAGTCTTCTTTTGATCCATCTGGGCCATGAAATAATCAGCGACCCGTTCTACATCAGTTTAGATCAACTATAGTGAGCACAAATTCATGCCGAAAGGTAGTTTCTTCTTATATATCTTCTCAGAGATGTAATTTTGTGATCCGGGTTTTGGTTGAATTGTGTTTAAATTTTGAATTTTGCAGAGGATTGAGAATCTCAGTTGATTTGCAATTTGGGGTTCATTGACTGTAATTAGCACAGGTTTCATCATAAATGGTTATTCCATCTCGTGTTTCTGTTCATCCAAGAAATTTCCATCTTGTGTTGTGTTTGTGTACAGATTCCTAAAATGTGCTAAGGATTACAGATCGTTGTCCGATCGAGTTTGGTTAGGCAATGACCGTGGGCTCACCTTGATGCAACTTTTTTTTTTTTCTTTTTTGTATATCCACACTGTTCATCCATCTTTCCAGCTCATTTAGTGCATGGGTCCAAAAATGAAGTGGGTAAATCGGGTGGACCATACCACAGGAAATTATGGTAATTGATCATTAAAATTTTATTGTGGGCTACAAAAGTTTTGGATCAAGGTGGTATTTTTGTTTTCCCTTCATCTACATCTGGGTGACCTTATCAACAGGTTGGATGGCAAATAAAAAATATGGTGGGGCATATGAGGTTTTTAATCATGGACGTTCAATCACCACTGTTTTCTGTCAGGTGGTCCCACTTAGATTTGGATCTACTTCATTTTCATGTTCATTGCCCTATCGCTGTCAAAATAGATGGACGGCCTGGATGTATAACAAATACTGTTCAGCAAACAAGTGTGACACTTCTTTTATTGGTAACGAGAGTTTATGAAGAAGCAGAATGGAGAAAAAAGAAACCAAGGAAACAAGATTCATCATTAATGCACCGTACATTGACACTTCTTATAGGAAAAACCCAGAATTTATATTTTAGTTGTATGTCAGTTTTTTAAGTTTATTTTCTGCATATTAGTCCTGATGAAGAGAACTCTGCATCTTTTGGTTGTCATTGTGAATTTAGGGTGTCCCAAACAATCTTGTAGATTGGAAGATCCTACACCCCTATCTTTGCTCTGTTACAGCTCTTCATCATTTCTTCTTTCCTTCTTTTTTTTTTCTTTTTTTTTTTTGAAGTAGATATGATTTTATTTTGGAAAATGGTGAGATCTTTGGAATTAGGAGGTCTTGAGTTCTTTAAGGGTTTTGGGTAGTTTTCTCTCTGATTTAATGTTTTTATTTTTTCTTTTCTTTTCATTCAACACAATTGTGTAATATTTCCCCACTTTCATTTTTTGTCTGGCTTTTTCTTCATTTATTGATGATATTGAGATATACGGTGATAATGGGGTAGGGTTTGTTGTTGTTGAAGTTTGGGTGAATATTTGAAGTGTAATGGGAGGAGAGTAGTCTCATTCGATGGGTTGTTTGGCTTGGTTGGTTGATGTAATTACAATTTTTTACCTTTGAAGTTTCTTTGGATTTTTCTTTTGGTGATGTTGAGATATTTTCTTTCTAAATTCGTTGTTTAATTTTTTTTTTTTTTTTACGAGGAACAGTCCACATCAAAAGGTGCCACGCATGTGCTACTGGCATGTGTATGAGTGTTTCACTGAGATTTTCAACTTAAGAATCCAAATCCCAGGATTTTCAATCACTGAGATTTTCATTCTATCAGTAGTGTGACGTTTGAGCGAATCCGTAGTTTTTATTCTGACTTAGAAGGTAAGATTCAGCAGAATATAATGAAAGAAAGAAAAATGGCTAGTCTTATAAATATCTTACAAAAAAACATGGCTGGACACATTGGATTGGGAATTACTCCATAGTTTTCTAACTGAATATTTTTGACGACTTTTTTTTTCTCGGGATTATTCAAACATATTTATTAATATGATTTTCTTGTATGCTTAGAAGTAGCTGAGAACAATATTTATTAATATGTGGAAGTTTACTTACAGGGTCCTTATGTGATCATTTCTCCTCGTGTTTATGGTCTATATGCATGTATCAAAAATGACTAAGCATGTTATTTTGCTCTATTTACATGTATGTGTACAAATCAATGGACAGTTTACCTGTTCAACGTGGAATGTTGCTCTATTGCTTGCTTATGTTTTCAGTTGCTGGTTCACAGGTTGTTGATTTGACAGTTGGATTGTCCAACATGGCTACATGTCTCTGTGAAAGATTGAAGGCCCTCTGGGTACATCACAGCATAGTTTAAAAACTCAAAAGCTCTGACTCGTTGTCCAGCTGGGTCGGGTTGACTCGAAGACTCTTCCTTTATTGGACTCAACTACTCCTAGGGATCGGACCAACTTCACATGGCCTGATCAGTTTCTGGGTCGGGCTTGGGCCAAGTCACAGAGATGGCCTGGCCCTTGAATAGGCTTCTCCACTTAGGTGAGTCACACTGTGCAACTGTATCATTTTATAGATATACATACATCTCTCATCTCCTTCGTTATCTCTGTTGTTGTTCCATGGGTAATTAAATGCTCTCATTGCTCCATGTAGGCGGGTCCATCGGTCAGGTCCATTGTAGAGATGGCCATGCCTAGACATCAGCCCAATCTACTCATCAGATAGGTAAAGTCATAATTCTTAAGGAACCCTGCAGTAAAAATGTGTAATTTATTGTAACTTATTCTCTGTAGACTTCATATCATTTCAATTAATCGTACTTCAGGAGTATTACAGAGATACTGACAGGTATCAAATACCATAGACAATTTAGAGCTCGTTATAATCCAAGGCTAATGCTACCTCAAATGCTTGCATGTTGAATGTTGAGCTCCTAAATGTGCATATTCTAACCCCATTTCATTACTAACTATGCTTGAAATAAGTGATTAAAGACCCAACTAATGTATGGTTTTGTGATTGTAGGAGTAAAAGAGAGAAGTCATCAAATAAGGGCTAAGATATACTATTTACACACCTTGAAGATCAAAGGAATGAATGACTAGAGGTGGAGCAAAAGTGCATTGAAGATGAAGGAGGAGAAGCTGAAGATTTCAGCCAAATTCATATCCACCAGCCGACCAGTCACAGCCATTGACCGGCCGGCCAAACCTTCCAGAAACAAGGAAATTGCTGGACAGAATTTATGAGGGCCGACTCCCTGTCCGATCGGTCGGACAGACTGACCGACCGGCCAGCTGAAGGGTCGGCCTATGCACTATTATGTCTAGTGAATTTTAGCAGATAGAAGGATGTCCACCGGCCGGCCAGCCGACTGGTCGGCTGATGGGTAGGACTATGTAAAGAACACTCCAGAGAAAATTGTAATTGCAGGCACTTTGTCCGACCGGCCGGACAACACTCAGAAACATTCGGAGCTCCGAAAATCTCTGCGCAATACGCAAATCTTGCGGGATTTCTCGAGGCTTCTTTGCACCTAGGGCTTCAAAGCTATAAAAAGACTTCCCTAGCTCGTTCCTAAGACATCCTAGAAGAGATTGAGCACGGTGGGAGACGGTAGAAGTTAGATCCGGAGTTCTACAACTCCTATTAGTTTGTTCTTCTAGTTTTATATTTTTCTTAGTTGTTTTCATATTTCCTTAGATCATGAACGGCTAAATCTCTTAGCTAGGGCTAAGAGGTGAAGCTTGTAGTGAATCTAAGATGTTTCAATTCTTTTGATTTGGTTTCAATTTGGATTATTAGTGAAGAACAATGGTCGAAGTTTGAATAAAGTTCTGAGTAGTTTTTCTTAATCTTATGATGGCTCATGGATGTTTAGAAGAATTGCTTGAGTTCTTAATTGTTTTGAATTATTTTAGACCTGTATGATCCGAGGAATTGTATTCAATACGCTCTAGATTTATGATCCTCATGTGGGAACTTTATACCAAAAGTTCTATTCTTTTAGGAATTTCTGTCTATGTGTGGTTGTTTATATGATTTGAATTGAGTTCAAATTATGATCTAGTTATACTTTGTGATAGAAGGTAATGATGATTATGATTGTGATCTCAACCTATTGGAACTAGAATTGATCTATGCAATTGAGTGTCTTCAAGTCCTAACTTGAATTGAGAGAATCATGTATCACACATATGGCAGATTGTTTGTTTTAACTGCTCTATCATCCGGTTAGATAGAACTTAATTTCGATTCTAGTTGAGAAAGTGAGAAACCACAATGAATTAAGCATTAATGATTACTACAAGTGGATCCTTAAACCCCTAGTGCCTTTTTATTATTGATTACATTTAATTTAATTCAAAGTATCTATCTATATCTAATTCCTAAATTCTGTTTAGTTAACTCCTAAGAAGAAACCATTGGAAGTGTTTTGTTAATTCCTACACAAGTCCCTGTGGATCGACCTCAGTTTTGCCGAGATTATTACTACATTGCAACCCTACACTTGGGGAAGCGAACATTGAAGTTACATGATAGATATCAATTCAAATATAAGGTAATTGGCTTTAAGATTATTCATTGTTCAACTGAAATTAAGTCACTAATGTCTACGTCTGAAAAGGCAAATGTGGATTATCAAAGTTTTTGGAAGAAAAGGACAATGCCTTTTTTGAGGAAAGTTGTGGAAAGGAAACTAATTTCTCGCATGTAACTTTATTGTTCCAACTGGTAGGAAACATCAGATCCACAGAAACTTTCATTTCCACCATTAGTTTTTGTATTCCATCAATCCAAACTGGCAAGTAGATAATCTAAATAATTTTACTGAAAGCCTTTTTTTTTTTTGTTATTTGAATTGCTGGAATTTATTTTAAGGCCAAAAAAAAAAAGAAAAAAAAAAAAAGAAAAAAAGAAAAACTAAAAGTAAAAACACAGGAAAATGGAAGAAAAGGAAAAATGACAAAAAGTAAAATAGAAAGAAAAGGCTAAACGATTAAGTTCGGTTTTCTATCTCAATATTTTCTAAGGATCATGTTGGGGTATGAAACGTGGGTGTTTTAATCTTGTAAATGAGATAGATTTCTTAATGTCTACTCTCATTGTGATTAGGTTGGCAGAGATCTTTTACTATAGTCAGTCATTCAGTTCTTGTTATTTCATTGGCTTAATGGATTTTGTAATTATTCCTTTCTCTGCATGCTAAAATATGAGATATTGTGTCCCAAACCACCCTCCCTGTCCACCTACAGTCCCCTTATCTATTTTCCTATTAACATACACCCTGTATTTACATAAATCAGCCAACTGCAACACCCATACCCACCGTTCGAAACCCAAAATCCAGTTTGTAGACCACATCCAGTCCCTTTCTTGACAAAAAAATCCTATAAACCACACCCTGTACACCTCAACCTACAGCCATTACAACCCTGGGAACCAACCCTACTCCACATTTAGCCACCATATTCAACTCTTAAGCCTTTTCCAGTCAACTGTATTCCCTTACATAAACCCACAACTATACCTCCATCATACCTCCTATTCCACCCCAAAATTCTGGCAACCCAAACCTCTAATCTTCAACTCCTAACTTCTATTTAAACCATAACCTTAAACAGCCGACAGAACAACTTCCAGCTCTCTATCGTGCCCCAAATCTACTTATTGGAGCCCAAATTTTAACCCTTTCAGTTTATCTACCTGTCCCTTAACTGCTACCAGAAGCTGTCCCCAAACCTGTTTACCTTCCTAACATATTTGGCACTTAAATCTGCCCACTCCCGGCCATCCCAATTTCAACCCAACATTAGCAATAAAACAGATCATTAGTTGCCCCAAATTGTTGTAGATTATTGTGCCCCCTTATTGCGGATGTGTGTACATGGATATTGTTGTTTATTGTCACACGAGTTTTTCTGGTTTTCATCTACTTTATGTAGTCTAAATGTCATAGTTATCTGTAAATTTCCTTTTTGACATAACAAACTATGATTGGAGAAAATGTTCCTTAGGCTTTGCATTCAAACAAGCATATATGAACTTTTAAATAATGATTGCTCGATGAATAAAATAATTAGTATTTCAAACATGTTATTCTGTTACCAAGCATTCACATATAATCTTAAAAATGGATATAGCCCTCTTGAGCACAAAATGAAATGATAAGTTCTATTCTAAAGTCCATTGATGGCCTACATAACCACTGAAGCTTCTAGTGATGTGCTACTTCTCATTGGTTCAAAGTAAGATGGGTCTGGGAGGCGGAAGTTGCCTGTCCTATTTGCACAGTCCATTTGGTGGGTTGCACATACACATTGACCATTATCCTTAGTCTTCCATTTTCACTTGGCCAAACAGATGAGAGGACCAGCCTTTTTTTTTTTTTTCCAATTTGAATTCCCAATGTACATACATGATATAGAGCCTAGCTGATGAATAGTTTGGATCTTGCATATGTGCTTATATTCTTCAAAGAGGACTATTCTTCTTTCTATCAAACTACATCTATTAGTCTATCTTGTTGAATATCCAAGGAGATCTTTAGGATTTTTGTCTTTTCCCAACGCCAATCCATTTCATTTCCTATTGGTTGAAATAGTCCTTTAGACATGAAAGCACCCATCTTTTCTTGTCTATAATCACTCATGTCTTATATCCTTTTGGACATATGGTAACTATGTGTGTGGCCCACTTTAAAGCCAACCATCTATGTTTTGTGTCATTGAATGCTATGTTTGCAGTATTTCCTATCCTTTGCAAGAGATGGTATCAATCACCACATATAAGATGCAATTCTGAGAGTGGATAGATTGGGTGTGAAGGTCCTTAGCCGCGCTGATGCCAAGATCCAAGTTGTCCATCATGTGGGTCCACACGTTGATGCCACAGCCCAAAAATCAGACAAGTCTACTCCAAGCCATCCATCAGGTGAGACTATTATTTTATTTCATTCCTCTTTTGAGTTTTCATTAAATCATTAGGCTGCGGCCAAACGGGTTGGTGTGAATCAGAATCTTATGTAGAATATTCCAACCGAAGTTCCACCTGACCTGGCTACTCCACAAGCTCAATCTACTGCATGGTGCTCTTCGTTTTCCATCTGCAATTTCTTCAAGGCCTTTACATCCAATGGTAAGTTGTAGGATACCCTCACCCCCTTTTGTGGTTTAGCCATCATTTTTTTTTTGTTAATGTTTGCTTCTTTTCTCAATTTATGTATACATGTTTTCTTTCCTTAGGTCATTCGTGGTTGTTTAACAATGATGTTTCAGTATTTAGGCTTTGTAAGCCATGAATCTTTATTTGCATTAGCTTGGATTGATCCACAGGGAATGTACCACCAACAGCTAGCGACACCATCTTATTGAAAAAAAAAAAAAAAATTTAAATAGCTACGGTTGTTTATGTATTGTATCAACTATCCGAAAATGTTGAGATGCAGTTAATAGTTCTCCTTCTAAGGTAGCAACTTAGTTCTTTATCAGAGAAAGACTCCAACTATCCAGAACATATAACAAGCAATGAGGTTTTTATGCTCAGAGAGTTTTGAAGAGGGTACTAGAGAAAATGGCGGGCGGACAAAGAGCCTTGGTTCATATGAAGGAACTTATATGGAACTCAAGGATTTTGGCTTCTTAATTTGTGAACTTTTTTTTCTTGTAAGTATCGTCTAAATAAGTCCTCTAATTTCTTGTAATGAGAATTCTCCACTATATTTATATTGACTGAACTAGGGATGTATTAGGAACAACTCCTCTCACATTTATATTGACTGAACTGGGAATGTATTTTGAGTTTACCTTTAAAAAAATTTCATGACTATATTTTTTATCCCTAGTTTGATGAATGTTAGATTGATTTCTTTCATTTGGCAGTTATAATAGGGCATGTACTAGGAACCGCTCGAGGGTTAGTTTTTAGAAAGCGACGGCAATAGACTCTTATACATAGCTATAAAGGTAGTCCAACTATATATTAAGTGCTACGGATATAGTTCGTAGCCATAGCAAAAAGAGTAATAGATACTGCAGCAGTTGCTACGGACCAGCGATGGACTTTATTTGTTGCATGTTACATATTGCTACAGATTTAGTCCGTAGTATTTACTCCCTTTTTTTTTGGTAGAAGCCACTTGAGTATGAGTGTATGCAAAGAATGGTTCGGTGGATCACCAAACTACCCTTCCAAATGGATGAGCCAAAAATGACGGTGGGCTTGCTTGAAAATCACAATCAAAGAAGGACCCACTTGTGGTTAGTGGCATTATAAGTTACTCTTAAACACCACCTTCATACAACTTGAAACCCATTTGAACTTTAAAAGCTTGGTGGAATGGCCTACAAATGGGTCTCTTGAATAACTAGGTGACTCAAATCTCCTACCAATCCAAGGAAAAAAGGGCACAAATGAGGAGAATCCGACATGCACAAAGCGTGGTGGGAACACTTTTGTGAAGGAAAACATATGGGCCTTGAAGTAGGAAAAAAGCCCACACATTGTGAAAGATTCATAAGGACCCACCACACTTTGTTTAAAGGGGGGGGAAAAAAAACAAAAACAAAATGTTCATGAGTCCAAGGAGTGGTAGAAGAAGTGGGCCACTTGTGTATGAGAACCCAACTATGAGATTTAGCCCACTTGGAAAAGGAAGATGGAAGTAGAGTGTGGGCTAGCCTCCTTGGCCCATATGTGTATAAATGAGAAAATAGGGCCATCTCGAGTGAACTTGTGAGCCCAAAATCTGAGGTGGGCCCCACTCACTTTCATGGGCCCAACATTTGAAATGAGGAAAAAGAAAAGAGAAAGAAAGAGCATGGAGAAGAAGCATGAGGGAGAGAGAGAAAAGGAACATTTGAGCCAAAGTGAAGTGTAGGGCCCAACCAAATGCACCATGGGCCTTAACTTCAATTTGGGTCTATTTAAAACAAAAATCCCACCTCCCATGAGAAAAGAAAATGTGAAACGTTGCCATGCACACTTAATGTACATGGGAAAGTCACACTCGTACACATGAAGGGAATCTTGAAAAGAAGAAAAAAAAAATGGAACTTGAATGATCCACTCCTTGCACCACCTTGGTGTTGATTTGGAAAGTCTAAAAAAAACACCAAAGCTTGGACCCACCACACCTCTTGAAGGGCACTTACATGAGAAGGAGAAGAGAAGTATAAGGGAAGGGAAGTGAAGAAAACGAAAGGAAGAAATGAAAGAGATAAGGAAGTGGGCCATACCTTGCCACTTACCTTCACAAAGAGGCCCACCTTGCTGTCCAAACCCCACCAAGATCAAAAGCCACCAGAGAGAGAGAGAGAGAGAGAGAGAGAGAGAGAGAGAGAGCGCAAATCGGAGAGGGGGGGACCACACCATGGTTATATAGAAAGAGGGGGGCCACCCCATTAGCCAGCCCACTAAAAAATCCAGTGGGCAGAGGAGGGACAGGCAGCCTCTAGGGGACTAGCCATCCTTCCCCCCTTGAGGGTACTTGACCCCCCTCTCCACCTTGGGAAGAACTGCCCCTTGGGAGGTGTGGTTGTAATTGAATCTTAGTACTTTGTGTAAGATATAACTGATGGAAGAGAAAAGAGAGATAAAATGTGGAAAATCCCACCAAAATCTCCTCTAATGAGAAATTGAGGAGAATTTGAGATGATGTGGAAGAGAGAAAAAGAATGTCATGCATTGCAAAAAAAAAAAAAAAAAAATGTTTTCCAAGTTTTAATAAAAATCGGCATCGATCTCGACCATTCGAGTCAAGATCCATGATCTAGATCATTTCAAAAATATTAAAAATAATTTTTAAGTTTTTTTTTTTTATAAAAATCGGCATCGATCTTGACTGTTTGAGTCGAGATCCGATGATCCATATCATTTTAAAAATATTAAAAATAATTTTCAAGTTTTTTTTATTTTATAAAAATCGGTATTGATCTCGACCGTTCGAGTCAAGATCCGATGATCCGGATCATTTCAAAAAATATCAAAAATATTTTCTATGTTTTCTCCAATAAAAATCAGCATCAATCTTAACCGTTCGAGTCGAGATCTGATGATCTAGAATCTTTTTTTAGAAAAATATAAAAAATATGGCCCAAGTCGAATGGGTTCGAAGACCTTAAATTACATTAGGATTAACATCCTAGGAGATTTTCAATAAATATCGGCATCGATCTCGGCCATTCAAGTCGAGATCCGATGATCCAGATCATTTTCAAAAAACACAAAAAAGGGAAAGCAAAAATGTTTCCCAAAAATACTCACTACCATCTGTTCATATCCCCACTAGTCTAAAGTCCTTAAACTAGACAGGGATTAACTTCTCGAGGGATTTCCTTTTTTTTTTTTTTTCAAATATGATCGACGTTCGATCATACGGATGTTCAGAACCTGTCGAAAAAAATGTGTACACACTAAAAAAAATTCCAATAAAAACTGACATCGATCTCGACCTTTTGAGTCGAGATCCGATGACCCAGATCATTTTAAAAAAATATCAAAAATATTTTCCAAGTTTTTTTTTATAAAAATCGGCAATGATCTTCACCATTCGAGTTGGGATCTGATGATCTGGATCATGTTAAAAAATATAAAAAATATCTTCTAAGTTTTTTTTTTTTAACAAAAATCGGCCTTGGTCCTGGCCATTCAAGTCAAGTCCCGGTGAGCCAGATCCTTAAAAAAATCACAAAAAATCCCAGCATCGATTCCAACTTCCCCAAACCTATCCCTAGTGGTTCAAAGTCCTTAAACTGCACTAAGATTAATTTCTTAAGGGCTTTCTAAATAACTTCCTGACATGGATGACACTTGACCGTACGGGTGTCCAAAGCTTACCCAAAATCTGAAAAAATAGTGATCATTGACGCAATCCTATTCATGTTGAATGCATTATGATAGACAACTTTAATTTGAAATCTCTGTTGAATTCGACGGATGTTTCCTGTTCCTAGAAGTTATGAAGGGGATTAAGGCAACTGGGAGGTGAAGCACACCCTCATGACATTATGAGCAATGTAAGACCCCAAGCTGAATTTATCAAGGAAAATGTGAAGATGTGGCTCATCTTGTGGCCGAAGGAGTTCGTCGGATGATATGTGGTCTATGTACATTGCACATGAGGAACAAACAACTTTATGGGTGTATTGACTGCAAACCCTCAATCCCATCATCCAAAGATGTAAAACTACAACACTTAGCCATGTGTGATCATCTTGCTCGTTGACGTAAAATGGATCGGATGCCTTATCAGCAGTAGAAGTTGATGGTGGATGGAAGTTCCACACCCTTTTCCCTATATTTCAAAAAAATCATAAAAAACATTTCAAATAAAAACCGACGTCAATTGTAACCGAGTCATGATCCGATGATCCAGATCATTTCAAAATCACAAAAACATTCAAATAAAAAATACTATCGATCTTAGCCGTTCGAGTCGCGATCTGATAAGTTGGATCATTTTCAAAAAATATTTCACAAAACACAGTCACCATCCCCAAAGGAGCACTTCAAAATTACAACCCTAAGAACTCACACTCTCGATATGAATCCCGAACTCCACTCATCCACTTCGCCAATTTCGGGATGACGAATCTGATCACTCATAGATTGGAATCTTAACTAATATCGATAATCAATTACCATGATAAGTGCCATCTAAGGCACATCCATTCCTAGTGGAGTATCTCAAGGTTACAACCTAAAGTACTTCTCTCGTCTATTCCCAATAGAAATATAACAATATATTGGAACGATGGACCTGATCAACCATGGATCAGGATCTTGACCAAATTGTTGATCGAATCTCCACCCTTAAAACTACATCCCTAGAGAAGCAAAACCCTAAAAGCAATAAAGCTCAGATTTCACACATTTCCAGTGGTAAAAATTCCAATCGCGACAATTGGATTGAGAGATAATAAGCCTAATGTTGAGCCATGAATTGTGCATATAGGAACCCTAATTCATAACATAATTGCATAGTTTAAGTTGTTAAAATTAAGGACTTATGCTTGTTTTTGTGTTTGTAGATACAAGAGAGAGATGTCATGAATTTAATGTTAATTTGAAGGATTTAGAGTGACTAAAAGACCAAGCTTTGATGAGCTAAAGAAGTGAAGAAAAAGCCATAGAGAAATCAAGTTAACAACCTGGAAAGGCTAGAAAATTCAAATTGTAGAGCTGTAGGGCCAGAAAAGCAAGATGCAGAAAGTTCAGAAAATAGCCCTAAAATATTGCTGGAGTGAAATTTTGATTAATCGAAATTAGTTCCGATCGATCGAAGTATCAATCGAAACTCAGTTCCCATCAATCGAAAAATCAGAAATTTAGCACTAAAAACTTCTACACTCCCTGAATAGAACTTCCGATCAATCAAAACTAACTTCGATCGATTGAAGTATCAATCGAAACATTTTCGATCGATCGAAGTATCAATCGAAACTATACGCAAAATCTAGAAGTTTCTGTGGCGGTAGTACATGATTGTTATAAAAAGACACCTTCAGGTCCGTCTAAACACATCATAGAAGAGTCTCAGTCATGCTAGAGATAGAGAAGATCAAATGGAAGCTTCTACAACTCCGTTTTTCGTATTTTTCTAGTTTTTTATGCTTTTAGTAGTTTTTCTTTTGAATTTTAGTTCAACCTTCTTCATGGTTGGCTAAACCTCTTACTTAAAGCTAAGACGTGAGGCTTATAGTGGTCTACAATGCTTAGTTTGATTTAATTCAAGTACTTTGGGAATTAATGATGAATAATTTTAGTTCTAGTTTGAAATAAATTTAGTATTTTTAGTTTAATCTTCTATCTCTTGTGATTATGCTTACATGGGATGTTTTGATTTACTAAGATTGATCAATTGGGTGTTATTGATAGGATTTTGGGTTATAGAGATCTTAGATTCATCATGATTTGGTAAATGCTAGGTGGTCTTACAAACCAACTTTTCTAAGTGCTTATCTAGAACTAAACTGGAAGAAGTTCATATATTTGGGTTTGATCTGAAATAGATGTCTTATGTGTTGATATTGGTTTGATTGAAGTTCAATTCATGATTCTAAATCAAGTCTTGTGACAAGATTTAAGGAAGAATCATGAATGTGATCATACTTGTTTTGTGAAGGATTGACATGTGTGATTAGATACACCCAATGCCTTAATTGTTATGAGAGAACCATATCAATAGATGATTCATCATTGTTAGATGTATTATGATGATTTGATTGCTGCATATTCCGATTGGATAGGGATAGAACTCCGATTCTAATTGAGTTATTAACTTGAATGGTTAAATTGGCATTGTGAATTATTATAACTGGATCCTTGGCGCTCTAATGTTTAATTTCCTGATTTAGTTTAAAAAGTAGATAGTTTTATGTTCTTAAAATTCATCATTTAATACAAATCCGAATTTAGTCCATCCTAGTTATATAATTTAGAATTGTTACGATAATCCCTGAGAATGATCTCGGTCTCACAATCGAATGATTACTACATCGCAGTTTTACACTCGAAGTGAGTGAACACCTAATTCATGCATCACGGATTCACACCTAGCATCAAATCCATATATATATATATATATATATATATATATATATATATATATATATATATATATATATATATATATATTTCAAATCCATACACAACCGGCATCAAATCCATACATCCATACAGCTTTTTATGCACTCAAAATCTGTACCAAAGTTGGATAAAAAGTAGGGGTAATTTTGTAGTGTCAGGGTGCTATGAAGGGAATTTTTAAAACCATTTTCCTCCTACAGAATTTGGCCATTCCACAGGGCTAAATAGGTCAATATCCCGAGCTGGATTTATTTGGCCTAGTTTATGCGGGCTTTTTGTTATCTGTTTTGCCGTTTTTTTATGGAGCCTGCCCGAATGTCATATGCAGCCTCTCTTTGAAAGAAACAAAGCTAGGTGGTGTGCTCCCACCTTTCTGGAAGAAAATTAAACACAGAGGGCTGTTAGCCAGATTCCGGGTCACCTCCCACAGTAGGCCATAACATGGATTTGGCATGTCCATTGTCTCCTTTGTCGCATGCATTCACTTGTACATGCTGAAGGTTCCACTGGTAATGTACAAACAATCAGCCGAGATTGTATTATTCCTACTACATGTAAAGGCACTCAAAACACTTACAAGCATGCTTGAAATATGTACACAATAACATAAACACTTGCAAGCTTGAAATTTGTACACTGCAGGTATTTACATGCATGGGGTTGACATAAACAAGACATGAGAGATGTAACATTCAAGATGGGGGAATGATCTCCCACAAACGGTTGTAGGATACAGACCAACTTCTAGTTTTCCATTTTTACACTTCTAGAATTCACATATCGTCAACGGAAGATCTGCTTGAGAATGTGTTATTTTCTTTTAAGCAGTTGGGTAAGAGGCTAGCATGGCAATACCACACAGGCCTTCCTTAGCCTCAACATCCCTTTGCATCCTTATGTAGCCATCTTCACCCCACCCAGTGCCCCATGAGTTCTTCACTAGCCAGTACTTGGTCCCATCATCTGCGGTCCCATAACCGACGGCTGTAACACCATGGTCAAGATTAGTACCACATTCTCCTGTGAAGACACCGCTTGAGTAGAACTGGAAGGAGGACCCACCAGCATCAATGGCGACGGAAACTGGTTGGTTGGTCACAGCCTTCAGTAGTGCCTGCTCACTGTTGGCCGGCACATCTTCATGACTGGTAATCTGAGCGGCATCATTCGATGATTTCTTTGGGTTGCAAGTTCCTTCAGTTCCTTCATAGGGATAGTTAGCTTCGGTCGTAAGGCCTTGATTATGTTGAATGAATATGAATGCGTTATCCATGAGACCACCCCCACACCCGTGATCCTCACCTTTGATGTCACAGTCCACCATCTCTTGCTCTGATAGAGAAAGCAGCTTACCTGTACTGATCTGTGTAATTCCTTCCATGGCTGCTACTGCTGAGAATGCCCAACAACATCCTATTTGACACATTTCAAAGCAAGTTAGAAAGCACTATGTTAGAAAACTGAGCACTCATGGCCTACTGTATTTCATTTTCGTTCTTTCTTCTAATGTTTCATTTGTGTAGGACATCTACTTCATACAAATGGTGGCTCAAAATCCAAAAACTTGACTTGACTCAACGGTTTGATTACCCTTTTTAATCCTTCCTATTTTTATTAAAAATCTCTTTAACAAGGCAAGTGACTGGGTCCAAATGAGTCGAGTGGACCAAGGTAGTGAGTTGACTCAATTAGTCTTTACGAGTCAGGGCTAAATCATTCTTTGGACCGAGTTTCCTAATTACTCGACTCGAAATCTTGCCGAGCCAAGTTTCGAGTCGACATCAGCGAGTTTTAGAACTGTGGTCTCATCATGGAGATCACTCACAAAGGGGCTACATCGTTCAAATCAGTGGGTGGCCAATGGTCTGACTCACCATACAGGTGTTGCCCATGTAATCAGTGGATCGGCCCATTATTCATGATCGGTCTGGCCCACCTTTTAACGTGCATCATCTGTCATACACACATGGCGCATTAATGCAAACAACCCTTCTGTAAATGAGCAGTTCACACTTCGATAAACAGATCACATGGTTATAGTTTGCTTACCACATTGGCCTTGGTCCTTGACGGGGGTGACCGCTCCTTTCTCTCTCCAGTCCATGCTAGCCGGTGCCAAAGTAACATTCTCATACATGAAGGATGTCGCCTTTGTTGCCTTCATTTGAGATGGCCTAAACCCATTCCTAGAGTTTATGAATTCTTCATTCGTTAAATCGGCGAATTCATTGATGCTTAGCTTGTATGATTTTTCGCCAGCATTGTTGAAAGTTTCTATCAGTTCGACGTTGTCCTTGAATATCTTGAAACGTCGATCCTTCTCCATTGCATCGATGTAAATGCGCCCGTAGTGGGCCATCCATTCTTCATGCTTCTCAGACATTGATAATGTTTCATGGAGAGTGCGGGACAAGGAACAAGGGGCCCTTGAGATCAAGATGAAGAAAGCTACCATGATACATTGGTAGGTTGAAGCCATAGTATTAATTGGGATTCTAGGTCGATCTAATGATGTGATTATGGAAATGGTTGCACATTTTCCATCTATTGTAATCTCAATTTATAAACGTTGAGTGAGAGAGAGTGACTGTGAGAGAGAGAGGGAGAGAGGGAGAGGGAGAGATTTTCTATACGTGCCGGGGCAAGAGTGTTGATTTGAATTGACAAAGTGACGTGTTTTAATAGAAGAGATTCACTAGAATACATCACGGCCAATTGGTATAGAGTACATCGCGGGGTATCTCAAAGATATGAAATCATCTTTCAATTATCCAAACCGTTTATACGATGGACCTCACCTTGGATGGGTGATAGCCAAAGAAAAATCCTTAGATTAGAATGTTCCAGACCTTTTACCATTCCACAATTTTCTTTTGAACATGAATGGTCTCATTCAATTCTGTATTATCAAAGGGTTAAAATAGTTCAAAATTGGAATGCTTTTATTACTATTGTAATCGCCAATCCAAGGTATGCTCCATCATATCAATGCTACGTTTGGGACGTTGACGCGCTTTGGCTAATGATCCCAACACCAGGTAGACACCAGCCAGCTAGCTGGTGTCACAGCTCTGTACGACCCACCATGATTTATGTGCTTATCCACGCTGTCCATTCATTTTACAAGCTCATTTCAGGGCAAGATACCAAAAATAAGGCAGATCCAAATCTCATGTGGACCACACCATATGAAAACAGTATTTGATTGAACGTCCAATGTTAAAAACTTCCTAGGGCCTACTGCAATGTTTATTTATCATCCACTCTAAGTAAGATTACACAGACCTGGATAAAGGGAAAACACAAACATCAGCTTGATCCAAAACTTCTGTGGCCCCAAATTTTTTCAACAGTAAGATTTAAATCCCCACTGTTTCCTGTAGTGTGGACCTGCCTCATTTTCGGGATCATACCCTAAAATGAGAAGGAAAAATGGATGGACGGCCTGGACAAAACACCTAAATAATGGTGGGGCTTACAGAACTCTGAAACCAGTTAGCAGGGACACTAGCCAAATCTCTTCCCATTGAAAAAGGACCCAATCCAATGGCTGAAGTCCCGATCGTATCCAAATGCAAAAATGTCTGGAAGTATCTCTTTCAAACATCTTAATACAATTACCTCATATTTCGGTTCCGTTAACGCAACGTTTCTCTATGCTTAAATATATATTCTATTCTCATCTGCGAATGAATCATGTCCTTAACCAAAGAAACATACATTACATCCTAACGCTCCAGTTTGTACATATGGGACCATTGTAACTGATTGATAACGTCCAAAAGATGCACCCAACCAAGATGAATAGGGAAGCGGATTGGCTGGTGTATTGATGTCACCAAGTTCTGTGGGTCCCACCATGATGTACATGTTATATCCAAACCATCCGTCCATTTTTTGAGATCATTGTAAGGCTTGAGCTAAAAACTAAGAAAGATCTAAATATCCAGTGGACCACACTGCAGAATGTAGTGGGAGATTGAACGTATACCATTGAAATCTTCTTGGGGGGTCACAGAAGTTTTGGATCAGTCTGATATTCATTTTTTTTCTCTTCATCCAGGTTTGTGTAACCTCATGAATAGATTGGCTGGAGTAAAAACATTATGTAGGCCCTATGAATGTTTAAACGGAGGGAATCATTATCTCACTACTATTTGTAATGTGGTCCACTTGAATGATAGATATGACTTATTTTTAAGCTCATGATCTAAAATGATCTCAAAAAATGGATGGGTGATGTGGATATGATAAATACATCGTTGTGGGGCCATGTAGCTTTGTTGTTCTTTCAACAGTTCTTAAATTGCAGGGTTTGGAGGACCTGGCGCTCTCCTCTTCCGACGTCACGTACTTACACCAGCAGCCAAATTGCTGTTGTGTTGTACACCAGCCAATCCGCTTCCGATGAATAGACCCCCAAACATCTGGCAGCTTCCAACAAGGTAGGACACCACTTAATTTTAAATAACTTTTTTCATTGGAATTTAAATTCATTAATCTAGACCATCCATCATGTAGGCCCCTCCTCAGACTTCACACACCTCAAAAAAATTACTTCATATAGTCCATCGCTACACAATCCATTTCTGACCGTGGCTGCCTAGGTCTCGTGTTTTCAGGCCATTCATCAGGTAATGTACACTATGAAGATGATCTGTAACAAAATGACCCACTCATCAGCTAAACCCCACTTTTATGAGAAATGGACAGTTAGAATAAAATAAAAAATAAAAAAATCCAACACTCTAGATTCAATGTACAAGTATGGAGTTCATCTCCGTTTGATTTGGTTGACAATGATGTGTGGGTCCCATTCGACAACCTAATCTTCATAATTTTAAGTATTTATTGACTTTATCAATTATTTAAGATAATATAGGTATCTATTATGAAAGAACGCTTTGATGTGTTTCAAATTTTTAAATTTCTCATTCTGAGATTCTTATACAATTTAACATAGGCATCAAAAGACTTGGGGGGTTTAATAATGCATTGGAGAATCTTTCCACCTCCTTCCTAGTGTTCTTTAACTTCTGCCGGCATTACAATAAGACCTTAAATACTTATACACCGCAATAACATTGGGTTGGGGTTGTTGAAAGAAAGAATAGACACTTGCTGGAAGTGGGGAGGTCCCTTCTTACTCATATGCACGTTCCTAAACACTTTTGAAGCTTTGCCATACAGCATATCATCTCATTAACCGAATGCCCTCTCCATTCTCAAAGGCAAAATCTCTTTTTTTTGTGTTATTTTATGAGGCTTCACCCTTTTCTCTGCCTGCACATTTGTTTAGGGCCTGTTTTCTCAGGTAAATGTAATGTAAATGTATAAGGATTATTCCATTTGTCCACATGCTACATCTTCGTCTTGATAAACTTGATGCACGTACCATCAAACGTGCTGTCTTGGGTATTCTCACACTTAGAAAAGGGGTAAGGGCTTTGATTTGTCATGCACTCAGGTAATCATTAGTGCGGATGCATTGTCACTTTTTTTAGGGCAAGCTAGAGTTCTTATACGCAGATCGCTCTATCATGCTTCATTATTCCATGGCTCTTCAGTTGAGAGCTTCACACATCATCAGGACAAGCGGGCATGTCACATTCCAAAATTTAATACTTACGTTGGCCAGACCTAACTCCATATTTCAGGTCATGGTTTATACTTTGAGTGTTCACAACCACAATTTCATAAAATTTCATAATATTAAATCAAACATTCATAAAATAAATTCAATAAAAAGTTTAATTACAATAATCTGGATTTTTTTTTTGTAAGTTTCTAGTACTATATATTTTTTTCCGTCATAAACAACTAGAAAAGATAACTATGGCAAAACAGACGGTTAGATCTCCACTCTACTTTGCTTCCTAACTAAACTATGAGCCCTAAAATATTATTAAAGTGGGGTGAGCATAACAACCCAGTGAATTCATATCCTTAAAACTTTTAAATTTTCTAAATTTATATAATTATTAATATAAAGCATAAGGGAAGTAACATCATGAATATAATTCAAGAGATGCAATGCATTCCATAGTCATAATTAACTTAACAAACGTCATCGTTTGTTAATCCAACAAACATAATCACTTGTCAATACATACTTTTAAGAACGTCTAAGGCAATTCATTGACCAAGATTTTTAAGATAATCCTAGGGCATCCAAAGCATTGCACCGACCAAGACATTTTAAAAGCCCATGTCATACTCATTAAGGAAATCCCAAGGCATTGTACAAACCAAGACATTTTAGATAATTCAGATAATACACCCTAAGGGAACCCAAAGCAATGCACTAAGGAAGACATTTTAGAGAACCCAAGAAATACACGTTAAGGAAATCCAAAGCAATGCACCGACCAAGATAGTTTAGGAAATCTATAAATACTCGTTAAGGGAACTCTTCGCAATGCACCATGTGCGATATTTTAGGGAATTCACGATAGCGCACCCTCCAGACAATCCAAGGCAGTGCAGCTGTGTAAGATATTTTACAGAACCCATGGTGTCAAGCCATGAAATTTAGGACCTGAGTACAGTGACCTTGATCCCGAGTTCTAGGGTGTGAATTTAAAGTTTAAGCATTTATTCTTTGAGATTCCATTCCACACATTGCATATTTCATCTAAACTTAAATAGAACTTTATTATACTATAATTTAACTTTAACTTAAATTTTAAAAAATTAAAATTTAAAACTAACTAATTTATTTCTTCAACTTAAAAATAAAGAAAAATATCATTAATAACTTATTACATTAATTTCAATGGAAAAATAATTCAACCTAAACTACGGATGTCGTTTTTGGTAGAAGCAATCGTCCAAGATACTCAACTTCTACTACTCCCTCATCTTGAAATCCTGTAAGAACTGTTATAATTTGAGTGAGTTAAAAGCTCAATAAGATCATATTCATCACAAGGAAAGTTTCAATTAACATAAGATACGATCCTATTCAGTTTTAAATAGAGTTAATATTATACTAACAAAGTAATATTATGGATTGAATTCCTTATAAAGAATTCATGAATGAAGTATGATTATCATGATGTCATATATGCCATGATAAATGTATGATAAAATAGATGTTAACGAACTCGCATGCCTCTAGATGTCAAGAACATCTCGTAAATCAATTATGCTCACCTGATTGGTACAACAAGTTATGTATATAAAATCATATGTCCACGATCTTACATGGCTTTATATATTAGGAACATTTCTCAAATCAACTATGCTTACCTAACCGATTCAACAAGACATGTACATTAAAGAATCTTGCATGTCTTTAGATGTTAGGAACCTGTCACAAATCAACTATGCTCACCTAATTAGTATAGTGAGGCAACAAATCAACTATATATGTCAATGAGCAAATCAACTATACATCATTGATATGTCATCCAATCTAAAAGTAATCCAAAATAAAACAATATATAAATGTTATGAAGATGGAAGTACATTCCAAGCATATAATCAATTATATAATTCAAACCCAAGCATACCATCCACATGAGGTATCTAATGTCTATGTGAAATAGTTCAAGCTTTTCTGTCGCGAACAACACGCAAGTTCGCCTCGACTCGATACGACTTAATTCTGACTCAGTTGCACTTTGGGTGACCCGGTGATGATCTATATGCTCAACCTTAGCACAAATCAGACTAGGGTTAATTCAGCTTCTTCTCTAAGGATTCCAACAACTTTGGACTCAAATTTGGCCTTGAGTCGACTCAACTCAACATGACTCAAAATCGACTCAGTGTGAAATCGAGGCAACCGAGTTGCCGAATTTGACATGTAGAACTCCAGGAAGATCTGTAATCATTTAAGGAGGTTTTTTTTAGTTATGTGAACTCAGACTTGGCCTAAAATGAACCTAACTCACCCCTGATTTGGTGGGTCGGCTCGTCGAGTTAACTTAAACCTTTCTTATTTTTCTTTCTCTTTTTTCTTTCCTTCTCCTCAATCACAAACATCAATGTTGCTAGACTTGGAAGGTCGTTAGACTTGACCGAGTGCTAGAGAGTGTAATTAGTGCAATTTGCTGACTTAACGAGTTGCACCCAATCCCCTCCCCTCCCCTCCCCCCCCTTTGGTCGCTCACTTCATTTTCTCTCATGAATCTATATTTAAATTGAAGGATTTTATAGAATCTCTTATATGGAGAATTCCAAAAATCAAAAGCGCATGAGAACTCGGCATCGAGTTTACATAGAAACTTCAAGCAATATCAGACCTAGTTGGGTATAATGAATGATGATTTTTTTTTTATCATGATGGCTTTATGATTAAGATTTTTTTTATTTTATTTTATCTTGGATCAACTGTTGTAACAGTTTTATGCTGGTGGGTTATTTTGATGAAGAAAATGTCGTTGTTAATGGAAAAATCTTATCCATTGATTATTTCTTCATCCTCCTTCTTTTGAAAGGTCTAGATGGACCCTAAGAAGCTTAGAGAATCTTAAGATCAAAGCTTCGTTAAGGTTTTTCTGGTGGGATTGGCATTTGAAGATTTCGGCTCTTCTCGACTAGTTGCTAAGAAAAACGAGAAAGAACATCATTGATTCCATCTTTCTAGGTTTCCTACTAGAATTAGGAGATCTTTGGATATTAATTAAATGGTTTGGATTGTGTCTAAGATCCAAGTTTTTAGTTTCTAGTTAGTTTGTGAAAAAAAATAACTTTGTGTGTAACTGTTTTCACAATCTAAGTAGTTTGGCTTCGAACGATTGAGTTTACCTATTTGGATAAAATTGATTCACTGGAGAAGACTCCCTTCGATCTACAATCAAATTCTCCATTGGTCGTGAATGGAAATCGAAAGTTTTGGCTTAAATGGTTGTTCGCATGCACTGGGTGTAAAATGGTTCCCGTCTCAATCGCACATTCATGAGTGTGTGTTTTTTTGTCACATGTAGGTTGGGATTAACTAATCTATGAATGAGGAATTTAGAGGCCTTCCAATTCAACAATTTGAATGGTCAACTAAATCCGAACGGATAATTTCGTATCAAGTAATTTAGATAAATTTTGATACTAATCCAACGATCGAATCACTCATAAGGGATAACTTAGATGGCTTATGAGTTTTTCGAGGTGGTTTAAATGTTTGTGTATGAATGTCTGCCCAACCCAATGGTTAGATCGAGATTTTTAGGGCATGAGGATGGACAAAGTGGGATGTATTTACAAATATCATATTATTCTTCAATTTTAGTAGTTATGGAGTGTTTAGGATTCTTCCTTGATATTTGTGGACTCTGAAAATAGCCTTGTACGTGACACAACAAGAATTATAAATTGGTAGATGTCATGCCCCGAAATCTGGACACAGAGTGTGCACTCTCAGGCCCAGGTTATGGGGTATGACTCGTGCACCAAAAGCACTTAATTCAAAGTCAAACTGTTATAGAGGCATGGGATCATATATATACTAAGTTCAAATTATCATTTGTCAACAATTAAATAAAAATACAATCCATATACAATGGTCCACTCATTTGGGATTTATTAATAATGTCATGAATATAAAATAGAAAAGTGATAGAAATAATCTAAATGTCTTGATTCGTTGCCGCCACTTCTTCCTTCGTTAAGATACTTAGTAGTTCCTCCACTTGTACAAGTTCCTGCTCATGTATATCATATGTGCCATCTGTATATATTTACTTCCGTCAGCAGGGAAGTCCAGTGAGTAAACCCATCATGGTTCACACCCGTCCAAATAAGTAGTACATCCAAATACAGCCTTACAATTGAATTTACACTATGGATGCAATAATGTTATGCAAGATGATATGATGCATCAAGTGGGCATTACTCAGTCTTCCACTTGCTTCGATTGGATCTCATCAATCGGCACCCCCTTCCTGGTAGGGCGGACTTCCACATATTAGTGGGCTTCCAGGATGGTCCCTGGGTAACCGGGTACTTAAGTACCTACCGGTCTTCCAGAGCGATGCTCCAGGATAACAATGTATGAATTTATGAAGCGTATGACATGTCGTATTCAATAATCATCTCCCTGATTGAGAGGCAACAGATAATTCATTCATCTCTCCTTTTGAGAGGCACATATATATTAGTCAATCATCTCTCATTCTGAGAGGCACATATCATTCATGTCATCTCTCATATTGAAAGGCACATACATATATATTATTTGTCATTCCTTTCATTCAACATATATAAGTAATAAAATACATTGGCATATATACATAACATCATCATAATCAACACAAGTCACCCCAAACATAGCATTACACAACAACAACCTACTTTATTCAAATGAATAGGAAACATGTTGGGATTTACTCACCTGTTGATAGTGGCCGTTACTTTGTTAATTCTGTCACGTCCTGAGTAGAATCGGTCCTGAATCTACAATAAATGTAATTTATATTTAAATATAAAATCACCAATCTAGCCTTAATATACTTATTTTCAATTTGGATTATACTTTATTGAGTTTTGGTTCCTTAATGGATGGTCCAGATTCGATTATTGTGACCCACGTTTCCAGAAGGAATGGCCCTTTTTTCTATTTTCTGATGGTACGGCCCACTTGACTGGTGGGTCATGCTATACTTAGTCACAAGTTCCCCAATGGTACACTATCAAATATGATTGATTATATTTTGCAAGGATTTTGTCGTAGGATATCCTAAAATGATCCATTTATGAGAATTTATACCGTACCTCCCCACTATTTCACTTGGCATGGCCCACCTGGAACTCTGATTGGGCTGATTTTTTGTCACAAAACTAATAATTCATTACTCCAGAGATTGGGTGGATCGGATTTTCCAAAAACTACACAGTGGGGCCTACAAGCTCCCAACCAGTGGACAGGTGTTGTCCCCACTATTTGTCTTGGTATGGCCCACTGGAATATCCTATATGGGCCATTTTTTGTCCTTAACCAGAAAACTTATTTATTAAGATATTAGACGGATTAGATTTCTCAAAATGTCATCAAATGGGTCCCAAAAGTGGACAACAATTCAAAATCGGACTGCCTCAACCATGTGTGTTGTTATCATTACTATTTTAAGTGGTGTGGGCCACCTGAGATTTAGATTTATCTGATTTTTGGACCCAAGTTGTAAAACATTATAATATAACATATGGTCGGCTTGGATCTACTAATTTCATCACACTGGGGTCCACAAGTGGACCGCTGTCCACGCCCAGAATTTCTATCTTTTTAAATTTCATTTTTGTTTTATAATTTTTCACCATTAGTTTGTTTCAGGTGGTGTGGCCCACTCAGACCTCAGTTTGGGTCCAAATTTGGACACTCGTCCTAAAATGAGATAGAGAAGTAAATGGGCGGAGTGGATGTACAAAATACATCAAGGTGGGTCCCATGAGTGGGGCCCCCACGTCACCTTTTTAGAAGTCCAATGCTGGACGTTCCAGCGTCTCTGACGCTGGACGTCCAGCCACTTTTTCTTTTCTTTTCTTTTTTCTTTTTTTTCTATTATTATTATTATTATTATTATTATTATTATTATTTATGTTATATATGATGGTTTACATGAGATCTGGTCCGACCATTGGGTCGGCCACCTCATTGTGGCCCAATAATGTTTTGGAATAAAATAATTTATCATAATTAATTTAATAATTAAATAAAACAATAATAAACGAATTTTAAAGGCTATCATTCATTCAATCGATGTGGCCCATCTGAAGGTCCATTCGATCTGAATTTTGTGGCCCATGTACATTTTGGCCATATGGTCATTATGACCCGTCCAGATTGATTCCTGGCCCACCCAAATGGTCCCCACCAATCACGATCATATATTCAAGGGTTAAGATAAACATAAGGTCCCTAGATCCGTACAATTAACGGACGGACGATCCGACCGTTCATTGGTTGGATCTAGCCTACTTAAAAAAAATAGAAAGAACACGTACTTGATTTAGCCGCGAGATCCCTCCATTCCTCCTTCTTTCTCTCCTTTTCTTTTCTTTTACGATGGATGAATACGGGTTGGTCGTATTTAGAGTAAAAAGAAAATTAAATTCTTGTTAGTGATAGGACTCGATCCCTAATCTTCCCTCTCGCTTAAGAGGGCTTTAACCAACTAATCCATCTTTTCTTTTTGTTCATTAATGAAAAATTAATTCATTTAACTCTATTTTCTATCATTATAAAAATTTTAAACGACAAGAATTTCTCGGGTCGTTACAGTAAATTCATTGAAAATCACTCGAGGATATATTGCAAGTCGTTGTGTATTGTTGGACAGATCATCCAATGGATATGATCCGAAATCTTATGGATGATAAATCTCATGAGTTAGGCTTTAAAATTGATGATGTATCGTTGAATTAGACTAACTAAGTATAAGGTTTTATCATAAACGATTTCCTAAAAATAGGTTTTAAGGTTCAATGTCAAGTATATACATGTACACCATAGAAAATTTAAACTAATCTCTAATGAATTTATAACTATAGGAATTGTACTTTAATGATCTAAAATACTCTTCGGTGTTATAGAGTCAAGATGGATGGTTTAAATTTGTGGATAATTAGATGTAGACGAATGAGATGAACTCTTACTTTATTTAATGATAATGTAAGGGTCAATAATAAAATCAAACGGTTGGATAACGTAATTAACCTTTGAAGAATTTTCTTAATGGTTTGGATTAATGATTGATTAGGTGTGTGATGATATAAAGGCTCAAAATGTGTAGATGGGTGTATGTGTATTTGTACATGAGGAAAGTCCTTAGCTCATGATTTTAACAATAGGTTAAGCATATATGTGTGTAAAGAATAAGATGAACGGATTAGAATCTCAACTTCATGTAAGCATTCACGGACACGAAGATCTCATAGTTTATTTAGTTTGATCCGGTGGTCCTAAAGAGAAATGGACGATCGGATATCTTTATTTAAAGGTGAATAGTTATTTGAGTGCTTGGTTTGATCAATGATCGTGTATATGAATGTATATGAGGGTCTAATGTTCATTATATTATGTATGTAAGCCTAAAGACATGTACATACACGTTCATCTATACATCTTTAAAAAAATCTGAGTTCTAAAATATACACATGGTAAGCACTCGTATACCTACTCAGGGTATTACATTCTACCACTCTTACAAGAATTTCATCTTCAAAATTCAAGCATACCTACTAAGCTATCAGATGAAGATATTATTCTATGGTGTGTCTAACTGTCTGTTATGTTCTACGAGTTGTAGGTTTGCATACGCACAAGTGATGTAGCGCACCCAATCTCAATCTTTGATTCTCATTTAATGCTCGTATGCACATAAAAAAAAATGAAATTTCACAACATAATGAAATTTAAGACTTAAACATCAAATTTCTTATGTAATGTTTAATTTCAAAACGTAAGTCAACATAAATTTGGAAAATTAAATAAAAACATTGAAATTCAGAAAATTCGATAGGCGTGAAGATCACCCATTTGATTTGGTGCAAAATGGACTTGAACTCACCTTGATTAGGTGCAACTTAGTTGTGACTCAATGCTGAATTCAGAGCTCAACCCCTCTTAATGAATCATCGGCTTCTCTAATAGGGTTCCAACATTACTAAACCTTAACTCGATACTAACTCGGCATCGACTTACGAGTAAACTCAGTAAAACTCGGCTCAATTTCTCTCTCTTTCTCTCCCCCCCTCTTTCCTTCAACTCATGTCCAGTAGCGGATCTAGACTCAAACTAACTCTGCTTAACTCAGCGGGTCGACTCAGTCTCCTCTCTCAGTTTCTTTCTCAATTTTTCTTCGTTTGTTGTGTTTTCTTATCAATGGCGAGGGGAGGATTTTTATAAGTTCTTTAATCTTTCTATAGGGTTGGTTCCAAAAATCTTAGTTGTAACAAGATTATCGAACCAATTCTTATGGTTGAAAGGTTCTTGCATTCTTTTTTACGTTGATGGATTTTCTGTTATTAAATGTCGCGCTGATCTTAGTTGTAAGATTATTTTCAAATGGTGATCACAACGAATGGCTAGAGCACATTTAAGAACTTGTGACTATGGTTTCTCGATAAGGAAGATGGGTGGTTGTAATCAAAGATTCTTATTCATCGTAGATTTTGAGGTTTAGCTCATTATGGATGATTTGAATTGATGTATAGAAACTTGCAGAAGCTTCAAATTGAAAGTATGAATTAGATTATCCGGTGAGTTCCAAAGTTGAAGATTTCGTCTTATCACATGCTAACGAAGAGGATGTAGAGGATTTCAACATTCGAAGGACTTTTTCACTGGCTAAGCACAATGGGAGAATTGTTGAGTATGAAAACAGGGTAAGAGAGAGAATCTGAATTTCTTATTAATTATTCTGGATACATTAAAATATATTTATAGCAGTTGAGAGGAGAAGAGTAAGAGAGTAGTGTTATAATACAACTTCAGGTAAGAGAAAAAAGAAGTATATAAAACAACTATTTATAAGGGAGAGTCCTCATAACAAAACATAACTTTTAGAATGGTCTTCAACACTCTCCTTCAAGTTGGTGCTAAGATGTCGACGATGCCCAACTTGCGCAATAAACTTTGTAACCTTAGTTCCAATTACTTTTATGAAGCAGTCTGCTAGTTGATCCTCGGTTCGTATAAACGAAGTAAAAATCACCTTGGCTTGAACCTTCTCTCTGAAAAAGTGGCAATCTATTTCAATGTGATTTGTTTGTTTATGAAACACAGGATTAGTTGCAATATATATGAATAACTACCTGGTTGTCAGAAAACAAATCAATGTGATTTTTACTATGAAATTACATGTCTTTAAGTAGAGCTTTTATCCAAATAAGTTCACATGTGGTCGAGGACATTGCTCTATATTATGCTTCTGTACTCGATCGAGCAACACCATTTTATTTTTTACTTTTCTAAGTAACTAAATTACCACCAAAAAAGGTACACATATTAGTTACAGACCTTTTATCAAAAGGATAACATGCCCAATCAGCATCAAAGTAGCCTTTAATTTTTAAATTCCCATTGCACTTCATAAGAACTTTTTTATAAGAACCTTTTAGATGTTGTAAAATTCGATTTATAGCTTCAATGTAGATGGATGATGGCTTGTGCACGAACTGACTAACCAAAAAAATGGCTTGAGCAATGTTTGGACGGGTAATAGTGAGGTATATGAGTCATCAAACCAATCGTTGATACTGCCCGATGTCTTCTATTGGCTTTCTCATTTCTTAAGAAAGCCAGACATTATAGTCGATCGACGTATCAATAGGTTTACAACTAACTTTTTTGTCTGCTTTAGTAGATCTAGTATGTATTTCCTCTACGACAAGAATTTTTTTTTAAGAATTTACTTCTATACCAAAGAAATACTTCAATCTACCAAGATATTTTATGTTGAAATATGTCTTAAGGTCATGCTTTAACTGCCAAATGGCTTTATCATCATCACATGTGACTATAATATCATCAACATACACCAAAATAATCACTCTTCTTGAACCTTTCTTCTTGACAAATATCATGTAGTCAGCTCCACTTTATTTATATTCAAAAGCAATTAGGACCAATTTGATTTTTTCGAACCAAGCTCTTGGTGATTGTTTAAGCTCATAAATTGCTTTCTTTAACTTACATACTATATCGTGCTCTCTCTCTCTCTCTCTCTCTCTCTCTCTCTCTCTCTCTCAAGGATGTTCGGAAAGCAATTTCATATATACTTCCTTGTGAAGATCTCCACGTAAAAAATTATTTTTACATCTAATTGATATAAAGGCCACTCTTAATTAGCTGCAACGGACAATTACACACGTATAGAGCTTATTTTGACAATAGGTACAAATTTTTCTAGATACCGTAAGTTGAAAGTGTGTGGGGTAGTCTAACACGACACCTTGTTACGTTATGCACTTTGCGAAAGCTTGGCAGAGCTACTTGAATAATGGCTAACTTCTAAAGGGAGGTGATTAGCACCTTTTGAAATTCTTTTCGCTTACTTAACTAATTTAACAATTTAAACTAAGTAAGAAAGAACACTTAGGCTTTCAAACCTTAGCGGGTCCAATCACATAGACCAGCAAAGATATCACTTTCAAGCAACTAGTCTAAACATATAGACTATTAAATGATTTAACTAATCGAGCAACTAATGTAGACTATATGAGATGCAATTATATAAGCTCTAATCTACACGCTTAGTGAAAATACATGTTGTGAGTGAATATACCTATCTGGTGCCTAGCATGCATCCAATTAAGCACTCATAATTAAGAAAGTAAACATACAATGCATAGGTAGAAATGTGCTCAAATATATAACAAACATAATGATATAGAGTAATTCGACTATTTGTTTACTCCACTCCCGATTGTCATTCCCAACTCATGAGGACACTAAATTTCACTATGAGAGTTTTAAATCAGGTTCACCGTACAACCTAGAAGTTTTAAACAAGTTCCTCCCAACCTCACAATCTTACACAATGATTGGCTTCTACTCCAAAACTTACACGTACGCACTTGTATTGGTGGACCATGTACACACCCGTGATGGTGGCTCCCCTTGGAGATTTGATAATGTAGGCTCTACTCAAGAGCCAAAGTCTTACAACCGAACCCAAATTTAGGCTTAACTCATAAGCCAAGGTCCAATGACCAAAACTCAATTTAGGCCCTTTATCCAAGCTAAGGTCCTACAACCGAACCTAACATTTACTTTTGTTAGAGGCTTTTCACGGAAACTTGATTTGGCCTTACAAATGGGCCCAGGTCCTACAATTGAACCTGTCGAGTTAGGTAATTCAAACTCTCATACTCAATCCTACATAAAGAATGAGCACAAAACGGACTCTTATAATTAACAACTTGTTGGATTGAGCCCCTTATGTAGTGCCTTCTTAGGTTTCTTCTTCTCGTTCTCCCGCGATTAAATCAGCTCCTCATGTGCTCCCCCGATCTTGTTGCCACTGCGTTGTCAATGCCTCAGATCTAAGATCAATCTCCTTGCATTTGATCTTCTTGAGATGTCCAAGGTGATGGGAGTTAGGTTTAAAATCTCTACAACTAATAAGCAATAGTTGCCTAGAGAATTTCACCTATAAGAATCTCTTTATAGAGTTTAGATAAAGATTTAACTATCTAGATCAAGTTCTAAACTAGAGATCAAGATGAACAAGTTCATATTCTAAATGAGCTTTGAATGTTCTATTCTTGTGATAAATCACAAGGAAGATGACTTGTATAAGTTAGGATTAAAGCCTAAGGATGTTGAAAATGATGGTGGCTTCTAATGCTTTAAAATCCCTCTCTTAAAACCCAAAGACCGAGTCTCCACTCTATATAAATGAAGCTCCAACGGCTATAAAATGAATAAAAAATGACCGCTTTGATGACATCAAACTCATCTTTGATTGATCGAAAGTATTTTCGATGGATCGAAGACACTACTCCAATGGATCAAAAAATTATCCAAAGAGTTTCTAAAGTTACCGGACATCTAGTTTAATGGATTGAAACATGTTTCGATGGCATAAAAAAACTCAATTCAATGGATTGAAGGGATGTTCGATGAGATGGAAAAAAATATCTAGAGAGTTTATAAATGCTACTGGACATATGTTTAATGGATCGAACTAGTTCAAAGACCCATTCAATTCCATCAAAATGAGCTTCGATGGATTGAAGTCCAATTGAAAACCGTTGTCCTGACTGGTTTATTTAGAGCAGCTTGCACCTCTTTTATTAGCATAACTTATCATGTTTTTCTAAGTGTTCTAAGGTTAATAAAGATGATTAAGGGTTTTACTATATGGTTCAAGCCATTTAGATGTTATAGTTGTTTTAATTTTAATGGTCAGGGTCACCAAGGCATCTCTTTTACCTGTTTTTCTTCCTTGATGCTTCTTGTCTACTTGAATCTTTGGTCTTCATCTTGCTAAGGCTCAACCGATGTTACAACACATAGACACACATGATTGACAAATAAGATGCACTAGTATGTCACAGAAAAGTGCACTAACATAATTATGGGTAAATCATTTTGCAACCAATCTAGCCACATACCATTTTTTTAATTTAATTTTGTACATCTATTTACAACTAAATAATTCTTTTCCTTCAGACAAATGAACTATTTTCAAGTATCGTTTTTAGCAAATGCTGGCAATTCTTCATCCATATCCTTTTTCCATTCATCTTGTGATCATGCCTCTATAAAACTATTAGATTCGACATGGGTAGGGATGGACCTTAAGAAAGCTACATGTTGCTGAAAATATCTTTTAAGGGAGACATATGATTGGATTGGACAAGCAACTTGACACGAAAAATCACATAAATGAGCAAGAGGACAAATGACTCTTTTTTCTTTTCATAAGGCAATAAGAGTACACGAGGGAGGTATACCTAGCATAGAAAAACCTGTTACAAATGATGGATATTGATGAGAGGATCTTGAACCTGCTATGGAGGATAGAGATTGATGAGAGAAGCTGAAAGTCACAAGGTCCATGCTTGTAGATTTAGAAATTCGGTTCACAAACTGAATGGGAAAAGACTTGATCGAGTATTTGATCTTCATCTTTGCTTGGTTTTGTAATATGATGGGTTGTATAACTCCAAAAGGACTTGACGACCAATTACTATATTTTTCTTTCTAGTTTAAAACTTCTTAGAGTTTGAAATCTTTAAATTTTGAGTAGTATAGAACATCTTTAGCGAACTTTATGTTTTTAGTAACACAAAATTTTCTTCAACGAACTGTACAAACTGTTAGACAACCATTTGCTCTAAAAGCTCGAACTGTTAGAAGATGGCGTATCAATGCATATCAAGGGACTTTAACACTCCAACACTCCCCCACACATATGGGGTGGAACTCTGCAGACCTTTCGCACTGATACTATATGAAAATAAAGTAAGTGAGAGAATCTGAATTTCTTATTGATTATTCTGGATACATTAAAATATATTTATAGCAATTGAGAGGAGAAGAGTAAGGGAGTTGTGTTATAATACAACTTCTGGTGAGAGAGAAAAAAGTTGTGTATGACAAAAATATTTATGAGGAAAAGTCCAAACAATAAAACACAACTTCTAGAATAGTCTTCAACACCAACGGAGAGGATTCTAAGAACAATTCAATTGTCAGGATTGATAGTAGGGCTATTAATGCTGTAAAAGTGATTAGAGAAGAGTTTCATACGAGCGAAGGAAGCAGAGGGTTATAGGGTATGTGATCCCAGGCCGAGTTTCTTACGCTTTTTCGACAGTGATTGAGTTGTTGTGGGGCAGGGATTAGCAAACGGTGATGATCGAACGTACGTTAGATGATTTAAATCAATAGTTGTAGCCGCACGGCGTCTTTTGGCACCACAAAGAAGACCAGGTTTTATGACCCTAAAGATCGGAGGAGGAGCAAAACTCAGGAATTTAGGTTGGGTCCATAGCATGCGTCGTGCATGGGTAGATGGACGGTTCTGATTTACGAGCGAATGAACCGTTTGGATGATGGGTTCGGATGATGATGAAAGGTTCATGACTCGATTGAGATGTGCCACCTGGGTAAGTGGATGTTGGAGGTAAGGGTTTAGACGATTTAGATGGTGATCCTTCTAACGAAGGGGTTGGATCAGCTTGGATGGATGGCTAACTTGATGGATGGTCCGGATTGACGTGAGGCTCGATTGAGGATTGAGGGCCGAAGTAAGGTTGATAGTAGGGGTTGCACATTGCTCATGGGTCATACACTGTTATGTTCCTCTTAATAGATGGTCTTGGATTAGTGAAAGGAAATGAATCTAAACGGATTAATAAATGGGTGGTTATGAAAGTTCGATCTTGAAACAGGCGGTTAAGATGTCTTAGAAATGGGTAATGATAGATATTTATGCTCCAGCTTGATTTGAGACTGTTGAGAGTCACTATGATTTAGGCTGTGGGTTGATATGGGCCTATATTTGGGTTGTTAAATTGTTTGTGGGCTGATATGGGCCAACAGGCCTTGTAACAATTAAGTGAAATTGGGTCTAAGTTGTGTTGTAGGCCTGGCCTCTCTTGTGTACATGATTCCCACTCGGGTCGGGACTTTGGTAAAAGAAAAGGAATGGAGATTAGGGTTTGGGAAGCAAATCCTCTCTCTCTCTCTCTCTCTCTCTCTCTCTCTCTCTCTTTGTTTGAGTGAACTCCACAGCATTACTGCTGTCCATTAGCGAACTAAGCTGATCAGCCTACAATAAGACAGTTCACACTTGGTTTTGAGGGTGGACTCAGTATTTTTGGTTTAAACAAGGGAAATTCAGCAAATTCTCAATGGATCTTACTTACATCTCAGTAGCTCATTGCAAATTTTGGAGTGAAATCAGGTTTAAATTTGAATTTAAATCAGATGGCAAAACTGTGAAAATTAAGACCAGTTGAAGCATTCAGGCCCATGTCTATCAATCAGAACTACACATCTCTTCACAAACTGATCAAAATCAAGAGAACTTCATAAGGTCTGAAAGTTCTTTAGATCCCCAACATGATGGTACAACTGATCAAATCAAACGTTTTACAATCATCATCAAAATCAGGCTCAAAATTTTCAGCCCAATCAAAATATATTCTGAATGACGTGACATGCACCTTCCTACTGTGGGGCCCACCATTCAAAATCCATAGAACTAATCTGAGAAATTCCACCGTACATGTGTAGCCCTTCCAAAGTGCTACATGATGGACCATAGATCATCAAAGAATACATCAAATCTAGCTAGAAATTCTCCTCAAAAATCAATTTCACAACCAGGCAAGTTAAATTCTACTCGCCCACTGGCCACACATTGCGAGCCGTCCAGCAGAATTCTAGACTACATCTTTCCATAAATCATTCAAACCCATTTACAATCACATCAGTTTGAGTTTAACCTTTCAGTCTAGGCCAATCCAAAGTGTGCTGTTTGCACTGATTGTGGAGGCTTGTTTTGTTAGTTAAAAGCCGAGGCCTGCATGATGGGCTGTCTACGTTGCTCACCCCTATATCTAGGATTAAATGTCGGACCCACATAACAGGTGGCCCAAAAGGGGGTGTCGATGGGCCAGGTTCAAGCCGGGCATAGGGGGGGTAGTTTGGCCAGTGACCCCAACACCAGCCAGCTAGCTGGTGTCAAAGCTCTGTGGGCCCCACCATAATGTATGTGTTTTATCCACACCGTCCATCCTTTTTCTCACTTCATGTTAGGGCATAAGACAAAAAATAAGGCAGATCCAAATATCAGGTGTACCACACCGCAGGAAAACAGTGTTGATTGAAGGTCCACGATTAAAAACTTTCTAGGGCCTACTTTAATGTTTATCTGCCATCCAACCCGTTGATAAGGTCACACAGACCTGGATGAAGGGAAAACACAAATATCAGCATGATCCATTACTTCTGTGACACCCAAGAAGTTTTCAATGGTAAGCATTCAATCCCCACTGTTTCTCGTGGTGTGGTTCCCCTAAGATTGGTTCTACGTCATTCTTTTTCTCATTTCCTAAAATGAGCTGACAGAATAGATGAACGGCATGGATAAAACACATACATCATAGTAGGGGCCACAGAGCTTTAAAACTAGTTAGCTGGCTGGTGATAGGCATTAGCCAAACCGCTTCATGTTGGGTTTAAAATGATCACCCATACCCCATAACCATCAATGGTTATAATACCACGTCGAGTCTAAAATGAACACCCATATCCGTACCCATGCACCAAGGTGTTGGGTATTCATTAGGATTTGAGATTAAATGAAATCACATCAATAAATAAAAAGATCAAATTCTATAATAGAAAAAAAAAAAAAAAAAAAAAAAAACATGGTTTTCCTTAAAAACATAAAATGTAGCATGATAACATGCTATTTTGGATTAAAAAACTTAAAAAGCAATCCTTTTTTTTCACAATAGCCATTCTGTTGGCCATTGATTAATCATCAAGTAAATTAAAATAATACAACACCTTTCTACAATGGACTTTCGAGTTGGGCAGGTATTTGAGCTAGGTTTGGACACCCCCTCATAGGATGGTCCTTGGCTATGATATAAAAGCTCATTTGGGTTTTGTCTACACTTGGGTTACCCTATCCTGGCCTGGTCGGAGCCCATTTGGGCTGGACCATCCAATTTTTTTTTATTTTTTAGAGATGAATGGACTTTGGACTAGGCTTGGAAAGTAGAAGTACCAAACAACTCAGCTCATTAAATTTCTAATGCTACTTCATCTTACCTTGTATGCAGCATTAATCATTATAGCATTTTTTATTTTAAAAAGAGAATTTTTGATACTTTGGCGGAGTGTGATGAACAATACAAAGGTACCTAAGAATTATTAAAAAGTTACATACATGACATACAAATAATTCAAATTAAATTGTCTAAATAATGGCTCCTCGTGTAACAATATTATGAATAAGTCATGATGATGATGCTGGCCATATGCATCGACCAAAAGGCATTGATAGTGTCAAATTTTGGCCTCCCAAAAAATTGTGAAAATTACACCTTTGCAAGTGGCTCAAAAAAAGATACTCCTATTCTAACAAATAAGTACAAAGTTCAAGATTTTTTTTTCTCCTCTTTTCCATTAACAAACCAGACATTCATGGTTGCTTATTGAGCTTTGCTTTAGAATCAAGGGTTATTCCTTTGAAATATAGTTAAGGATATCATTGGTCTAATTATTTCTTAATTCTTGTATGTTGGTGAATGCTTAGTAAATGATTGTGAAAAATTTGGAGCTGAAATCAAATTATTTAGCAAATATGTATAAGGTGCAAGATTATTTTTTCATTTTTTTCTTCAGAAACACAAATTTATCTAGCTCCCTCTACACACTCTTTATTAATAGGCTCCTTTCAATAAAAGAAAATCCTATACAACTCGAAATACTAAATCATGAGGACTAACAGCAAATTGTAAAAGAAAGTGACAACATAAGAATGCAATGTGCGTATCTTCTCTCCATAGCTCGTCTTTGAGCGTTTTTGGAGCCCTTTGAACACCGTGTGGGACCCACATGGTTCTCCTAAATTATCATGAATTGACACATGGATATTTGAAAACAGAGGAGTTATGGGCGAGAAAATAGTTCCAAACAGGCATGCTTTACACATTTGCTCAGGAGGCTGTGATAGTGCATAGGCGGGGCTGTTTTCCGATTCTTTTGAGAAATGTGGGGCCCGCTGATATCTGGACTACTGGTTGGGGTCTATGAGTGAGATCTGAGCCACAAATAGCTCCACGTTCATCGAATGGTTCGATCTACACCGTCCTTTTATTTCATTTCATCTAAATGGTTCATCAATTAGCGGTTTGGCTAGTAACCCTAAATCTAGCTGGTGTCAAAGTTCTGTCAGCCCCAACATGATGTATCTGTTTTATCCCTACTGTCCATTTTCCATATCATTTTAGGGCATGAGCCCAAAAAAGAGGCACATCCAAATCTCAGGTGGACCACACCAGCCAGCTAGCTCGGCTTGATTCTGCTCGAAGTTCGGCTCATTCGCAGCTCGATTCGGCTATATATATATATATATATATATATATATATATATATATATATATATATATATAATCTTAAAACCTAAAAGTCTAAAACCCTAAAATCATTTCCATTTTGAATGAACGCCCCCTTCCCTCCCCCAAAACCCTAACCTTGTCTAGTCGGCCACCGCTGCCCAACCAGTCACCCACCAGCCACCTCTCTCTCTCTCTCTCTCTCTCTCTCTCTCTCTCTCTCTCCAATCAGTCCAGCGAGGCGGTGAGCTGGCGACAACTCTCTCTCCCTCTCTCTCTCTCTCTCCGGTCCGTCCGTCGACAGCTGTCGTTCGGTCGTCTCTCAATTTCTCTATTTCTCTCTGAAATTATTTGAACACATTTAAAAATTGTGTCCAAGCTCGTCTCTCAGCTTGAACACGGCTCGAAGCTCGGTCGAGCCAGCTCGAACATAAAGTCCAGCTCGATGGCCAAGCCGAGCTGAACACAAGTCAGGCTATTTAGTGACCGAGCCTCGCTCGAACATGGCTTAGCTCGGCTCGTACTCACCTCTAGTCATGGACTTGTTGCCTAACTTAGTTGTAAATGCATTCCAGAAAGATCTAATTTGGCACTAAACTACTCCGTAATTTCTCCATAATTCATTAAATGGTGGTGTCTGATCTATAACATCAATGTCATACATGCACACCTTGTAGATTACTTAGATTGACGTCCACACCCTTGTTGGATTATATCTATATGGAATTATCCTAACAATTCAATCAATGTCGATCAAATCAATGATCAAACATTCAACAGTCCAAATTCAATCTCAGAATCAAATGGCTAAGAACATTCAATCAGTTTGATTATTGCACATGATTTATCCATACAACCTAGAAACGTTTTTTGTGGTCTAGATTGGACTACAAATTCGTCATATGTACTGCGGATTAAACACCATTATTTAGAGAAAGGTTGAAGAACTCACACTGTTGTGCATGCATGTAAGTAGATGGGAAACGGCAAGAAACCAATGGAAGTCCGTTACCCTCTCCTTTGAAAATGCCTAAAGCATCGCTCTACCTTCCATCCCCTCTCTCATTCCTAATCACAACCTTTTGCCTCCTTCCATTTTCATTCCTTCCATAGGAAAAAAAAAAAAAAAAGGAGAAAAAAAAAAATCTCTCTTCCTTGGAGTTGATCGAATCCACTTCGTTCAATCACATTATTCAATTCCTGAGAAGCAATCTCATCCTTCCATTTCTTAATGTATGTCCATTACCATCACCTCAGTTTTTTTTTTTTTTTTTTTTTTTTTTTTGTCATTCTTCTCTTATCCTCCATTTTGATATTGTTTAAACTTTTTTCCCTTTTGTAGACTAAAAGCATTGATACATACGTTTGTTGATTGTGGTAACTTTCTTAGTATTTTTTCTTTCTTTTTGGGTTCTTTCTATTTTATTGTAGTTATTTTTTATACATGTAGTACATGTGTGCAATATCCCAGCCATTCCCCACATAGGCCACATCATGCATGTGGCCAATGGTATTATTAGGTGGGCCATTGCATATGTTGATTGTTATGCATGCATGCAACCCACTTTTTAATGAGTTGGCCTGATTTTTTGGTGCATGGTAAATAGATTCATGGGTCCCACTTAATGAACAACTTGGATTACGTAACATTAACACATGTAGTAAGATTATACGATTCAACATTTCGGAAGATGAAAATTTTAAGTTGGGTTTAGTTGAAATTATAATCCATTTTAATTTTCATAATTTTTTTACATCTTAAACGCTTAAAGATTGCACTTTTTTTTTTTTTCTTTAGTGAATAAATCTCATAGTTATCAATGAAATTATATTATTTTTATTTCTTTAGAAAATGTTATAACTGAATTTCAAATCCAAAACGAGAAACATCAACTTTATAGCGTTAAAAGATTTTTTTTATTTTTTTACATTTATGAAAGCATTAAAAAGATTGAATTATGGTCATAAAATCTATCTTACATTTGTGAGGGCATTAAAAATATTGAATTATGGTCATAAAATCTATCTTAGATACAACCTTGTACTAAAAAATAAATAAATAAAAGAAAAGTTCAAGGGATGTCCCATTGTGCAAAAAAATTCCTTTTAATTTTTCTACATTTTAATTATGTTTGGATTGGAAAATTTTTATATTAGTAGAACGGAAAAAAGAAAAAAAAATCTTGACTAAATACTGATTATTTACATAATTACAGTGTAAGTTAGGATTCATACTCAAAGGCTAAAAATCTTAAGAAAAGTGGTCGTATTATAATACTTTCTACTAGTATGGCACAAGCGATACATCATGAAGGTAAGAAGGGAGAGAAAATTCAAGTGATTATATTAACGATATAATTATTGTTGACTAAAGTAACACTTAAATAATAAAATTTTAAATTCATGGTCCAACATTAGATGGATAAGAATATTTGATCAATGCACACTGTGAAATATTTTTTGTGGTTTAGATTATAGCATATATATGCCACATGTACATGGATGAGACACCTCAATTTAGTCAAGATTTAAGAATATATAGATAAATATAAGTAGAGTTATTTTATTCAAATAGTCTTAATGACATAATCATTTTCTAATTTTTTCATTTCTTTTTTCTAAATCATTATCCTATCTATTCTTCGGTGTCCAAAAAAAATGATAGACTAGATAGTTCAAAATTCTTCGTCCACACAATCTTGAGTTATGGCTTATCTTAGATGTTGCCTCATAAATCTATGGTTCGGATCCATTTCTATAATACATCCACCAAGGGTAAATAAGATTGATAGTCATTTACGAAGCAATGTTAAAGCCACATTAGATGTTAAAAGGAAAATGACAATGAGGTTGGTGATCCATCACCTCCCCTATATGCAAGGCATAGACCGAGGAAAATTGAACAATTATTAGTGGCCCACAATGAAGGCTATTAAAACATTAACCACCTGAAATGTACAATTTTTTAAGTTGAATGTGTTTTTTCATTTTTTTTTTTCAAAATGACAATAAAGATATTGTTATTGTTGTGATTTTTAGACAAAATTTTCATTAAATGTTGGCATACCAAATCAATGGTTCTAATTATGCTAGAAATTATAAATGTTAATGATAATTCTAAGAAGCATTGAACTCTAATATAAATTCTCCCAAATGTGCTTAATTATGAATAAACTTGGTTATGGACCAATTAGTCAAGCTTAGGCAACCTAACCTATAAGGCCAATGTTTGTGCCCTTAAATTTGAATTAAGAGCCGGCCTTAGAATTGAAATTTATGCCCAGTGATTGTGGCGGGCTAGCCTAAGCCTATTATATTAATGTATAGTTATTATATAATTAACTACTTATAATATTACTAAGTGTATTAAATTATAGTTATTAATATATATGATTCATTACCCATAATAATAATTACCTTAATATTATTATAATATATGATCAAATTATTATAACCATGGTTAATACTATAATGATGTACAAATTAAAAGTTCTAATATGGTATATGATACTAATCTTATTATGCATTGACATATATAATATCATGTCATATGATATAGTAACGATTATACTATAATTAATATTATGACAACTTGATAACAAAACCATGATATCATGATTATTTACTCTGTGTGTGTGTGTGTGTGTATTATCCAACATATATTGTAATATTTTTAACTATAATATGTATATTGTGTTATTACACAAATATTGTTAATAATATCATTGTACAATATATATAATATGGTAAATAATGATATATTATAAAAATATGTCATTAAGTTATATATATATATATATATATATATATATATATATATATATATATATATATATATATATATATATATATATATATATATATATGAGTATGAAGAGACTTATATTAATATATTAAAGAAATATATATCATCATACGTACCAATTATCCTAATATTATATTTTTATAACAATAATTGTTTTATGATATATACTTAATGCTTATACCTATAACATATAATAATAATCATATAGTAGTACTTCTACAAATCATTTTATTATTGTTTGATTATACATTTTTTAATTGGTTTAGATATAATCATTGATGGTTGATATTGATGTGAGGAATTTTTCATATAGTCACCTATAAAGCTAGACACTGAGCCAAACCAAGTCGAGCTTGACACAGCTCAACTCGATTTGGCCAACAACCAACCCTAACTTGACTTCGGGTTGACTTGGTCCTCGAGCCTAACTGTCCAACTTAGCTCGATTTGGTCAGCAGCTCAAGCTAGCTCGAACTAAGTTCGAGACAAGTTTGAGCTTAAGCTTTCGAGCCAAGTTTGAGTTCGAGCTCTTGAATTGAGTTGAACTCAGGCATTTTCTTTTTAATTTTTATATATGCGGGCCATTTTCTTATATTATATAATATAAAATATAATATATTAATTAAGTTATATATAAATATAATATTATATAATTAAGTTATAACCCGATTCGAGTTCAAGCTGAGCTTCAAGCCAAGTTGAGTTAAGTTCGGGTTAGCTCAAGCTCGGCTTGAAATTCTTCCGAGCTAAAAAAGTCAACTCGAGCTCGGCTCAAAATTCTTCCAAGCTAAAAAAGTCAGCTTGGCTCGACCGGAACTTAGCTTTTGAGTCAAGCCAAGTTGAGCTTATCGAAGCTGAGCCGAGCAAGTTAACCAAGCTAGCTCGGTTCATGTTCAACTCTAATCACCTACCTTTTAATTCATGAAATGAAAACTACATGATTTTTTTAAATATGGACATTTAGACGTATGCATTGGTTTTGATTGACGAACTATGAAAAAAAGTGATTGTTAAGTACAAAAATAATCGTTTTTCCCCTTTACAGAGACAACATTTTGCACTTTTACTATATTCTATGAGGGATGTTTTTTTCAACATAAAATAGTGTCATATACTATTTTGTAGCGTGAAAAGAATACAAGTGCTACTAACAAGTATAGTGGGGCCCACTATAGTGATCGTTTGATATCCATTGTGTCCATCCTTTTTGAAAACTCATAGATGAATTTTAAGTAAAATAAATTAGCCACATCCAAAACTTGGGTAGGCTACATCACATGAAATAGTGGGACTAAATGTAAATCATTTAAAATATTTTTACATGCATGGTCACCTATTAAGCATTGGATCTACCTACTTTTTAGGCTCCCACCCTTCCACCAAATTATGAAGCAGATGGGTAGAGTGGATGTCACAAAGGTGTCATTGGTGGACCTCACCGCACAAAATAATAGTGTTTAAATGCCTACCATTAAAAACTTCTCAGGGGCCATGGAAGTTTAGGATCAAACTGATATTTGTGTTTTCCCTCCCAGGTCTATGTGTTCTTATAAATAGGTTGTATGCCAAATGAATCTCACAGTAGTCTCTTAGTAGGTTTCAACATTGGGCATTACTATTAGCATTACTTCTATCTAGTAGTGTGGTCCACTTGAGCGTTAAACCAACCTTATTTTTTAGCTCATGCCTAAAAATGAGTTGGCAAAACAAATGGACAACATGAATAAAACACATACACCATATGAGTCCTATAGAGTTATTGCATTAGCGAGGGTTTATAGGAAATTCACTTTACATACATGCATACATGCATGCATTCATATGTAACGATGTCACTTTACTATTTTTGTGGCATAAAATGATAGCAGGTGGTATCACAAGTTTAGTAGACCCACTGCAGGTGAAAAAATTAGTCATATCTAAAACTTAGGCCACACTACAAGAAATAGTGCACATGAATACAAACCATTCAAATATTTTTGTGTGTATGGTGGCCCACCCAAGTACTAGATTTGCCTAGTATTTGGACTCCCACATTTTACCAGTTTAAATTGGATGAAAATAGTAGATGTCAAAAAGGTATTGTTCGTGAACTATAATATACAAAACAATCTAAATTAAACGATTATCATTGAAAATTCTTAAGGCATAGAAGTTTTGGATCAAGTTGATATTTATGTGTTCCCTTCATCTATGCCTATGCAACCTTATGAACAAGTTAGATGCAAATATTATAGTGGGCCCTAAGTGGGTTCCAATAGTAGGTATCATTATCATCATCGACCATGTGTGTGTATTTCGAGCTTTTTGGTTGTTTATCTGTTATTCTTTAAGGTGTGACATGTGATTAGTCTGATTTTTCACTAGGTAATCTTCATGATGGAGTGAATTTGTTGGACACATTAGATGTCATAAACACATGATGTGAGCCTTATATTACCATGTGACTACATATGATTAATCTTGTAATTAATAAATTGTATGTGCAAGAATCTAGATAAAAGAAATTGATATACATGAATTATAAGAGTGGTATATATAAATTATAAATGACCTTATATATGAATATACTATTAATCGTATACATAATAATAATTGTTGATATCCTATTATTATTATTTTAATATTAACGGCTTAATATACCATATGATATTATTATAGTATATTTGTCCATATATGATAATATAAATATACAATAAGATATTATTGGTATAAATATTATAATATAATACCATCGACTTATATTTTTTTATTATATATTATATAAATATGTTATTATTGTCTTAATTATATAATCTTTATATCATAATAAATGATGTTATAATACTATGATTGTTGCTTGTAAATTATAATTGTATTGATTATTAGTTAAATATAAGGTCATGCCAATTATAGCTTATAATTATATCACTATTCATGCTATAATGACTTATTCATGCACAAGAAATATTAGCATAATCACATATATATATATATATATATATATATATATATATATATATATATATATATATATATATATATATATATATAAATACAATTGACGTAGATAATTGTAACTATGCTAATACTTTAAACGCAAGGTTATAAATATATATAACTTTAGTTATTTATGAACAATTTGTGTACAGTTACATAATTTTATATATTGTGCTTAGTAATATCGTATCAATTTCTTTTATTATATAGAGTGTACTGAATGAATTATTATAATTGTCTAATATATCTAGTGAACAAATTATGGTTATTTGTTAAGAATGCACTTATAGCGGTGTAACGCCCTGAACCCGGGCTCCTCGAGTATAATGACACAATGGCAGAGTTTGGAGATGTTAACATAGTTATGAGTTGCACGTGAAATAGGTTTTCTATATGTGTACATGACATGGTTTACATTGGCACAAAATATATAATAAAAGTCATGATTAAAGACGCAATGGTAAATAAAATGCGAGTATAGATATAACCAAAATAGGAAGCAGTGTAATCATCATCTGAAAGAGTTTAAATGGTCAATTTTCATATAAAAAATATACATCACGATGTCCAAAATGGAAGGAAGTATAAGACTAGATAAAAAAATAAACAAAAGAAAAAAAATTCCACATCTTTCAAAGAAGCCCTACACTCTCCCTCTCCGTTGCACTCTTCGAACACCCCGTCCTACTCCTAAGTCACCTGTATATATGTCAAATAGAATGCATCAGGAGCCTAGATAATAAAGAACACCCCCCAAGATTATACACAAACATGATAACTAAGTATGAAACTGTAACAAAACAACATGTACACGTACAAGTCATATACAATATTAATACAAACAAATAATGATGTAAACAAGGCAACACAATAAACACTTGCAACCATAAAGTTCTGATCAATATACAAATCATGGACTGGGCTCTTATATATAGGATGTGTATCGACTTAACGTGTGAACAACCCTTCGTGGCTAATTAGTCAATAAAAGTACAAGAAAGCACACTAGTACTCTAGCCACCCGGTAAGGTCCTTAACAAAAAGAAGACACCCATAGTAAAATGCATAAAAGTACAACTCGTTTGATTAAGCACTTAGAGTAACCCTCATGCCTTGGATGCGTATCTTCGATCAAACTCATTTATGTACAAACAACGAGATCACGATAAATAGGCCTACTTAACTATACAAGTTGTGAAAGCACGATCTGTGGCATGCGACACTTACAGTGAACTAATTGGTTGGTAAAATACATTTAAGTACACCCATACTATTAGGCACTTAATAAAATCTGCTTTGGATGTGTATATACAACCGATGGAACATAATCTAACAGCAAATTAATCCATGCTAAATCTAAGGTAGAGAGGTGTGTCCGACCATGTGACACCCATAGTGAGCCAACTGGCTAGTAAAATACATATAAGTACACCCAGACTATTAGGCACTCGATAAAATTTTCATGATTGGGACATGTTTTTCCAACTAACGTTAATCCTAGTTACAATTAACAGTCCAAGTTGTTAAAGTGTATCCATAATCACTTAATACTCCTACGGATATCACTAGTGAGTTCACCTATGATGGTCTAATTAACAATTGTCCTCTATACTAGTGGCACTTCCCAACCGTCGTTACTGAGTACATTTTTCATATAAATCAATCTTTTTTCATGTAAAAGTCCAATCGCGAACACACTATAATTTAGAAGAGGGGGTCTCCTCTTGAAAAGTTATAAAATGGCCTAATTACAACATAGAAGCATCATAAGGTTCATTTTATTTTCTAAGGTCAGGTCACATGTTCATGAAATGATTCTTTCGATTCGCAACCAAAACAAACTCATGTATTAGGATGATTTGTAATGCAATAGTTAACTTGTGCAAGAAATTATACTAGATGATGGATAGGTCTACTCAACAAGCATAAGGCGACAATTTCAGTATCCAAACAATCTATACACGAAAACACAATAGTACATTTAGTGTTCTAACATGTTAGCATTTAATTTATATAAGATTTTACGCACACCATCAACATAACATGAATTACAAGGATGAATAATTATACATGTAATTATTAAGTAGATACCAGGTTATGATGCTGAAAAATCTTAAAGGGTAAATCTTTACCTGATTACTAATAGTATTTTTAAGTTATGGGTGCTCCCACACGAACGCCCTATGATAACAGCGAATTCTACGATTGTCGGACGGAAAAAAATTAAAGAAACATAACCTTGACATAATAGCCTGCAGTTAGAATTAAAATTAACTTAAATTAAAATTATAATTTGGACAGTCCTACTTTATTGTCTAAATCGATTAGTTATGACGACACGACCCCCATCCAAAGCTACCTCACTTTTGAGTGGCCCATATAAATAGCTAGGCTACACTTACAGATAGCTAGGATGCCCGAAATCTAACATACACAAACCTGGGGGTTAGGATCTCGAGAAACCTAAGGATTTGATAGGATACCTCAGACAATAAATAGATAATAGACTGAAATGAAAGAGAAGGCTCACATGCAAGGGTTAGAAAGCCAATTTTCGAGCTGGATTGGATTCCACACGGGCTATACTTAAAGATCTGCACTCTTCGACAATCAAAACAGTCTATGATTGGCGAGAAAATAGCCTTGTAGTGATAATCGACTAGCGAGGTGGGTTTCATGCTCACCCTCTCTCTCTCTCTCTCTCTCTCTCTAGTAGCTCGAAAGGAAAAAATAAAGAAATTGGAAGGCTTATATAACCCCCAAGGGTCGGTTGGACGAGTTGCTAGGTAACTTGTTATAACAAGAACATAGCCTGTCAATTGGATTGGTTGGAATTTTAATCGAACCAATGGGGATTAATATTCAATTCGGTCAGAATAATCGAATACAATTTCTTAAAGTTTCCTATTATACTCAAATAGGTCGAACGGATTATGAATGGTTTGGACCAACGAAGCCTAAATTTCACTCACTAAAGGGCTCTGATCGTGCTAAGGTTCAACAAGTTATCTAATTAGATTCCTAAGGGTGTCTTAGAGTTTTAAATACAAGGTTTAAGGTTTAGGTTAGATGAGTTTAGAGCACAGGTTAGGTCAGCTATGTACAAAGGTCTAGGAATTGGGGTTTCGATAATCTGAGTTCCATAACTGGCACGCCTGCTAATGTACCACCCTCGAAGGATTCTCCTAATGATGACCGAGGACATCCCATACCTAGTATAGAAATGTCGATGTATTAGAAGTGACTAATATATATTACCATAATTTAATCATGTCATTTCATTTAGTAATCAAATAGGCAATCATTATATAAAAAAAATAGAAAATTTTAAAGGCACTAAGAAGCAATTCTAATTCAATATACATGAATATTTTCTTATCCATGATATGTTTTAATGATAAAAATTATCTATATGATGTATTTATCATAGAAGGAAGGATATACCTAAAAGTAGTTAGATTTAACTATTTAACTATTTTCCTTATAAGTCAGCTTAGCCTCCTTATCATACAGTGAATGCATTTTTAGTTTGATTAAGGCTAAGTCCAGATTACAGTTAGATTTTAAAGGAGTGGAGTTGGGTTGGCCATGCCCAAAATGGGCCAATCGACCCTTAATTATAGTATTCAATTATAGTTTACATGTCGCACTTTAGTGTCACCTATACTGTACAAATTGTGGGCCCAATCTACATAGATCCTAAATTTGAAAATATTGATTATTAAGAGATCTTAATAATCTAATTGAATTTCCTTAAATGGATGGTAAAAATAAATCAACTAATAGTCAAATATCATATATAAAATTAGATATTGAGATCATTTAATTATTATTGTTATTCTTAATAAAAATGCCGCCTCAAATTTTACCGTATTGATTAGTATGGATTTTGCTTAACCTAGTTATAAATCTATATGAGAGAGTTCTTAGCGGAATTAAATTATTTTTTATTTTCACAATTCTTTAAATGTCAGTGACTTATCTTTAGTAGCAATGACATATATATATACACGTCGCAAATCATCTAATCCATCATTCCTATATTGTCGAATTATATCTATATGTGAGTATCCTAACAATATATGATTATCATAATAATATAACTCTTATTACCAATTCAATGCTTAAATCATCAACAATATAAATATATTATCCAATATTGGATGACTAAGAACATCAGATCAGTGTAATTCACTTGTGAAATAATTAATCTAAACTAAAGCACATACATGTTATATGTACAATGGATAATACGCCTCAATTTAGAAAAATATTTAAGAAAACGCACCTTACTGTATATATGAAGGTTCCTTACGAGCATAGGGAAGCCAATCAAAGTTAATTATTGTCGTCTTACATCACTCTTTTTTTAATTCTTTATTTTCCTTAATCACACATACTTTTCGCCTATTTATTATCATTCCCTTTATGAGATAAAAGATTAAAAAAAATTATTTCCCTAAAGCTTATCGATTTTGTTACGTTCAATTACATAATTTATTCCCCACAAAGTAATTTCATCTTCTTATTTCTTAATGTATCATTCCATACTATAATCTTAATTATTTATTATTTATTTTCACTATTTTTTACTAATCTTTTATATGAAAATTAATATACATTTGATGTTATAGTAACTTTCTTGATTCTTTTTATCGCATTTTATTTATTATAGTTACATGATTGATAATTTTGATAATCAATATAGTTTATGTGTGCAATGTCTTAGTTATTCAGTACATGAGTCTTCCATGAGCCACACCATGTATATGGCTAATGGTCCAATTTTAGAGTGGGGCATTAAAAAATTAATTGTGGTGGAAGTGCATGACCCGCCTACTATAAGCTAGCCCATTTTCTAAGAGTGTGGTAAATAGATTATTGGGTCGCACCTAATGAACAACCTAAATTGTGTAATATTAACATATGTAGTAATAATAGGATTCAGCATTTCAAAATATTATAGCTTTATATATGTTTGAATTAAAATCATAATTCATTATAATTTTTTTATTTTATAATATTCATATTTAAATACTTAAAAATTACATTTTTCTTCTTTCTTTGACAAATGAATATTATATTTCTTAATAAAATTGCATTCATGTCATTTTTTTGGTGAATATTATAATTGAATTTTATAATAAAATAAAATTAAGTTAATAGAGTTTAAAAAATTTAGCATTCACGATCACATAAAGATATGGAGTTATAGTGATAAAATCAATATCTAATACAACCTTATACTAAAATAATTAATTAAAAGAAATGATTACATTACATGGTTCATAGTGTAATAAAAATCTATATTTGAATTTTTTTACCTTCTATTTATGTTTGAATTTGATAGTTTTGTTTTAATCTTACAAAAAATTATTAATTATCAAATGTTGTATATATAATTACCATGCAAATAAAGAAATTTTTGTAGTTTCTACTTGAAATATTTGCTAAAACAGAAAAAATGATTAACAAATCATATTTTAAAATTTCGTAATAATACAAACAACAATAGAGAAAAATTGGCTAGAAAATTCTCATAATTCACAAAATCCAAACATATTGAATTTTTAAATAACGTTAATCAAATTTTTATTTTTATTAAATTACAATGAATTCTTCCAATTTATTAATTCCTTAATTAATTTTGATTGTTAAATATAAGCTTTAGTTAATTTGAATTTAACTGTCAAACTCTGACCCACAAAGGGCTCACCAAATAATGTAATTGGTAAATTTTCACATTATGAGCATATTAGATGAGTTATTCGAATCACTAAGGGTGGACAAGAGACATGATGAAGTAATTAGTGTATATGAAAGATGACTAAGCATATATTGTTATCTACTAAAAACTTAGGGATTAAAGAATTTTTTTGTAAAATTATTTTTCACATGAGTTCTAGTGAAATGTAACAATAGAAGTGGTTTAGGAGGAAATACTATCTTCATTGAACCTTTTAATTAGAAGGCAAAGGCTACCTATTTTACACCTACTTTCTATGTGTAGCCCATGGTTCACATATCAAGGTCATTAATATTATGGTCCCCCGTGTATTTACATGCTAATAATGAAAATGTTAGAGTTGACCAATCAAGAAATTTTTTAAGCAAGATCTATTAATGATTAGGCCATGAAATTAATGTCTTAAATAAATTAATAATGTAGACATTATTAATAAAGATTTAATTGATGATATATCAAAATTTTAATAAATAGACATTATTATTATTTTTAATGTTTATTCATAGAATATCCAACATTTTAAAATATCATCATTTATTCTATTTTTTTAATATGATCTTCATCTTGCATCTAATCAATATTATACATATCATTTGTATTTCTCTAACTTTGACATCTAAAAGTCGTTCATAAGACTTAATTAGTACATCCATATTTCTTTAATAATTCCTTAATTTTTACACCCGAGTGTTAATTTTTATGTATAAAATTTAAATAATATTTAAGTTATTATATTGTATTTTTTCACTGCTTATATTTTTCATTAATAAATTTTAATTATCTTATTCAAGTATATTATCTTTTATATGGGTCCATTTTTTATATATTGTATACAATACTTTTTATATTTAGCAAAATATTAATTGATCAGTGTTAATCATTGAAATTATTACTTTCGAATTTCTCGCACTTGAACAAATTAGTAATACTCTAAAAATAATTTATTTTAATTTTATTTCATTATCATTTATCCTTAATAATCTGAATAATATTAATTATGAATAATCAATGATTGATAGTTTAATTCAAATATTAATTTTTTTAAATGGACATTGAAAAATAATCAAATTCAAAAAAATAAAAATAAAAAATTTCTTATTGCAAAATGGTTTGGTGATGATTAAAGAAAACATAATCATCTAAAGATTATTAGTGTATAAATTATATGCTTGCGCACACATAATTATCACATAATCTTTTCACGAGCTTGATGCTCCAAGTACTCAAGCATAAGTGTTATGCCCAGCTTGAGTATTTAAAACATTAAGCTGGGCATAACCTATTTTCCCTATGAGAAAGGAAAAATAAATGAATCTTACTTGTTTAAATAAATTAAGAGAATATAAGAGAAAGATTTATCCTTTTTATGAATCAAATATGCTCCTAGTTTGTTGTAGTTTAATTCAATTATAAATATAAATACATTCACTAATCATTAAATATATATTGTTATATTTTGCATTTACAAACTTAATTCATTATATGCTAATATATTTTAATATTTTTTTCTTTGTTCTTTTTGTAGCACATCTACAGCACATGATAGAAGTAAAGACGTAAAATAATTGAAGTTTTTATAAAGCAAGACCAGTTATGGAACCTATATATGAGAGTGGAAGTAGTAAGCATCAAAATATATTAAAAAATCCAAGCTCTGCTTCTTCTTCATCTTCATCATCTTCATCCGAAGATTTCTTTCAACTTGACGCTAAAGAGCTTAGTAAATCCATAATGGGCAATGGAGATGCTCAATTAGCTTCAAGAGCCGATCTTGACTTGTCCACTGAATTCACGGGCATGACTCCAAGTGATTCTAGCCTTCTCCAATCAGATAGGTTGTCGACGGTGAATATGTTACCACCTGATGCTACTCAATCCCCTCCAATTCAAGTGATGGGAAAATCAGATGTTGTCGATCCATATAGGATTCCTTCCTCTGTGTTTGAGAGGAGTAAGTCTACGGCGCCGATGGAATGGAGTGTAGCTTCCAATGAATCCTTATTTAGTATTCATGTGGGAAATTCAAGCTTCTCAAGAGACCATGTCTTTTTGATGGGACGTTCTGGTGAACTAACAAACTTTCCAGGCCCAATGGAAGGAATCATGCCTACTCCTAAGTCCTCTGACCCTATATTAAAGGAAGACTTGGAGAACAACCCTGGTGCAACTCAAGCTGCGAATGCTGAAACGATGAAGGAGGTTCTAAGGGCGGCTGCAGACAATAATGCAGTGGCTCCTATGCCTGGGGCTAACGTCTCTCGTCGCTCAGATGGTAGTGGAACCAGCATCCGTTCGTTCGCATTTCCAATGTATGATATTTACCCTCCAACTATTTGCATACATGCATTCATATATGAGAAATTCATACCTGCATTCATAAGTATATGTATATAACATCATCTATGTGCATGCATAAAGATAATGCAAATTACAAAATTCATATAACTCAATCTGAAGATTTGAAACTGTGGACCTCAACACAAATGTTCTATAAAATAAAAATTATATTAAATAGACATCTAGTAATTGTCTATTGGGTGTTGTCACATGGTATGATAAGATCAAACCATTAAACAATTCGAATTCAACAAAATAACTTTACCTTATCAAAAGTTGAGATCATTCAAGTTCATGCATTTACTCTTTCGATGATTTGAATCACAATATTAAACTAATGATTATTTTCATTTATAGATTGACAGAAGGAAGAAGTGGATCTGTGAAAATGGAACATGTGAATCACTCAGACAATAAACAAGATCCTCAACCACCAACAACGGAAGTGACTCCAGCCACTACGACTGCTAAGTGGTTTCCCTGCTTTTCTTGTTGCCCATTTTGTTGTTGAGAGTGGGTACTTTGGACCTGCTCGCTTTCTCTTATGTGAATATATGGAATGATTCAATGACATGATTCGCTTCATAGAATTTAATGAAATGTGTTTCAATATATCTCTGTCGTTCACATAACATTTGTGTAAAGTTATATAAAAAGCTAGTTCGATTATGACTATGTGGATATCTACATTTCAAATTTCAAGCAATGGTTTAAAATGTTTATGGCCCATCAGATCAATGGTCGTAATCATACTTTTCATGTGTATGGTGGGGAGTGTGCATCATGATAGTGATTCCTGAATAAAAATGTAATTTTCTTTTTACAACTTCGGTTTATTTGTTCTTTAAATACTTCTCTTTTGGTAGTAATTTTTTTAAAAAAATTAACTTTCTAATATATAATCTATTGTGAAGTTGTAGGCCTTAAGATTTTCATTATATTACAGAGGCTTCATGGTTTGAAGTTTCACTTTCTTTGATCGATGAATAGAACCACTCAATTTAGTCTAAGTTCATATGTAAATCTCTCTCTTACCCTTATAAATTCCTAATAGTTTCTTTCATGGTATAAGTTAGATATATCAAATTTTAATATTAAAGTAAGAAATGAATACATCATACTAACATTTTTTAATAGTTAATGGTTTATAACTGAGTTACTTATCGAGTCCATCTTCCATGTAATTAAAATTAAAAATTAAATTTGAATAAATAATTAATTACAACTTGCTAATTATTTTTTATTTATTAACTTAATTCAATAATGTACCAAAATGTGATTAATTTGTAACTAACTACATACACCTACATTATAATCTTATGTTATAAGTTTTCTCAGGTTAATAATGTATGTATGCCATTAATATAATAATGATAATATTATAATATTAAATTTATTGTTAGTAATTTTATTACACATTTGGATGTGTCATTGTATTACATTGCTTTTGTTTAATAAAGTCATGAAAGCTAATATTTTATTTCTATTACTTTTATATGAATAAGTTAAGTTATAGATGGATATTATTCCACTTTCAAATGGAACTTAAAAGAATAAATATAATATAATTTAAATATTAATAAATATAATTTTTTATCATTTTCATTTAATTAAGTTTACTTTTTAAATGTATTTATATTATAAAATTAAAAATATGTAGAATAAAATAGATTAAAAATCTTATCTCAAATTTAAACTTGATTCATTAATCTGATTTTGAATGAAAACTCATTTTTATTCAATTTTATTTTAAAATGTCGATTCACTTTAGTATTAGAGTCCAACCAAATTTAAATCCTATATAACTTAATACAATTAAAATAAAATATTTTCATCCAATTTTCTTAATTATATTCTAAATATCTTAATAAATTATTATATTATAGCCATTTTGTGAGAGTTGTTATAGGCATGTATATAACACTAAAATCAATATTTATTGGTTAATTAAAATTGTGCAATCAGTTATTATCAATTATTTATATAGGGATACTAATATTAGTCAATATTTTTTTAACAGGTAAAATTAGTTTGAATCAAATGATTATGTATTATTTGATTGTTGCTTCAAAATAAATTTATTTTATTTTATGTAATATTAATTATCATTGGATAAATTTTTAATACTTATAAAAAAATTAATATCTAAAATTAAAATTAGGTAAAGTTAGATAAAATTTACTTTTCAATTATAACTAAGTAGGTCATTGAGATTTTTTTAGAACTCATCGGATAAGCAACATAAATTGTTAACCTCCATATGTGTAATAAACTCTCTTGTAACTATAACTCTTAAAACATTGGTGAGTTAATTCAAAGTTCGATATAATCATTTAATTTTTAATTATAATAAAGCCAAATAATTAATGTTTATAGGGTTGTAACAGACCCATTAAAAGATTAAAAAAAAAAATATTGATTCACTTTATTACTATTTATGTATGTGTATATCATTACTTTGAATGAAATAACTTTTATAACTGCTAATTGCACCATTCAATTCGTAATACGTCTTTGTTGCCACTAATATGCACCATGAACTTTATAATGACCATATTGTGCTATATATTATAGGGACATGTACATAACAAAAATTATATCACTAATGTAATTGTATAGTTACATTCGCATGAATGTAACATAAATTATGTTACTAAAATCAGTAATCACTAGTTATGATAATTAAAATAGCAAGTAAAGATAATATCAAGTTAAAATTATAGTTATCGTTATGTAGTAAGGCAAACAAGATTTACAAAGTTAGAATTATTTATGAATAAAGTATATAATATAATAATAAATAAACAAAATAAGAAATCGTATAATAGTTGAGAAAATCATTATAATATACATGTTATCATATTATAATTAATCCAGGTAATATTATGATAATTGAGCAATTAAGGTCAACCACCATGATAAGTCACTTGATTATAATATAACTAAATCATCAATATAATAATAAGATATGAATGTATATGTATTGATAATATGATAAAATTAAACTGTAATGATTACATAAGTTAATATTAGTAACAGTACCATTTACATATATTTCAACAATATTGTAATTATTTATATGCTATTATGAATTAATAATAATAATAATAATAATAATTTGTAAATATGCTAATTTAATATGTAGTTTTTATTACTACTTATATGGTTAATGATATGAATATTATCAATAATTAGTGAATTGAATGGTAATAATAGTTAATGGTATAATAAGGTGTGCATATTATACACTATACCAATGTATTAACTTTGGTTTATCTTATATAATTTTAACGTTTTGATGATTTTCAATGTTACACACACATATGCACATGTACTGCATGCACTACACATGTATATGCATCAATTTATGCTTACATGCATAATTCATTATTTCATTTAAGCATATATATATATATATATATATATATATATATATATATATATATATATATATATATATATATAGAGAGAGAGAGAGAGAGAGAGAGAGAGAGAGAGAGAGGAATGCTCGTCTGTGAACCATCTCTCACGAGAACTCGTGAGAACTTTTTAAGTACTCATCAAATGTGATGTTTCTCTAAAATCTGAGCTATTCATGTGATACGGCACTCGAAAAACCCTAGGCCTAACTTTCAACCTAGTTCATAAATTTGATCGGCCATGGTAAAAGGAAATAGTTTCCTCCCTCGATTTGCTCTCTCTCTCTCTCTCTCTCTCTCTCTCTCTCTCTCTCCACTAGAGTTCTGGATCAAATTGAGAGTTGGGCTCCAAGGGTTTTTTTGGGGTGCTGCATCACATGGACTGCTCAGATTTTAGGGATCACGAGTTCTTGTGAGAGATTGTTCGTAGGTGAGCATTCCTCTCTCTCTCTCTCTCTCTCTCTCTACACACACACACATGACTATATACCACCAACCATATATTATATTATTATTACATAAATAATTACACTATTATCCTAGGCTACTTTCTTAATTATTATCTGAACTATATCTCAATTATTAGGAACCGTTATATCCATTTATCGTTGCTCATTTAATTTGAGTTTGGCCTTTAGTGCTTATAAAATTTGTTTGAATTATCAAAATATAACATTTAATTTAACTTGTTGTAATATATTAAATATATATGTTAAATTTCTTTTTCTTAAGTTATATTGATGGGATTTGAAATTTTTTCATCTGAAATTTCATCTTTTATATAAAATTCTGTTAAGAAGTTATTTCAAATTTGCAATTGATAATTTTAAAATTTATTTTAATTAACAAAATTACAAGTTATATGCACTTACATTTTTCTTCATTAAAAATCATCATATATATTATCACTTTGATAATATATATTATGATATACTTTGATAGATATTATGATATACTTTGATATAAATATCACTAATAATTCATGAATTACATAATATACTATGATATGTATATTTTTAATACCCACACATTTACGACAGTGGCAGATTGAGTAAAGATAACCTCGTTTCAACATTGAGGTCATGGTATCAATTCCCAACATGGGGGTGGCTAACATTGAAGTGTAACTAACAGTGTACGTGTGTGTACTAACCCAAAGAAAAATGATATGTATATTTTTAGACGTTATTTAATATATTTATCATTATTACATAAACAACTATAATATATGATAAGGTATATTTTGTGACTATGAACCAATATATGATAGTTATGATAACCGTCATTTATGTAACACACATTATAATTATATTAATTACACATATATGATATAACAACAACAACAACAACAACAACAACAACAATAATAATAATATGCATTATAAATGATTGAGCCATTTACTAAAACTTGCCTATCCATTGGTCTATTTACGAAAAATTACAAACTTTTAAATTATTTAAAGTAATATTATTACATTTTCACTTTGTTATCGATTTTACCATTTGAGGTTATATGCATTTGTGATTACAAACGGTTTTAAAACCTTATTTTTGTAAAAGGTTAAAATGTTCTTATTTAAATAATATAACATAGAAGACAATGGGGCAATCGATGTTCAAGGATCCCAAGCTAGGTGGGGTCTCCCATGGTGTTTGTGAGAAATCCACCTAGTTCATATGTTTTGCCAAATCATTTTATGGCATGAGCTAAAAAAAAGGCAAATCCAAAGCTCAAGTGGGCCACACAATGAAAAACGATAGAGATTTGTACACTTACTATTGAAACATTCATTGGGCCACAGAAACTTTAGATCAAGCTAATATTTTTGTAAACATGTAAACATCATGTTGGAAACTAGAAAGTTTTGAACAGTAGGCAACCATCCAGTTGTGTGGCCCACTTGAGTTTCAAATCTACATAATTTTTATTATTAATTCTTAACATGATCTGTTAAAATGGATGGATGGAGTGGATTTATCCTAAACATCACATCACTAGTTGTAATCATTGACAACATTTGCAGAAAGAGGAAAATGAATTAGGTGTGGCTTATGTCTCATCCAACACGATGTTGTCCTGAATGTGAGGCCCACCTAAATGTATTTTCTTAAATTAGTGTCGTCTAGCCATTTTAAAAACTCATTTTAATTAAAAAAATGAAACAAATCCAAATATTAAGTGGACTATAGTACAAGAAATAATGGTAATCAGCCATTAAAAATATTTTATGGATCACAAAAGTTTTAGATCAAGCTCACATTTGTGTGGTCTTTTCATCTAGGCCTTTTTTTTTTAAAAAACCTTACTAACAGGTTGGATTGAAAATAAATATGCCGGCGACCCTATGAAGTTTTTAATGGTGTGAAATCAATAATGAATGTTTCCTCTAATATAGTCCACGTAAGATTTGCATCTACTTTATTTTTTTACATAATGCCCCAAAATTAGTTGCCAAAATGGATGATGGTATGTATGTAAGGAAGATACATTATAATGGGCTCCACAGTTAGGGATCTACCGACCTCGACAAATCTTAGGATCCATCAAAACTGTGTCATTAAGGATCAAAATCGAATTGCGTATTGAGTAAACTTTGTGGGGCCCACCGTGGTTTACATATTTTATCCACTTCATACATTCATTTTACCAAATAATTTTAGGGGTTGAGCTAAAAAATGAAGTGTATCCAAAGCTAAAGTGGACCACACCATACACCTAGATCTATAACTCAAGTGATACAATAAGTGAAGATAGCCTCGTTTTAACACTAAGGTCATAGTATCAATTCCCAAAGTGGGGTGGCTAACATTGTAGTGTGACTAACAGGATGGGTGGATTTATTAACAATGGGATGTATGTACTAACCCAAAAAAAGTGGACTACACCATAGGAAATAATGTGAATTAAACGTTTATAGTTGAAAAATTCTTAGGGGCCATAGAAGTTTAAAATCAAGTTGATATTTGTATTTTCCTTTCATCCATGTCTGTGTGGCCAATTCAAAGGGTTGGATGGCAAATAAACATTACAGTGGGTCCTATAACATTTTTAATGGTGGGAGTTTAATCACACTATTTTCCTGTGGTGTGGTCCACTTGAGACTTGGTTCTGCCTCATTTTTTAGCTCGTGCCTTAAAATACTTATCCAAAATGAATGAACAATATGAATAAAACACATACATCATTGTGGGGACCATAGAGTACCATTTAGTAGCCACCTTGTTACCAGCAGCATTGGCAAGCAATCCAGGCCCTCGTGCGAGTGGATTAGATGTGACTCCGGTTTCACCGTACATAGAGTTGCCCCGACCGTAGGGCCCACCTTGATGTATGTATTTTATATCCATACTGCACATTTGTATTTCCCAATCATTTAAGGGCATGACCTAAAATTAAGCAAATCTAAATTTTATATGATCAAAATATCAAAAACAGTATGGATTAGATGTGATTCCGATCTCATCGTACATGGTGTTGCCCCGACCGTAGGGCCCACCTTGATGAATGTATTCTATATCCACACTATACATCAGTATTTTCTAATTATTTAAGGGCATGACCTAAAAATTAAGCAGATCTAAATTTTATATGGACCAAAACATAGGAAACAGTAGTCTTTGACCATTAAAATCTTTTATAAGCCACAAAATTTTAGATTAAGTTGATATTTGTTTTTCCCTTCCTCCAGTTTTTTGTGACCTTATCAACAACTTGGACGATGTGGATATACAATACATGTATCAAGGTGGGCCCCACTATTAGGCTGTAATGCCCCAGTTTCCACCGCTCGAGTACAAGGACCTTACTACAAAAATTCGAGTATTACACCTATGTAACGATTGAAAGTGTGCAGTTTTCCACATACTTGTAAAGCTAGATTATTATTTTAGTAGGTTATTAATCAGAGTCACACGCATCCACATAGTGGGTTTCCAAAGATAAGTAAAGATAAGTGTTAAATGGCATACTGGGGTGAGCATTCAAAACATACAATTCAAAATGTACCATCTCATGCCAGCGAAAGGATGCTATGCAAATCACAATGCAACGGAATGACACTATCAAAAGGAAATGAACTAGCCGGTTACTGGTTGAGCTCACAGATCTCAACCACACTACTACCATGCTCTCATCACCCAGCTCCTCACTAGGCTAAACAAGGACACTCTCCTAGGGTCCCACATTTGGAGCTACTGCTCGCACATTTACATATATAAAATGGAATGTGTTAATTACCATCCTAGTGAAGAAATACCCTAAAGTTATACCATCATTTAGCTATATACAATTTATCATAAGTATCTATTTTGAAGAGTGCAATCTCTATACATATGATTCTTAAGCATTTATCTCTAAGCGTATAAGTGCTAAGCATGGTATCTATAAGCATATAAATCTACATAAATTTATATTTTTTAAATGAATGGATGTATGAAATGCATTTAATCTAGTGATATACATCCAATTAAAAATGACGTGTAAGACTCGTATCCATATAAGGCCGACTATACGCTTCGTTTTTAGTATCGACACATTTCAGACTGACCAGATCGGCGAGCTTTGATCACGACCCTGTTTAGTACCATAACAACTCAAAACCTATACCTTAACGACCGTGTAGGCGTTGCAATTTCAACGTCGCGCAGCACGCTCAATTGTGATACCTGATTTAGAAGTTACAGTCTTTGGTACATTTTGAGGTAGATTGCGCAATGCACACGTGGCACAGGGGCCACTTACACAAATTTTGAGGTGGTCAAATCTATCAATCATTCCATCACACCCTTCTCTCCCCATTAGTCAAATAAGCTCATGCCTCTCCCATGCTTGTCCATGCTCCTCCCATATTAAGCCACTCTCTTATGATTATTCTCTTCCCTTTCTACCCCTCACTTCTTTTCTAATACCCTCCCTATCCAAAAATATCTACAAATCCCTTCTAAGCTCTCAAACCCTCATCACTCTACCATTTATAAGAGAGAAAAAAAGAAAAGAGAGATTAGAGAAAGGTTAAGATTAGAAAGAGAGAAAAAGAAAGAAAGAGTGAGATTAGAGAGAAAAGAGAGAGGAATTAGAGAGAGAGAGAGAGAGAGAGAGAGAGAGTGTGTGTGTGTGTGTGTGTGATTAAAGGAGATTAGGACTGGAGGCTTGCCTAGTTACCATTTGGACCGTTGGATCACCGATCCAACTTAATTCGATTATTCGTCTTCAATGTGAATGCAAGGGTGGAGTCCCCCCCTTTCTCATTAATCCTTTCATTTTGGTGGGTCCCACCTTATGTATGTGGTGGACCCCATAGTGGTGGGGACACACTATAAGACAGCGTGGATCACCATGTGCGGCCCGCCATGAAATTTATTTTTTCATCCAACATGTTGATTAGATTACACAGATCTGGATATAGGTAAAATACAAAGATCAACTTATCTCAAAGCTCCTTGGGGCCCACCATGATTTGGTCAACCTAATGGACTTAGTGGATTCTCGTGGTGGACCTCACTTGTTACACAAAAAATACATAAAATTTTTGTAGCATGAGCAGTTGTTGCCCAATGCCAGCAGTAAGCGTTGCCTTTAGAAGGGGGTCACAAGGTGAGGCCCCCTATTAGCCCCACCGTGATGTATGTGTCTCACCTACACCGTCCATCCATTTCACCATATTGCTTTAGGCAATGGGCTCAAAGATGAGGAAGATTTAAATCTTAGGTGGGCCACACCAAAGGAAATAATAGGGACAATGGTGTCCACTGTTGAAATCTTCCTGAGGCCCACAACCTTGTTTATTTTCCCTCTAGCCTATGGCAGAGGCCACGTGACCAGGATGGAAGCAAAATACAGATATCAGCGTAATGTAAGATATTTGGTAGCATGTTTGTTGCTGGGGCCCAACTCGTGGGGCCCACCTTGATGTATTTGTTGGATCCACATTGTCTATCCATTTTTCCACATCATCTTCTAGCTAAAGCTTAAAAATGAGGCCAATCCAGTTCCCAAATGGACCACACCAGAAGGAATAGTTGGGGAAGGAAAACCTCTAACATCTATGACGCTGCCATTTTTTGCAGTTGGAGTAAGCACACCTCATGGGGCTCACCTTGATATATATATATATATATATATATATATATATATATATATATATATATATATATATATATATATATATATATATAATCCATGCCATCCATTTATTTTACCATATTATTTTAGGTCCATAGCCTAATGATGAGCCAGATCCAGATCTTGGGTGGGCCACACCACAACAAACAGTGGAGGAAATTATGCCTACTGTTGAAACCTTTTTAGGCTCACCGTGATGTTTATAAGCCATCTAACGTGCCCAAATTAGAGCTCATAGGGCCTGCCATGAGCTGGCCAAACCAATGGACAGATTAAATTCTCGAGGTGGACCCCACCTAGCAGGAGAAAAATACCAATAAATAAAAGAAAGGAAAAGGAACAACGTCAAAGACACTAGTTGCAAACAGTGTCAGAGGCATTGTCTGCTTCTAGCATCCGTGATGTTGCATGGGATAACATTGGAGTGGGCCCCCACTCGTGGGACCCACTATGATGTATATGTTTAATTTACACTATTCATCCGATTTGCCATATCGTTTTAGGCCTTCGGAAAAAAATGAGACAGATTGAGATCTCAAGTGGACCACACCATAGAAAATAGTAGTGATTAACGTCTTCTATTGAAGCCTTTATAAACCAACATGATGTATATGTTTTATCTCCAAACCATCCACCTAGTGGGTCCCACCACCCAAGATAGTGGGCACGTGGACCGCCAGCATTGTAATCTTCTTAGAGCTCAGTGATGTAAGGGTTTCATCCACCATCAACTCAGTGGACCCCACCATCAGAAAATGATGGTATTTAGACACCCACCATTGATAACTTCATGGGGTTCACCTTAATACATGCTTGGTATGTACACACCATCCACCACTATTGGCGTGAGCCCAGAGCTGAAGTAAATACAAGGCTCAGGTGGGCCTCACCACTGGAATAAGCCCACTGTCGAAACCATTTTAATGCACCCTAATGAATGGGTTTTATCAACATTATTCACCCCTTTTTTTAGAGATCATTTTACGGTTTATCCCACCCCGTGGGACGGTGGGACCCACCGAGTTAGTTGTGCAAGGAATCCACATTCTTAATCCATTATATGGATCATGAATTGGTGGACTGACCCAAAGCCCAAGTGTACCACACTATAAGAAGATAGTAGAGATGGAATTTCACCATTAAATATTTCTTAAGGCCCACCCGTGATGTTCATTTCCCAATCAACCTATTCATAAGGTCATGCAAACCTAAATGGAAGGAAATCACAAATATCATCTTCGCTCTAAGGTTGATGGAATGCAACCTGTAGGGGTTTTAATTATGGTTACCGTGAAACCCCCAGACACACCCATGCTGAATGGTTATAGGCCTTCCACCGTTGAGGCGAGTAATGGGATCTCTTACTATTGCCATGGTTACGCGCTATGGACCAGTGCTTGTGTACTAGACCTCAATGATTTCAGATGGAAACTGTACTGAGATGTAGATTAGATATTAGGATTGACATGTTGCATTGCATATGACATTCATGTATTTGGGATTATGGATGTGTAAATACAATCTAGGTGACATATAATCTAGGCTACGGTCCTAAATAGGTATTGAACTGTTAGTGCACTTTTCCGTGGCATACTAGTGCACCTTGTTTGTCAATCACTTACGTCAGTGAGTCTAGAGTCGGTTGAGCCCAATGAAGACGGAGACCGAAGACTCAAGACGGACCGGCTGCATCAAGGAAGAAGATTCAGGTATATGTGATGCCTTGGTGCCTTAACCTTGACCAAAACCCATCCCCTTTGTATCCTTGATGACCTTGACCATATTGGAGTACATTTAGTCATCATAGATAGGCCCTAGGTGTCCCATTTGAACACCCAAACCTTGGCCTAAACTCTCATGCTGAAGAAAGAGGAGATTCAGCAAATTCCTTGGGGAACCAGGCTGGTCCGACCGGTCATGACCGGTCGGCCAGCAGCCTTGCCGCTTTTTGCAATGGCCAGCCGACCGGTCATGACCGGTCGGCCTTAACAAATCAATGCGGCCAGCAGGTGTGGCCGACCGGTCATGACCGGTCGGCCTGAAGGTCTCATGTGTCCAGCAAGGTACGCCGACCGGTCATGACCGGTCGGCCTAATAAGTTTTGGGCTATCCAGTGAGGGGGTCCGACCGGTCATGACCGGTCGGCCCATATTCTTGGCCTATACTCTTGTTGTTCTCCAGCAGGGGGGTCCGACCGGTCATGACCGGTCGGGACAGGTCGTTTTATGATCGTTTTATGCCCGTTTTATGACCGTTGGGGCTCTCTTTTCCTACATAAAGAGCTCCGGTGTTGGGCATTTGGTGAGGGATTTTTGAGGAAGAAAAGCCACCATTGAAGGAGATCTTTTGAGGCTTAATCCTTGACCTATGCAAGGCATCTTCCTTGTGCTTTAACACAAGATTAGAGCATTCCAAGCTCATGAAGAAGATGACCTTCATCCCCTCTTGATCTCTAGAGTTAGGAAGCTTCTTGATTGGCAAATCCTTTGTCCTAAACTCGAAGATGAGATCGTTGTAGGTAAGAGACTCTAGGAAACCCATTCCCACTAAGTTGTAGAGTTCTCAAACCCATCCTCCTAGCACTTTGGGCATTTCAAGGCATCGCATGCAAGGTGTTTGATCGAATGTGGCTGAGGCATTGGCGACGCAACGGCGGCACGATCGAGGGAGCAAAGGGAAGCTGATTGAAGCATGGGAGAGCGGAGATCAAGCAACCCAATCCGGCGCTAAACAAGGGGCTCATCCGACAAGTAGGTTGTCTTATTTGAGAGTCCATTTAGAGTTTATTTTTCAAACTCAACCCAGGGACGTTAGTCGTTCCTTGGCCCGTCAGCCGGGCCTAAACTTAGTCTCCAAGGGGGAGCCTCCGACACGGGAGTAAACGTGCGATTAGGTTGAGAGTTAGCCTATGTCTAAAACTCCGGATACGGTTGAGAGGTGAACCGATAAAACCTCCGTGTAAAGGTTGAGAGGTGAACCTCATTTAAAACCTCCGATAGTGAATGCCGGTGTACTCAAAGGGGTTGAGTACTTGAACCGGGAGTGGAGTAGACACGTAGTCGAACCACTATACATCCTTGTGTTTGTGATTGTTCTTGAGCACATTATATCTTTGCATTGTTAGTTTAATTGCTTAATTATGAATGCTTGATAGGAATGCATGCTAGGCACTTTTTAGGCATCCTCACACAAGATGTACCTTCACTACTTGTGTGGACTTGAGCTCATTGATCCACTCTCATAAGTCTACACAAGTTGCATAGGTTAGGAGTTTGATTAGTTGGATCTTTTACTTCCTATGCATGCTTAGACTAGGACTATTTATTGCTTATACTTTTGCTAGTCTTGTGATTGGACCCACCTAGGCTTGGAAGCCGAGGTGTTCTTGCTTACATAGCTTAATCTGTTGAATTGCATAAGTAGGCGAAAAGAATTTTAAAAAAGGTCCTATTCACCCCCCCTCTAGGTCCATAGACATATCTCCAAGTGACTCTACAAGCGGTAAAACCGCAATTTCATGAACTATTCGGGATAAGGAGTTTATCATCTTGGAATTACTTCACATGTTAGGTATGGGATTAACGTGTTGTAACCCTGGGTGTGCGACCCCTAGATATTGGTGTATGATACTATGCGCCACAATTCGATCATCCATTATGTGCGCTTCTGTATCACAACATAATTTTGTGGTAACATACTCAGTTGGTTGATTAGATATACTAATGCTTACATTATCTCATAGCATATATGCATAGCCTTGGTATGTCTAATTGCATTTATGGACATGTCAGCTTAACGCTCCATTACTTTCCATTTACTCTGATATTAATATGAATATTGATGTAATATATCTGACATATGCATTGCACACACACACACACACACACACACACACACACACACACTTCCTATGTGCGTTTGTTTATGCTACAGGTTAAGGTGGATGTATCAGTAATATTGAGGCTGGATTGCCGCATGTTCCATAGATTTTATTATACATTTATTATATCCGTATTGTACCTTGAACCATTATTTAGTGGAGATATATGTTGCTTGTTGAGTATTTTGGGTTATGCTTGGTTTAACAATTTCCTCTAAATCCTCCTTATAAGATTCCTCTTTCAGAATTTAATGTAGAGGAGCTATGAGCCAAAATTGGGGTACTAGAGAGGCAGTCACCTTTGGATTCGGGTTACGGCGAATGAGTGCTGGAAATCGAATTTTGGGGCGTGATAAGATGCCCATAGCAAACTAGCTAGTTGGTAAAATATACTGAGGTACACTCACACTAACTAGCTGCCCAATAAAATTCATATAAAAAGGACACCCATAGTAAGCTAATCACCCAATAAAATACACTTAGGTGCACCCATAGTAATCAGCTACCAAGTAAAATTCAGGTAAAAGGACACTCATAGTTGACGGCAGCACGTGCTAATAACTCCGAGTCACCAGATAAAATATTCTAAGGTATGCCTATAGTGACTCAAGAAACCCTGCGTCTTACTCCAGAGATTCAGTAAAGTCCAGATGTCATATATGCATGATTAGCTCCATCGTTATTAATCTAGTTTATAGACAATCTAAGTTATAAGCCATAAGATTTACATGTAATCTAATCTTACAATAATCCCCTTGACTAATGGCCCTTTCCAATCAATACGACGGAATATGTTGAATGTATGAAATAATCATTTCCAACTAAAGGTCCAATCATGGACAAAAATAAAGGTTTAACCCGTAAGACCACTTAAGTGAAAACATTCAGAAAAGGACAACAAAAAGGAGTTCATCCCAAGAAAAATGACATTAGGACCATTCGTTAAAGATGGATTTCATCAGCATGTTCAATAACTCAATAGGGTGAGGCCATGAGTCCATAAGATATATCAAATTTTAATATTAAAGTAAGAAATGAATACATCTTACTAATATTTTTTAATAATTAATGGTTTATAACTGAGTTACTTATCGAGTCCATCTTCCATGTAATTAAAATTGAAAATTAAATTTGAATAAACAATTAATTACAAGTTGCTAATTATTTTTTATTTATTAACTTAATTCAATAATGTACCAAAATGTGATTAATTTGTAACTAACTACATATACCTACATTATAATCTTATGTTATAAATTTTCTCAGGTTAATGATGTATATATGCCATTAATATAATAATGATAATATTATAATATTAAATTTATTGTTAGTAATTTTATTACACATTTGGATGTGTCATTGTATTACATTGCTTTTGTTTAACAAAGTCATGAAAGCTAATATTTTATTTCTATTACTTTTATATGAATAAGTTAAGTTATAGATGGATATTATTCCACTTTCAAATGGAATTTAAAAGAATAAATATAATATAATTTAAATATTAATAAACATAATTTTTTATCATTTTCATTTAATTAAGTTTACTTTTTAAATATATTTACATTATAAAATTAAAAATATGTAGAATAAAACAGATTAAAAATCTTATCTCAAATTTAAACTTGAAGGACCACTCACTATAGACTCAAAATCGAAGGATTGCCGTTTGGCGATCAAAACTCTCTTCGAGATTGAGAATAGTGAGAGATCAAACTTGACAAGAGCGTCAGCTTTATCATCCTTCCTCCTTATCATCGCTCTATGATATGAGGGTATACACCGCGGTAACCCGCACCTGGTAAGGCTAATCGGATAAGGGAGAGGTTCGTGTAGGTTCAGTGAACCCCCATAGTACCTCATGAGGCACACGGAGGCAGGCACATTTTCAATATAAAGCCACGTGAAGCCAACCTCCCTTACGCCGACATGCGTAAAACCAGTTAACGAATAAGCTTACCGCTATACAGGGGCAAACAATGACGATCTGGCTGAGAAGATGATGGACCGGATCTCGAAAGGCGAGAGGCTTTCATAAAGACGTATGAGAAACGGAGGGTCGAGAGAGGCTTATTGCACGATCCACCCAACCCAGCTAAGCTAATAAATGCTGCATAAGAGAGTGGGAGGCCGGCCCCTGCCCCTCTGGAGGTGCACACCCATTTAGGAACATATGCCAAAGGCCTTTGGTGGGTAAAGAGAGAAGTCAATGGAGAACTACCAAATCCAATGACTTTGATTTGTTCGTACCATTCTGTCATCGATCACTGCTGGGTCGGTTGGAGTTATTTAATTAGAGTTAGAAAGAAGTCCATTCCCATAATCAGCGCCGTGTATTCTGACACGTTGTTGGAACATGACTCCGACAAAGTGAAGGAATGCGGGATCATGTTGCCTTCGGGAGTAATAAAGACGATTCCGACCCCTGATGTTGGACGTCCTTTCTCAGATGTTCTTGAGGCGCCGTCAAAATACATCTCCCAGCTGAAAAACGTGAGCGCTCCCGTGGGAGCGCCTAGCGCCCCTATTAGTAAGGGGAGCAAAGCTCATTTTCCTTCCAGGGTAAAGCGGCGCATAAAAAAGGGCTGGCCCGTCAAAAGTCCGGTTCCTTCGCGAACGAAGTTCAGAATCAACAAGGGTTCGTAGAACGAAGGGAGTGTACAACTGGGGCGCAGCCCCACTTTTTTGTTCGTAACGAGGGAGAGATAGAATGGGTGCGCTTGGTGCAAATTGTTTTTTTTGTTATTCATGATCTACCAATCAGAATGGAGGGTCCTACCTACGTACATGATTGATAGAATCACTACGTAGGGGGGGGGGGGGGGGGGGGGGGGGGGGTGGTGGCGGTCAACTTGATGCGGGAGAGGCATGAGTGCAGTTCGATCGTCGTGGTGTATTCGTTTGTAGTGAGTAGGGCTGTTTATCGTTGATCAGTTCGCCTCCGCTCTATTGAAAGGTCTCCATTCCTACGGCGGTTTTGTCAACGAACGCGTCTCGGGGCACACTCACACGATCTTTGCCGAGAGATAGGAGCATTCGGTGGAACCGGTGAACTACACTTGCTTCTGGATAGATGTGTGGGACAGAGGGCTCGTGGTACCTGCTGCCCACCCTTCCTCCGCTTTGAGAACCGTGTGAACGGACGTTCTGGAGTTCCATTGCATTGATGAATCCGGCTGGAAAGACCTACTACCTACAGAAGGGAATGAATCTCCTGATATGCGGTCTCGCTATTCTGTGTTTGCATTCAAAGGTCTTGTGCCTGCGCTATCGAGTCACGTGCCTAACTTCCAAAGAATGAATCAATGGATACGGTAGAGGAGCGAAAGTGGCCGGCGGCGGTGTAGAGCTATAAGGAGCGAAGCCCACACACACCGGCTGATGGAGGGCGGGATCAAATTCACTTGCTTGCCGCCCTGCTCCATAGTAACAAAGTGGAAAGTAGGCCCGGACCCTTGTAGTGGTGTGTAGAGATCTCTGGAAGATTCTAGAGTTCTCTAGGAAGTTTGCTTGTCAATTTTCTGACGTCACTCAATAGTCTATTCTACTAGTGAGTTGCTCCATCTCCGTTGCATTAATACACCTATCAAGAGGTGTGGTTCAGCAGAGGCAGAAGGAAAGATGGCATCGGTCACTTCACCTTCTCTTCGACTCCGATCAAGGCCCAGCCCACCTATGTTTCCTGCTGCCGCAAAATTGACGACTCCAATTCCAATCCTGCTAATGCCGATTGGCTCCCCGGTCCGTGATAGAAGACGGATTCTGCTTTTCTTTTCTACCCGCTCGTCCTAGAGATCTCTGTGTCTGCTGGTTGACCAGCATCTTAACGAACCACTCGGTTATTTCCTATTCGTGCCCTACTTTACTTATTCCGTTCCGAATTCATCCATTTATTGGGGGAAAAGCTCGATTGTAGCACCGAACCCATGGAGTTTAAAAACAGGAAGCGCCCTATCAATGTTGAATTGAGAAAGAAATTCAAGGGGATTTGCTTTTCTGTCTTTCTATTTATTCGTCGTTGCTTTTTCTACTATCTACTCCCTGGCTAAGCCGGCAAGAGAGAGTGAGGAGGTCGTTACGTGAGCGTTACATGACCGCGAACATTCCATTCTTATGGAAGGAGAAGGGACGCCCTATTAGTAAGCATATCATGGTGGATAAGTCCGACGACTCAGCAGCAGTGCGGAATTGAGTTTCTCGTCCGGTGGATCTGATCTATAGTTAGGGGGCAATACATACCAAAAGGTTCGAAGAAGGAACGCGCCGGGGGAGAGGGACGTTCTTGTCGTCCCGGAAGGAGAGGAACTGCTCTAGGGTGACGGTCCCCGGCTTGATGCACCACAAGCGCCCCTTCTTCCGGAGGAAGGGGGCAGCTGCAGGAAGGGTGGGTTTCCCAATGGGGCCTTCAAAGAATGGCCTTTCCAGGGTGGGCCCCCCTCTGTCAATTGGGCGTCTCAACTACAACTACAGTGGGACCAGCTTCGGATTGGTAGTCTTGGTAGTAGTACCAGTAGGCCCCTCCGATGATGAAGTGCTCTCAGCCGGGGGGCGTCGCCCGTGGCCCGAAGGCACCGCCGGCAGGTCCAATTGGGCGATCCACTCCGGAGATCTTTCCATGGGAGAACCGTGAGAGGGTCTGAAACAAACCGCAGGATCCATTTCGGAACTGCGCTGCCGGCAGACTCCGAAGCTCCATTGGGGCAGGGCCGACCGGGGCTGTTTCCTGCGTATCGCAAAAAGCTACTACCGCCTGCCCCCTTTTTTTTTCTGATCCTTCGATAAAAAGATTCATTGTCTTCATCAAAAATAGGAGGTAGAACCCATAAAGATTTCTTTTTCGATTCATCCCTGGAGTTGAATACCTCATTCAAGAATTTTTTTTGATCAAATCCGTAGGAATCAATAGAAAAGGCAAATCCCTTATGATACACCAGATCCGGCTCGGTTATTGATAGAGTGAATAGATCTGCCATTTCTTGAAATCTCTCTTCTGATTCAAAATCGTGGTGTAACGTGTATCCCCCTTTGTTCCGGTCATGGAATAGATGAAATAAATCCAAAAATGGATTTTTGTTCAAGAATGAAATCTTATTGGAACTGCCCATATCCGGTTCATCCTTCGGAACCATATCACATCCCGGATCTGATGAAATAGGATGAATTGAGACGGTATTTTGTAAATACGTAATTATCTTGAATATATCAACCATTTCTTTATTTTCCGATCGCCTGGAAGGGACAAAAGAAACATCTTGTTGTTTCTTCAACAATTTCTACAGTGATGAATATAAGCGCAATTGAAATTCCTGGGGAGTTATACATTTGTGTCTTGATAAGGCCATTCACTATTTCTTGAAGCTCGATCTCTCCCCCGGATGAACCATATAGCCAAGAGAAACCATGAACCAGAATAGAAGAGCTTGCCCCACCCATGAGTAAATATTTCGTAGTAGCCTCATTAGACCGTACATCTCTCTTGGTACCTCTAGATAATAGGTAGGAGCATAAACTGAAACATTCTGGAGCTACAAAGATAGTTATTGAATCGTTAGCACCACATAAAAACATTCCTCCTAGAGTAGCTGTTAATACGAATAACAGAAACTCTGTTATAGCCATTTCTGTACATTCAATGTACTCTACGGATAGAGGAATACATAGAGTTGAACATAGTAAAATAAGAAATTGAAAGATTTTGTTGAAATTGTTCGTTTGGAAATTTCCCAAAAAGCTAATCATAGGTTCTATGTGCTTGATATGGATCAATCTATAATATGTATCTACATATGTTTACATGTAAATAGCACTCCAATTCTATTTCTTCGCTACATCCATTTGTATTGATTCCGATCAATCTGAAATAATCTTGGGGCATAGCTATCAGAGGCAACGGGGGCAGAAGCAAGGATGGCAGTACCAATGAAAAATCTAGTTGAATATCCTCCCACCATTGCAAATGGGGATGCATAGCCGCAACTATCTCGTCCAATTCCAGTGCCTGTTAGAGATCCGGTTTACCGAGTAGCTGATTTGATTTTGAATTAAAACTCATTTTTATTCGATTTTATTTTAAAATGTCGATTCACTTTAGTATTAGAGTCCAACTGAATTTAAATCCTATATAATTTAATACAATTAAAATAAAATATTTTCATCCAATTTTCTTAATTATGTTCTAAATATCTTAATAAATTATTATATCATAGTCATTTTGTGAGAGTTGTTATACGCATGTATATAACATTAAAATCAATCTTTATTGGTTAATCTAAATTGTTCAATAAGTTATTGTTATAGGCAAAATGGCGGAGATAAGATTTTACGCGGAAATACCCATTTGGCCCTCGAGATGATCTAATCAAGAGTCGCAGAACGGGTAAAAGTGGAGTACGGGTTCGACTCACGATATCGTAAGCTCGGGAGTCGAAGAATGGATAAGTGCGGGACGTCCATTCGACTCTCGAGATCATCTGTTCGAGAGTCGAATATTGGATAAGTGTGGGACGTCCATTCGACCCTCGAGCTCACCTGATCAGGAGTCATAGATTGAAAAATACGAAGCAACTATTCGCAAGTCTCGAGTCTTCATAACCGATAGTCAAATACGGCAAAGCTCGATCAGCGAGCAGACCTTCTCACAAGTCGTTTGAAAGACGTTACACCTAAGTGTGTACTTGGACTCGCGACCACATTCTAACATGCGAGCAGCTTTCCTGCGGTAATATCTCTTAGCCTTCAGTACTAGCACCCGATTCCCGTCGAGCAGCTTGCCCAATCCCTCTGCGACACTAAGCAGGGCTACATCCAGTTCGGTGGTTTCCGTCTTGTTGGCGTCTCCTTCCTTTTCGGAGGCTATGACTCCGACTACGGGCGTCTCCTTCCTTTTCGGAGGCTATGACTCCAACTACGGCTTCCAGTTTATCATGACATATCAGCGCTATTACCACGCTTACTGGTAGCCCGTATAGGTCGGCTTTTGGGTTTATCTTCTCTAAATGGATCCGGATCTCAAGGGATTGCCATCAAGGGGCGTGATTGTTGGAGTAAATCATTGGGTTGGATCTGTCTCAAAAGATAGGATTTTATCCCACGAAATCAGCAAGATCTCAGTATCGTACGCGACATTAACGGGATTTCGACATCTTACGTAACAAATTGGATTGTCTCCAGATCTATATAAAGGGGTGGCTCCATTAAGAGCAAGTACGCACAGAATATTCAATCTCGGTCCCGTTTTGCTTGGCTTCTTTTCTTCTTGTTTTGGCCTAATTTAAGCATCGGAGGGCTAACGGCTGGTCCCCAGCCACCCTTAGTTGCTGTCTTCTTTCAGGTCTGGTGGTGGAAATTCCTGTTGGAGTGAAGGAGAAACCGGAGGATCTCATTACAAAATTCGACATTAACAGTTTGGCGTCGTCTGTGGGAACGACTTGATCATCAAAATCAATCGTGCTAACCACCGATCAAACTCCTTCAGCGATGCCTCCCAAAAAGGCTGTTCATCCTTCAACTTCAAGACAGGCACCTCCTCCGCCTGATGAGACGGAATCCGTACCTGCCCTCCCACCTGCTCCGACGAATATCCCTCAAGGAGCCCCGAATATGCCATCAACAAACCCATTATTGGAGGCTTCTGGAAATCAAGATGATGTCCTACGTTTCCTCGGAAACACTCTCCTAACTCTAAACGTCGGAGTTCAGGCGCTGTCAAATCGGCTTGATCAGCACTTCCCTGAACCACAAAGACAACCTTCCGAAGGATTACCACCGCAACCCATACCAGTAGCTTCTAGACATTCTATGGACGAACCACAGGTCCCACCACTCGGCGGCCATCCCCCTGTGCCGTCTCCACATTCTATACATTCCAGTTCGTCTCGACAACCTCAACCGCAAGGCTCCACCGCCGAAACATCTAGCTATACCCTACCATGGGAAGGAGATCTCAAAAGAATCCAAGATCGTTTTGATGTCATGGAACAGCGATACCAGGTAAATCGGCCATCTGCCGTCATGGCAGCGATACATCAATCTGAATCTCCCTTCACCAGCGAGGTCATGGAAGCCCCGTTACCCAGAAAGTATCGAGCACCTGTTATCGCTCCGTACACAGGAATTGGCGACCCTCTGGAGCATCTGGAAACATACAGGTCCCTCATGGAGCTGGAGGGACATGGTTCAGAAATCATGTGTAGGGCTTTTCCCCTGACATTGAAGGATGCAGCTCGTACGTGGTTTCGGGGGTTAAAGCCCCATTCCATCAGTTCCTTTTCCCAATTATCGGAGATATTTCTTTCTCAATTCATGGGAAGTATTCGTATTAAGAAGCCAGCCTCCCATCTGATGAATCTGAAACAGCAGCATGGGGAGACAATAAAGGAGTTCACGGTACGGTTCACTACCGAAGCCGTTCAAACTGAGGGTTACACTGAGGAAAAGGGCCTTACAGCTCTCATTTTCGGAATAACGAGCGAGAAATTCAGGTTTGCCTTAGATAAAAGCCCGCCGAAAACTATGGCAGAATTCCAAGCCAAAGCTCAGAAATATATCAATGCAGAAGAAGTCGCATTGACACGCCATGGAGTACAGGGTAAGAAGCGCAAGCCAGAAGGAACCTCTTCTACAGACAAGAAATATCGTCGTGACCAGCGTGATTGTTCGCCCAGGAAGCCCTACTCTGGTAAATATCATAACTACACTCCTCTTAATCAGTCTCCTGAAAAGGTTCTAATGGAGATTAAACACAAGCCATATGTGAAGTGGCATGCAAAGATCAAATCCGATCCCGAGAAGAGGGACAAGAGCAAGTTCTGTTATTTCCACAAAGATCATGGGCATAGGACCCAGGACTGCATCTCTCTACGAGACCATATTGAAGCCCTTATTCGAAAAGGCCATCTCCAGGATTATGTTGCTCGTAAAAATCGATCACCAGAAAGGGCGAAGACCTCATCTCGCCAAAAGGAACCGCCTCATCGTCAAACCGACCAAGAGGACGCTGAGCCCACGGGAGAAATTCGCACTATCGTCGGGGGACCAGCTTGCGGGGGTGACTCTCAAGCTTCAAGAAAAGCATACGCTCGAAAGGCGTCCAAAGAACCCCAACAAATCTATTGGTTGGAACAGACGTCTAGCTCATCACAAGCTAGCCATCCTCCAATTTCTTTCACCCTCGAAGATGCAGCGGGAATTCACTTCCCTCATGAAGATTCCATTGTAGTCACATTGAAGGTATCAAATTATCTGACTCATCGAATTATGGTGGATACAGGTAGCTCAGCTGATATTCTGTACTTGGAGGCTTTCAACAAAATGGCACTAGCCAGAAGCCTCCTCAAGCCAGTATCGACCCCCCTCGTCGGCTTTGGAGGAGAGGTAGTAACACCTGAAGGAAGCATCAATCTCCCAGTTACTTTTAGAGAGAGTCCAGCGAAGACTACTGTCTTCGTAAACTTCCTCGTCGTGGATTGAAAATCAGCATATAACGCCATCTTGGGGCGGCCGTCTCTAACTAGGGTTGGAGCGGCCTTGCACCCTTCATATCTGTGTGTTAAATTTCCTACCCCAAATGGCATCGGGGTTGTGCGAGGAAGTCAGCAGGAGGCACGGTCCTGTTACCAGATAGCCCTCCAAGATCGAAAAAAGGCTCAAGCGACACCCGTCATGGAAATAATTCAAGGTTCATCCGATGTTCCCTCCACCTCGTTGGATCCGAGAGAAAATGCTTTGAAATCAAGAACTCCGGGAGAGGAAACAGTGGCGATCTGCCTGACCGAAGACGACCCGTCTAAAGTCGTGTACATCGGTTCCTCCTTAACCAGTGTCCACCGTGAAGATTTGATCCGTTTCCTCACTGAATACAAGGATGTGTTTGCTTGGTCTCATAAAGATATGCCAGGCATCGATCCCAATGTCATCGCACATCGTCTCAACATTGACTCGAAGCATAAACCCGTACATCAGCGTCGACGTGCCTTTACTGCAGAAAGACAAATGGCAATCAAAACTGAAGTTGAGAAGCTGCTCGCGGCTAATTTCATAAAGGAAGTTGACTACCCAGCGTGGGTCGCAAACGTGGTTCTCGTCCGGAAAGCTAATGGCAAATGGAGGATGTGCGTCGACTATTCAGATTTGAACAAAGCATGTCCCAAAGATAGCTTTCTGACACCACGGATCGACCAGTTGGTCGACTCAACAGCTGGACATGCTCTCCTCAGCTTTATGGATGCTTATTCTGGTTACAACCAGATTATGATGCATCCACCTGATAGCCAGCATACTGCCTTCATCACAGATCGAGGACTATATTGTTACCAGGTAATGCCGTTCGGTCTTAAAAATGCAAGGGCCACTTATCAACGTCTTGTCAACAAAATGTTCGTTGCTCAAATCGGTAGGAATATGGAAGTGTATGTTGACGATATGCTCGTGAAAAGCATCGTTGAAGATAACCACATTTCTGATCTTCGAGAAGCCTTTGATCTGATGAGGAAGTATCAAATGAAATTAAACCCGGAAAAATGCGCGTTTGGAGTGTCAGCAGGGAAATTTCTTGGGTTCATGGTTGGCCAGCGTGGAATTGAGGCGAATCCCGAAAAGATTAAAGCATTGATAGATATGAAATCCCCTGTTACTCTGAAGGACGTCCAGCGTCTGGCTGGTTGTATCGCATCATTGAACAGGTTCATCTCGCGAGCATCTGACAAGTGTTTGCCCTTCTTCAAACTCCTTCGTGCGACGGCCAAGTCTGATTGGAAGTGAACACCTCAGTGTGAAGAAGCTTTTCAACAATTGAAGCAATACATGAGTGCTCCCCCATTTTATCTAAGCCTGTAGCACATGAGCAACTTATTCTTTATTTATCTGTGTCTTCCACGACCGTTAGCGCCGCTTTAATAAGAGAAGATTCCGGGGTGCAAAGGCCCGTTTATTATATCAGTCGAGCAATGGTCGATGCAGAAACTAGGTATTCCGATATATAGAGAAACTGGCCCTAGCCTTAGTCACGGCGTCTCGAAAACTGCGACCATACTTTCAAGCCCATGCTATTTTAGTACCAACGAATCATCCACTACGACAAGTCCTTCAAAAACCTGAGGCTTCCGGGCGCTTAACTAAATGGGCGGTCGAGATCAGTGAGCATGATATCTCGTTCTGTCTTAGGACCGCAGTTAAGGGCCAAGCCGTGGCTGACTTCATTGCCGAATTTACATATTCTTCTGAAGATAACGTCATGTCCAGCGACCAGCCTCCTTGGTCGCTCTTCGTGGACGGGTCGTCACGGGCCACTGGCAGTGGAGCGGGCCTGATTTTAGTGGCTCCCGACGGGTCGCATTTTCAATATGCTCTGCGATTTGAATCACGCGTCTCCAATAATGAAGCAGAATATGAGGCCCTAATTGTTGGCCTCGAACTGGCTATTGTCCTCGCAGTCCAGAATTTGATAATTCATAGCGACTCCCAGCTCATTGTCAATCAAGTTCTTGGTGAATTCGAAGCCAAAGAAGAAAGAATGGCCTTATACAAGTCTCGTGTCCTCATCCTGCTCGCCAAACTGAAGACTTATAAAATAATTCATATCCCTCGCGAGCAGAACCAACTTGCCGATTCCTTGGCAAAACTCGCTTCTGCACCGGAATCGGAGTTATCACATTCGATCCCCATCGAGCATCGTCAGAACTTGAGTATCGACCAAGTGACTCTAGAGCAAGTTATATCGGTACAATCGTCTCCATGCTGGATGGATCCTATCATCCTTTATCTCAGAGATGGATACCTACCAGAAGACAAGAAAGCTGCGAGACAAATTCGGCTTCGAGCTGCCAGGTACACCCTACAAGATGGAATATTGTTGCGAAAAAGCTTCTCCTTGCCTTATCTAAGGTGTCTTCATCCAGAAGAAGCACATCGTGTTCTAGATGAAGTACACCAGGGGGCATGTGGTAATCATCCCAGGGGGCGATCCCTAGCATATAAAGCGATGAGGCAAGGATATTATTGGCCTACTATGAAAGCAGACGCCATCGAATTTTCTAAAAAATGCGACAAGTGTCAACGATATCTACCTATACCTCTCGTACCGTCTGAGCGGATGACCCCAATCGACAGCCCTTGGCCTTTTGCTCAGTGGGGGATCGATATCATCGGGCCCTTACCTATGGGAAAGGGACAGAATATGTTCGCGATCGTGGCGGTTGATTATTTCACCAAATGGGCCGAGGCAGAACCATTAGCCAAAATTACTGAAAAACAAACTACTAAGTTTATGTGGAGAAATATCATATGTCGCTTCGGACTCCCTCATACTATAATTACCAATAACGGAACGCAGTTCGACAACGCAGCCTTTGATGAATTTTGCGACAAATGAAGATACGTAATCTCCGCACTTCTCCATATCATCCTCAGGCGAATGGGCAGGTCGAGGCAGTTAATAAGATCATAAAGCATCATTTGAAGACCAAGCTAGGTGAATGTAAAGGGGTGTGGCCAGAACTTCTGCCAGAGGTGTTATGGGCCTATAGAACCACGGCTTGTACATCGACAGGTGAAACTCCTTTCTCCTTAGCATTTGGTGTTGACGCAGTAGTACCAGTGGAAATTCAAGTGCCCTCATATCGAATCGAGCAGTATGATCCCGCGAGCAATCATGAAAACCTCCGACTTCACCTCGATCTCTTGGAAGAGCGAAGAAATGCTTCCCAAGTACGAGTGGCAGCATATCAACAACGTATTGCCCGTTATCGGAATGCGAAGGTTCGGCCTAGATCCTTCCAGTTCGGAGATTTGGTCCTAAAGCAAAATCTTGGAGTTCCTGCTCGTTCATTGGATCCGAATTGGGAAGGCCCGTATCGGGTTATCAGGGTTGTGCGACCCGGTACTTATTATCTTGAAGACATGCAAGGGAAGCCTGTACGTCGCCCTTGGCACGTGAAGCATTTGCTACGATACTACCCCTAGATTCGATGTAGCTTATCATAACGTTTTATGAATAAAGTAATCTTTTGGCCGCTACTCCATTTATATGGACCTGAATAGCCCGGAAGAGAATGCTTACACATCTTGGCCAATTGCCTACCTTTGGTAGGACTGAAACCATTGCTAGTTGGTTGCTTTTCCATTTATATGGACCTGAATAGCCTTGAAGAGAATATATACCATCTCTTGACCAACCTTCTGCCCTTGGTAGAATCAGAATCTCAATCGGTAGATCAGTCTATCTCAACGCGGACACGGTCTCACGACCCCCGGATTGAGTCTAATTCATTTTTTTTCATGAGTTAGTTATTCGCGATTGGTGAGAGGAGGGATCGCGCTCCGGAATGCGAGCACCGTGGCTCGTGCCCGAATATGTGGTCATACACCCTAAATGCGAGCAGCGTAGCTCGTGCTCGAATTTAGGGGTCGCATCTCTGATAAATCCATTCGAGATCAACATAAAGCAAAAAATGAAAGAAGAGGGAACAAAATAGTAACACTTCCAAAAATATCTTTTCATTGATGATTAGATGAATACAGATACATGATCGCGGATATAAGAGAGAAGAAAATAAAAGGAAATCAATCGCTTGGAGGAGCCACGCTCTCGACTTCAGGGCCCATTTCAGGAGCCCCTCCAGCCTGCGTGGCTTCAGTCACCTCGTTCTCGGCAGCAGCTTGCTCTTCTGCAGCTATGATGGTCGCGACTCGACCGAATTCCCCCATATCGAAGGATGGGATCATTCGTTGCACTACTCTCAGTGCAAAGTCTCGACCAGCATCGTATGACTCATATCGTTCATCGTCATACAGCTGCGAAGTCCGGAACTCGAAAATCGCCCGAGCACCTTCCTCCGAGAGCATTTTTACAAGGGCGACTCTCTCCTCGTCCCAGTGGATCGAGTCGTCCTTAAGCTGCGCAAGAGCGGTGCGCTCCTTGGTCAAGTTGTCGTAGGCCTCCTTGAGCTGCGACCTGGCCCCCGCGAATTGCTCCTCTAATGAGATCTTGTCCTGCCGGAAGATCTCCCTCTCTCTCTCAGCCTTCTCCTTCAGACCCGTGAGCTTCACGTAGTCTGAGTCCAGGGCCTGATACCTGTCGGTCAGGACTTGGATCTTCTCGATGAGGATCTTTTTCTCCTCATCTCTCTTCGAGATCACCGCCTCACGAGCCTTGAGCAGTTGATCTCTTCCTTGAACTGCCTTTTCCAAGGCAGTCCTCTTTCCCTCAGCCTCCTCTATCGTGCGACGGGCGGCAACGATATCACGCCTCGTTCGCAGAATAAGATCTAAACCCTGCAAAGAGATGAAAAATATAAGAGTTCTGGAACGTAACAACAGGTTGAAGCAGGTCTTGACGAAGTCTTACCTGAACCATCCTCATCCCCGCTTCGAGGATAAGGTTCTCAGGACTTGACTCGGGAAGAGAACCGAAGGCGTGAGGCGGGACGTTCTCGAACAAAAATTTACATACTGGATGGAGGTGGCGGGGAATAGAGTACGTCCCGCTCCCAGACGGTTGGGCAACGACCAAACCGGCCTGCTTGCGAGGTGGAGGCATTGACTCGCGAGCAGGTCCCTGCTCGGCAGCAGGGACCAGTTCGCGAGCAGGAGTCGGCTCTTGAGGCTCTACCTGCTCTCGAGCCTCTTCAGCTGGGGGGCAGCCGGACCCCACCCCATCTGGGGAATTATCAGCAATGTTAATCACTGGTGGCCCAGGTGCGACCACCAGTGAAGGAATAGTGGGCCCAGCTGGGGCCCCCGCCATGCTCGCAGGAAGGGCAGGCTGATCGCTGCCCGTGCGGATGGAAGATTGAGAAGGTTCGGCATGGGTTCTCTTCTGCCTTTTGGAGCCTGTGCCCTTCAGTCGGGGCAGTAGGCCTCTCTTCTCTCCAGCCTTTGTCATTTCAACTTCTCTTCTGGATATGAGGCCTGCTGCTGCAAGTCGCGAAGGAGACAAGCAAGCCTCGATATGCCTATCTCCGACAGGCACTTTGTACACCTTGACAATCTTCTCGTTGATCCCTCCTTTCAGATTCGGTTTTCTCAAGGCCGGGATACCTGCGAGCACAAACAGGGGTCAAACGAAGCAAAACCCTAAAAAACCATTCTGGGGAAATTGCACAATGCGGGATTGTGTCTACCTTCACAGAAAAACCGGGTCACTCCTGGACCCCTGGAGGAGGCAGACTCCCAGCTCCCGGAAGCATAGAACCACCGCTTCCTCCAGCCGGGATAGTTCGAGGAGGGCTTCCCCAACACGAAATTATCCCGGTGCCAATAACACAAATAATACCAGCCTTCGCTGGAGGGAGCTTTCTTCAGACGAAACATACGGAGGAACTCCTCCGCCGTGAGTTCCCCGTTGCCAGCCTGAGCCCAAAGGGCAAAGGAGCCCAAAACCACCCTCCACCCGTTCACAATGAGTTGCCCAGGGGCAATCTTGTAACACCGGAGTACATCACGAACGAAGGGATGGAGGGGAAGGCGTACCCCCAGGATAAGCTGGTATTCATAAAATGCTACGCATCCTTGGGGGGGGGGGGGGGGGGGGGGGGGGGGGGGGGAGTCTGGTGTTTCTCCACCTCCGGGCAAGCGGAGGGTTACTGAGTCGGGGATCAGGTATCTCTCCCGTAGCTCAGCCAGCCGGTCCTCCGATAAAACGGAAGGATATCCGGCTGCTGTGTATCTCCCTGCCGGAACCCTTGCACTGCTGGAGGCAGAGGATTCCGGAGTGGCATCACCAAGAGGGACAGTGGTCTCGTCAGAGTTCCCAGCCATGAGATAAAATAAAAGAAAAAAAAAGAAGTATACCAAAAACTGAAAAGAAAATGAACACCGGAGGAAGAAGAAGAATGGAAAGAGAAGACTGCAGGTTCCTTTCGAAAAAGCTTCTGTAGAAAATCAAAGAAATGGCGGACTCCGTATATTTATAGGCAATCATTCTGCCGTATCTGATGGCACGTGGCAGTCCCTCTCTTGACACAGCGCTCGAGCAGGCACGCCCATTAACTCCTCAAACACGTGGCGAGCGCCCCTTCATTTTCCATCAGCGAAAAGGCTGCGGAAAGCTGGCACTCATTAATTCCTGCCCATCATGTGAGGTGCCGTTCTCGATGAAAGCAGCGGGCGGTTACGTGTGATAGTAAGCTAAGTCCTTTCCTTAAGAATTCTTGGCGGCAAGGACTTGGGGGGCATCTGTTATAGGCAAAATGGCGGAGATAAGATTTTACGCGGAAATACCCATTTGGCCCTCGAGATGATCTAATCAAGAGTCGCAGAACGGGTAAAAGTGGAGTACGGGTTCGACTCACGATATCGTAAGCTCAGGAGTCGAAGAATGGATAAGTGCGGGACGTCCATTCGACTCTCGAGATCATCTGTTCGAGAGTCGAATATTGGATAAGTGTGGGACGTCCATTCGACCCTCGAGCTCACCTGATTAGGAGTCATAGATTGAAAAATACGGAGCAGCTATTCGCAAGTCTCGAGTCTTCATAACCGATAGTCAAATACGGCAAAGCTCGATCAGCGAGCAGACCTTCTCACAAGTCGTTTGAAAGACGTTACACCTAAGTGTGTACTTGGACTCGCGACCACATTCTAACATGCGAGCAGCTTTCCTGCGGTAATATCTCTTAGCCTTCAGTACTAGCACCCGATTCCCGTTGAGCAGCTTGCCCAATCCCTCTGCGACACTAAGCAAGGCTACATCCAGTTCGGTGGTTTCCGTCTTGTTGGCGTCTCCTTCCTTTTCGGAGGCTATGACTCCAACTACGGGCGTCTCCTTCCTTTTCGGAGGCTATGATCTAACTACGGCTTCCAGTTTATCATGACATATCAGCGCTATTACCACGCTTACTGGTAGCCCATATAGGTCGGCTTTTGGGTTTATCTTCTCTAAATGGATCCGGATCTCAAGGGATTGCCATCAAGGGGCGTGATTGTTGAAGTAAATCATTTGGTTGGATCTGACTCAAAAGATAGGATTTTATCCCACGAAATCAGCAAGATCTCAGTATCGCACGCGACATCAACGGGATTTCGACATCTTACGTAACAAATTGGATTGTCTCCAGATCTATATAAAGGGGTGGCTCCATTAAGAGCAGGTACGCACAGAATATTCAATCTCGGTCCCGTTTTGCTTGGCTTCTTTTCTTCTTGTTTTGGCCTAATTTAAGCATCGGAGGGCTAACGGCTGGTCCCCAGCCACCCTTAGTTGCTATCTTCTTTCAGGTCTGGTGGTGAAAATTCCTGTTAGAGTGAAGGAGAAACCGGAGGATCTCATTACAAAATTCGACATTAACAGTTATTATCAATTATTTATATAGGATACTAATATTATTCAATATTTTTTTAACAAGTAAAATTAGTTTGAATCAAATGATTATGTATTATTTGATTACTGCTTCAAAATAAATTTATTTTATTTTATGTAATATTAATTATCATTGGATAAATTTTTAATACTTATAAAAAAAATTAATATCTAAAATTAAAATTAGGTAAAGTTAGATAAAATCTACTTTTAAATTATAGTTAAGTAGGTCATTAAGATTTTTTTAAAACTTATCAGATAAGCAACATAAATTGTTAACCTCTATATGTGTAATAAACTCTCTTGTAACTATAACTCTAAAACATTGGTGAGTTAATTCAAAGTTCAATATAATCATTTAATTTTCAATTATAATAAAGCCAAATAATTAATGTTATAGGGTTGTAACAGACCCATTAAAAGATAAAAAAAAATATATATTAATTGACTTTATTACTATTTATGTATGTGTATATCATTACTTTTAATAAAATAACTTTTATAACTGCTAATTGCACCATTCAATTTGTAATACGTCTTTGTTGCCACTAATATGCACCATGAACTTTATAATGACCATATTGTGCTATATATTATAGGGACATCGACATAACAAAAATTATATCACTAATGTAATTGTATAGTTACATTCGCATGAATGTAACATAAATTATGTTACCAAAATCAGTAATCACTAGTTATGATAATTAAAATAGCAAGTAAAGATAATATCAAGTTAAAATTATAGTTATCATTATGTAGTAAGGCAAACAAGATTTACAAAGTTATAATTATTTATGAATAAAGTATATAATATAATAATAAATAAACAAAATAAGAAGTCGTATAATAGTTGAGAAAATCATTATCGTATACATGTTATCATATTATAATTAATCCAGGTAATATTATGATAATTGAGCAATTAAGGTCAACCACCATGATAAGTCACTTGATTATAATATAACTAAATCATCAATATAATAATAAGATATGAATGTATATGTATTGATAATATGACATAATTAAACTGTAATGATTACATAAGTTAATATTAGTAACGGTACCATTTACATATATTTCAACAATATTGTAATTATTTATACGCTATTATGAATTGATAATAATAATAATAATAATAATAATTTGTAAATATGCTAATTTAATATTATAGTTTTTATTACTACTTATATGGTTAATGATATGAATATTATCAGTAATTAGTGAATTGAATGGTAATAATAGTTAATGGTATAATAAGGTGTGCATATTATACACTATACCAATGTATTAACTTTGGTTTATCTTATATAATTTTAATGTTCTGATGATTTTCAATGTTACACACACATATGCACATATACTGCATGCACTACACATGTATATGCATCAATTTATACTTACATACATAATTCATTATTTCATTTAAGCATATATTGAAGCAGGCATATTTTATATATATATATATATATATATATATATATATAGAGAGAGAGAGAGAGAGAGAGAGAGAGAGAGAGATGAATGTTCGTCTGTGAACCATCTCTCACGAGAACTCGTGAGAACTTTTTAAGTACTCATCACATGTGATGTTTCTCTAAAATATGAGTTGTCCATGTGATACAGCACCCGAAAAACCCAGGGCCTAACTTTCAACCTGGTTCACAAATTTGATCGGCCATGGTAAAAGGAAATAGTTTCCTCTCTTGATTTGCTCTCTCTCTCTCTCTCTCTCTCTCTCTCTCTCTCTATTTTCTATGGCCCACCAGAGTTTTGAATCAAATTGAAAGTTGGGCTCCAAGGGTTTTTCGGGGTGCTGCATCACATGGATTGCTCAGATTTTGGGGATCACGAGTTCGTATGAGAGATCGTTTGTAGGTGAGCATTCCTCTCTCTCTCTCTCTCTCTCTCTCTACACACACACATGATTATATACCACCAACCATATATTATATCATTATTACATCAATAATTACACTATTGTCCTAGGCTACTTTCTTAATTATTATCTGAACTATATCTAAATTATTAGGAACCGTTATGTCCATTTATCGTTGCTCACTTAATTTGAGTTTGGCCTGTAGTGCTTATAAAATTTGTTTGATTTATCAAAATATAACATTTAATTTAACTTGTTGTAGTATATTAAATATATATGTTAAATTTCTTTTTCTTAAGTTATATTGATGGGATTTGAAATTTTTTCATCTGAAATTTCATCTTTTATATAAAATTCTGTTAAGAAGTTATTTCAAATTTTCAATTGATAATTTTAAATTTTATTTTAATTAACAAAATTACAAGTTATATGCTCTCACATTTTTCTTCATTAAAAATCATAATATATATTATGATATACTTTGATATAAATGTCACTAATAATTCATGAATTACATAATATACTATGATATGTATATTTTTAATACCCACACATTTACGACAGTGGCAGATTGAGTAAAGATAACCTCGTTTCAACATTGAGGTCATGGTATCAATTCCCAACATGGGGGTGGCTAACATTGAAGTGTAACTAACAGTGTGGGTGTGTGTACTAACCCAAAGAAAAATGATATGTATATTTTTAGATGTTATTTAATATATTATATCATTATTACATAAACAACTATAATATATGATAAGATATATTTTGTGACTATGAACCAATATATGATAGTTATGATAACCGTCATTTATGTAACACACATTATAATTATATTAATTACACATATATGATATAATAATAACAACAACAACAACAATAATAATAATAATATGCATCATAAATAATTGAGCCATTTACTAAAACTTGCCTACCCATTGGTCTATTTAGGAAAAATTACAAGAAAATTTAAT